>JAQJVL010000024.1:834828-1377328 GCA_035578905.1 Stictocephala bisonia
TAACATTATAACCATTTAAACGAAGTAGAAAATTGTGAAAATATAATTAAATTTTAATTTTTAGAGTTATACTCATTCAGTTATGATAGTTAAAATAAATTATGAAATTGAAGGAATTAATTTAGAATTTAATGAATTTTTTTGGTTCTGTGTGGAATACAGGAAACTGATTTTGTGTTAATACTTATGTACTAAAAGCAATA
This sequence comes from Stictocephala bisonia, assembly GCA_035578905.1. Classification (NCBI taxonomy): domain Eukaryota; kingdom Metazoa; phylum Arthropoda; class Insecta; order Hemiptera; family Membracidae; genus Stictocephala; species Stictocephala bisonia. Next base: position 835,032 of record JAQJVL010000024.1, read on the forward strand.
GAGGAAATTTGCTGTATTGCACTGTTTGTTTATTTATCTCTTTCATCGAACATTTTATTACTCTTTGTAGGATTTCTGTGAATATGATTAGAGCAAATTGTTGGTTTAATTTTTGAAGGGAAAGGCATGGAACCCGTTAAATGTGATGAAAGGCTTTCTTTTGAGTTTGGCTAACTGTTTTATTATCCCCACATTCTGGTTATTTATTTTTCATTGATTATACTTCAATACAAATAAGCTGATTTTTGTCAACCTTGGTTTTTGGATAGCTCCTTAACAAACTGATTTATAACATCCCAATGCAGCCCCCAAAGCTTGGTAATGAAGAGTTTTAAGAGCAAGCATTATTTTTAATTAGTGGGGTTATCAAGTATCGTGTTTACAGGTATTCTGTATCCATGGGATAGAATAATAGACTATCAGTTTTGTGTGTCTAGGGATTTTTCTTAGGTGGCTCAACAAGTGTCATGTATCCATGGAATGGGTTAGTGGGCTTGTCAAGTGTTGTGTTTGCATGTGATAGGTTAGTAGGCCAGTTAAGTGTTGTTTGCCCATGGATTGGCTTAGGTGGCTTGACAAGTGTCATGTGTCTATGGATTCGTAGAAGGGTCAGTTTGATGTGTACCCTACAGTCGTCAAAGGGAACATTGTACCTTATCTGTACACTACAGATCACATATTCCTTCAGGCTTGGCATTTACTACAATTTATCTTGTTACCAGACTTATTTCAGCTATCATGGGTCGGATTGTAGCTCAAATGGAAGCAGCTATGATAAAAAATGCTTATCATCATAAATGTTTGAGTTCTGTTTACTTTTTCTCTCTTTCTTTTTACTTTATTTTTATTTGGGGTATTTTATAGTCAGGTGTGACCACCAGGCTAGTACCTCACCAGCTGCCACTGTCCTGTCCACCATTATAGCATTTAAATGGATGAGTCTGATATTGAACCTTTTTAAATCCAGAATGTACGTCGGCCCAGCCTTTGTAAACAAACTGAATCGTTGTAGGTGAATTTTACTTACTGGAAGTGTTAAGATGTGTAATCCCTAATTCTTAAAAATATTAATTGTGTATAGTTTTCTGTTTTAACAGAATGCATGAAAAAAATTGTTAGTGCAAAAATGATTTATTTTAAGTATTTGTTCACTAAACCTCAGATAATTCTACTTAGTGGTCATTGTAAATATTTGGCATGATGGGCAGTTTTCAAGACCAGTTTCTGTTTGGTTCAGTCAATAATTGAAGCGACCTCTGTTTCTTTTTCTCTGTTCCTTCAGTTACTTTGATCACTGTGCTATTAGTCTTATTTTTTTCTTATAGAAACAAGACCATACAACACACACTCCACACTCTTGAGCTTCCTTATCTTAAAATCTGTAGTATTATGCAGTTGATGCTCTAACCAAACGACTATGGAACCGACACCCTGTTGGATTACAGAGAGTGTCTGGATTACAGAGAGGCTATATGTAGTGCATATGCTATGTGAACTGTATGTAAATTAAATAAACCTTAGGAGAGACTATATATTGTATGTTGTGTTGTTAAAACTTGATTTTAGCTTTGGAATACTTAGTTCAATATATTAATAATGCTGATTTTTTATTAAGACCACTGCCACATTTTGATTCAAAACAATGGGTACTAGAAAAAGCTACTGTGGCATATGTTTTATGTAATAGAAGTACCATTGTAAATGATACAATAAAAGACCTAATGGTTAAAGATTAATAATCTAATAACCTAATCTCAGCAGTAAGTAATCTGAACGGCATTCAAACAAACTCCAAGGAAAAAGTCACACAAACAGATACAATCATTGATTTGACAGACAAGAAAAGGAGGAAAACTGTTCCAGTGAATGATTTAGATATAGGCAAGACAAGAAAGTATGGAAGTGTGCACACAGAAACAATAAAAAATAATATGATATTACATACTAGAGAACCAAATAAAGAGACACAACAGGTAACTAAAATAACTATGTTATGTGACAGTCACGTGCGTTTGTTACCCGAGTTTATAAAGGATAAATTTGAAGAGATTATTTCCATTAACAGTATAATTAAACCTGGAGTTAGCTTTAAAGAAGTTTTAGTTGAGGCAAATAACCTTAAGTTCATTGATAATCAATTTATAATCTTGATGGCAGGAGCTAATTATGTCTATAATATGTAATCAAATGGTTTATCCAATCAAATAGTCAACTATTTACAAACTCAGTAATTGTTACGTAATCTTATGTGGAATTCCATTCAGGAGGGATATACCACTATTTCACCCCATAAATGAAGAAATAATGAACATCAACCTCTTTATGTATGAATTATCTCAAGCGAAGTCGAATGTTTCTTTTGTGGGTTCAACAAATCTTGGGGACAAATGCTATGATCGATCAGGTATTCACTTAAATCGTTTGGGAAAAAACTATTAGCTGCCAAGATTTACTCCCACCATTATAGCTAAACATTTAAATGGATGAGTCTGATAATGACCCTTTCTAAATCCAGAATGTACGTAGGCCCAGCGTTTGGAAACAAACTGAATCGTTGTAGGTGAATTTTACTGGAAGTGTTAAGACGTGTAACCCCTAATTCTTAAAAATATTAATTGTATATCTTTTTTTCTGTTTTAACAGAATGCATGAAAAAAATTGTTAGTGCAAAAATGATTTATTTTAAGTACTTGTTCATTAAACCTCAGATAATTCTACTTAGTGGTCATTGTAAATATTTGGCATGATGGGCAGTTTTCAAGACCAGTTTCTGTTTGGTTCAGTCAATTCATGATTCATGGGAAAAGAAAAAACTAGTTTTCAGAAGTTGAATAGATCATCAGATTACCACTCTTTGGCTAGGGATGGATCTAAAAACAGCACTTCTTTCAAGGAAAATATAAAAGATCAAGAAACAAGTAGTTTTGATACCCTATTAAGGTACTGAGCGCAAACATGAATACAGTCATTGACAGCTTTAAGAGAGAAAAAATGGTGGCTTTTTTCACACTGTATTTCATTTGACTTTGAATCAGAAAGGCACATGAGTGTGGGAGTAGCATATATATATTTAGAAACAAATTTACCAAACCAAAGCCTTCAAATTGCATATTATCTAACTTGAACTTTCAAGAAGTTGAGGATCATTAACTATGAGGACCATTAACAAAGAACTCATGTAATGATAAACCAACAAAAGGATGTTTAAAATAAAGCATTTAAACAGTTAACTGAAGCATTTAAACATAAAAGTTTTAGGAAACTTATTTGTTCACCAATGGGGTGCGTTAGTGATGAAATAGAAGTTGAACATTTCATTTAAAACTTGTTTAAATTTCAGCAAACCATAAGAGCTGAAGTAGACATCATTACATACATAGAGCATTCTGTGAAAGTTTTAAGAAAGGGACTGTCTCATGTAGAAATGGTCAATAAACTGAGGATTGGCATCTGCAAGTAATATGAACCTCAGCATCATCACAGACAACAGAAGAAAACAACATTACAACCAGCACACGAAACACCACTGATTCACATAGAAGAGACATGTTTTATACTATAACAACATCATCTAGAAACCCTCCATCAACCCATTTCCAAAATCAACTTTCAACAACCCCATCTTCACCAATAAATTACCCCTTCTTTGGTTTCACACCAGCCACACCAAACAATCCATTGAATTTTGAACTAATGTCCAATCAAAAAACAAATAATAAAGGACAAAGCATGACACCATTAGGAAGACTCAACAACACCGGAGTCAAGATGACACGTAACAACTTGAACCATCCACTAGCCTGGAATAATGGGAGCAGCATACTTGAAGGTGTGTCCAGTGTAAGTGCAAGATATAATGAGTAATATGGTGTCTTTAATAAGTGTTGTCCCTCTCTTTTACATTTTAACTAAGTGTTAATGACAATGGTAATTTTTCAGCATTTAGTTATAACAGGTGTTATATCATAGGAATGCTTATAACGAAAATCCTAGTTTAAGTAACCTGTCTAAATATCAAGATAGCACCAAATACAAAATACAATAGTCTTTTAAAATTCTGCATTATAATGTCCAACATTTATCATCACGTTTAAATATATTAAGAATCATTATAGATGAAACTTAGCCAGATATTATAGCAATATTTGAACATAAAATGACAGAGTTAAAATTGAACATTTAAATGTACAAAACTTGCTCTTATTTTACTAGATGTAATTTTTTGGGTGGTGGTGTCTTTTTCGTTTTGATACCATTTTAAGCCAAAAATGGTATCAAAACGAAAAAGGTATCTGAGAAAAAGTTTGGAGTGCTGTGTTTCAGAAATTACTGTAAATAAGTATTCATTTGTTTTGATGTGTATATACAGATCTCCCCAACAATGTTATCTCCAACCTTTTCTGGATAAATTTGATTCACTATGGGATATATTATGTAAAAAATTTAAGAATGTCCTCATTGCAGGAGATTTTAATATCAATGTTTTAAATTAGGACAAAACTTACAATGACTTTGTTAATATCTTACTATCTAATGATCTAGAATACTAAATTGACTTTCCAACTAGAGTTACATCAGAATCAAAAACAACAATTGACAACTTCATTACTAATATTAATAAAAAAATTAAAAAACATCTGGTATTATAACACATTTATCTGACCATGATGGTCAACTATTAGAAATTTATAGACTAGATAGTAAATCAAATTATGTATATAAAAAGTACTGTAGAAAATTTAGCAAAACAAATTTTGATGTATTTTTTAAATTATTAGCAAAAGAAGACTGGTTAGATGTCTATCAGGCAACAGTGGAAAATAAGTATGATGCTTTTTACTCAACATTTGTATATGTATTTGAAATTAGCTTTCCAAAAGTTTTAACTACTGACAGGAAAAATGATTTTGAATGGATCTCAAATGAGGTTAAAATGAAATATGACGAAATTATACAGCTTGAAAAGGACTATAGCGCTAAAAACTGATAGTTTGAAACAAAAAGTTAAAAATTAACTTGGATCACAAATTAATTATGAAAAGAAACAATTCTTTGACAGTAAGATTAAAAAGTCAAATAATAAATCAAAAACAGCATGGAAAATTATAAGATCTGAAGTTGGACCTGTAGAAGGTGCTGATAGAAATGTACATATGTCATTGAGGATGGAAAACTTGTTTGAATCAAGTTTTGTGAGCAACATATTCAACAAATTCTTTACTAATGCTGTTGATAATATAGTCAAGTCAAGTATACAAACAAATATTATCAATGAATCTTCCTCAAATGTAAAAACGCCAGCAAAGTTTACCTTTGAACCGGTTGAAGAAAAGGTAATTTAAAAAAAAAATGTTCTTGTCTTTTAAGAAGAAATTTATTTTCTACAGGAATTCATGATATTCCAATAGACCTAATACAATATTCACTTCCATTTATATCTAAGCCACTAACTCACATAATTAATTTATCCCTGCTATCAGGTTATTTCCCATGTAAATTTAAAGTAGCTAAAATAATACCTTGTTTAAAAAAAGGAGATACAGTTGATCCATCGTGTTACAGACCAATATCACTGCTACCTGCATTCTCTAAAATTTATGAAAACGTAGGTTACCATCAACTTGTGAAATATTTGGAAATAAATAAGTTATTAGACGAGGAAAAACATAGGTTTAGGCAAGGAAAATCAACAGTTACAGTAGGAGTGTTATATATTGAATCTATAATAGATGCTACTGACAAAAATGAAAAAGTAATTGGAATTTTTTAGACATCATTATAGTGTTTGACAGTGTATTACATGATAAACTGCTTGATATTCTGCATAATTTAAACATAAAGGGTAAAGAAGAACAGACAACAATGTACACAAATTTAACACACTTCAGTTTATCCAGACACTCGATGTTGTTACATTAGGACCTATCTCTCAAACCTTTTAACAGTGAAATATGGTATACCACTGGGTTCCATCCTGGGCCCTCTTCTATTTCTGTGTTATTTAAAGGGGCTTCATAGTATGGTGTCCGAAGAAGGCATACTGAGCCTTTATGCTGATGATGCCAAAATAACCGTTAAAGGCAATTAACAAGCAGACATTGAGATACTCTCATTTATAACTCTTTTAAATATTAAAGAATTTTTAAAGAACAAAAATCTCTTATTAAATGCAGATAAATCAAAATTTATATGATTTAGTACAGTACAATCAAGAACAAAATATATACTTAGAAAACATAAAATTAAATCAAACAGTCAATACAAAGTTCCTTGGAGTAATAATAGATGAAAATCTAAGTTGGGATAAACATGTGAATTAAAATTTCCTCTGGCCTATATGTCCTGCGACAAATGTCCAGGATGTGTGGTGTTGAAACTTTAAAAGCTCTCTACTTTGTTATGATACATTCTTATATGTCATCCAATCCAGCCTAAGAGGTGTGATGTTTTTGTTAGATTAATTAGGAAAATTTAAATTAATTTTTCAACTTGGGTACAAAACCTAACACAACAAACTGTTGTTTTAAAGCTGACAATTACATTGAAATATGATCTTTATTGACATGAACGTAGAGTACGTCATGGCGTTAAGAATTTTTGCTTGAAGTACATACATCAATAGCTGACGTAACGTTCATGTAGTGACCTAAATATTAGTCGGCGACACAGTGTAAATATTAGTTGGAGTAGTGAGCGTCGGACTATAGAATGTCAACTGTATGTATAAACTCCAAAGTGTTAACAAATATAATTTCTTTGTCTATGACTAGGCTACTATCAGATTACTTTTTTAGTATTTGTTATTTCTGTCTTGGGGTAAAAATGTCTCATCTAATGTGGTTACGTACATAATGTTGGTTTTCTATTGATTTTCAGGCAGATGGTAGCGTTACACCACAAATGTATGCCCAATTACTGGCTATTTATCTTTACAAGAATGATCTGTGAGTATTTGGTTGATTCTATATTTTTGTGCATTTAACACTCAAGTGGTAGCTCAGGTTGGTGAAAATTGTAATTTTTCATTTTATTTATGCATTAAAACCCTTTTCTAGAAGTAAAAGGAAAATGAAATAATTTTCGTGCACATTTTTCAAGAGAAACTATTTTATTTTCCTGTTTTTATAAATTTTAATATTAATTTTCCGATATTTAAATAAATTAAGAGATAACATTAATTAGATATTTGCTTCAGACCTACCTCACTAACTGAAAGATGTGCAACAACATTTTAATATGTATGGTTTTTTTATTCTGAAACCATTTGCTTTTGAACTAATCTTCACCTAGCACTCAAGTGTAGCTTTTATTACCTTAATTCACTGGATGTTTATTTTAGTAAACTATTTTCTAAAAATGTTCCCCTTGTTTCTTTTCTTTGATAATTTCATAAGCAAAAATTTCATGTGGAAAAAAGCTTGGATAAGTATATGTCTTTTGAATTTAATTTAATTTAATTTAATATAGAAATTTGTTTTTTTCTGGTATTAATTAGTTTATCACTTAAAATTTTGCAGAGACTGTCTGTCATGTTGTTTTTAATTCCATAAGAACAATGTTATTTTTAAACTGTACATATAATCATGCATATTCAATTTAAACTGTTATTTTTAAACAGATTTTTTCAAACAAATTACATTTGATAAAGAAGGAAATTGCCTGTTGGAATTAGTTTTGTAGAAAAAAATATAAAGAATTTTTTCAAACTATCAAAAGCAAACCCAATGCGCAATATGATAACGTTTAAAATGACACCCCAAACACAACTTATGGTCAGTAAATAATGAAAAACCATGGATTCGCAAATAACTTTGTTCTTATGGGATTAAAACAAACAAGGCCGACACCCTCTGCAGACTCTTAAGATTTCAAGCTTGTTCATGATTGTAATACTTAAGAAGATCTGTTTTAAACATATTCTCCTGTGTTTAATCTCAGGTGCAATGCGAAGTTTTTATGGAAACGTATTCCAAACCAGTGCAAGACGGAATATCCTGAGTTGGCGCAAGTATGGAATGTAGGAAAGGCGATGTGGCAACGAGACTTACCAGGTGTCTACTCGGCTCTTAGTGTTTTTCAGTGGTCAGAGAACGTTGCTGAAATTATGGCAGCACTGCATCGTAAGTATAGAAGTATTGTGTAACTAGTTTAATTAAATATGTGGGAAAGTATTTCACAAGCAAAATTAGCCTAGCTGAGTATCGAACTTTCAGTATTTTGCTGTAGTCAATGTTAGGTAGGCTTTTTTAAATTTATTTACTATAAAAAGTCTATAACATTTAAAAGTAGTATTTTTTTATAATCTTAAGGGAGTAAAAAACTTGAAAAACTTCAAAACGTGGGTTCTGTCTGAAGGATTTGGTCTATAATAATAATCTTAGCTTATCACTTTAAGTGTCACTTGTTTGGTGAAAACCTGTTATAATGGACCATTAGATGATTTTTGTGAAACTGATCATGTGAAACATAATTTTTGACCATTTCAAATTAAAAATTTTGTAGAAGCAACTAAATTGGATCCTTAATAATCGTATAGGGTTCATAAAATTCATTATAATAATAAACAAAGTTTTTTATGATAGCACACTCCCTCCTAACTAATACCTGGACTGAGCTGGGTCGAATTAAAAAAAGTCGGTTAAGGTAAAGTCACAACCTAATTTCAGTTTTTATAGTATTGATATTGACACTTACACAGATCTATAAGCTAACTGAATAGAAAAACTAGTGCATAAACAATAAGGTAGTTGGACATTTGCCATCATTACGTGAAAATTACCAATTACGACGTTTCGATTTGGTAAAACCCAAACCTTTTTCAAGTGCTAAAAACTAAATTACATCTACACAAACATGTTATAAAACTACGTTCTTAAACTAATAAACTTATCTACATTTTAACCTAGATCCTAGAGTGGAGTACAACAAAATGAACTTCTACTAAATAAAAAAAAATGTTAACAGAACAGGGTTAAATTAATATAACCAATTAGGCGCTGTCAAGGTCACGATATCAACGAAAAAATGTTAAAACTCAATTAAATTAATATTCAAATCAGACTGAAATAAGATTACCTTAACTAATCTTAAATAAAATAAATATATAGTACCTGAAAAACACTATTAATTTAATATTGATATTAAATATATATTAATAGTGTTTTTCAGGTACTATATATTTATTTTATTTATGATTAATTAAGGTAATCTTATTTCAGTCTGATTTGAATATTAATTTAATTGAGTTTTAACATTTTTTGTTGATATCGTGACCTTGACAGTGCCTAATTGGTTATATTAATTTAACCCTGTTAACATTTTAATATTTAGTGGAAGTTCATTTTGTTGTACCCCATTCTAGAATCTAGGTTAAAATGTAGATAATTATTAAAGTAGATAAATTTATTAGTTTAAGAACGTAGTTTTATAACATGTTTGTGTAGATGTAATTTAGTTTTTAGCACTTGAAAAAGGTTTGGGTTTTACCAAATCGAAACGTCGTAATTGGTAATTTTCACGTAATGATGGCAAATGTCCAACTACCTTATTGTTTATGCACTAGTTTTTCTATTCAGTTAGCTTATAGATCTGTGTAAGTGTCAATATCAATACTATAAAAACTGAAATTAGGTTGTGACTTTACCTTAACCGACTTTTTTTAATTCGACCCAGCTCAGTCCAGGTATTAGTTAGGAGGGAGTGTGCTATCATAAAAAACTTTGTTTATTATAATGAATTTTAGTGAACCCTATACGATTATTAAGGATCCAATTTAGTTGCTTCTACAAAATTTTTAATTTGAAATGGTCAAAAATTATGTTTCACATGATCAGTTTCACAAAAATCATCTAATGGTCCATTATAACAGGTTTTCACCAAACAAGTGACACTTAAAGTGATAAGCTAAGATTATTATTATAGACTAAATCCTTCAGACAGAACCCACGTTTTGAAGTTTTTCAAGTTTTTTTTTACCCCCTTAAGATTGTAAAAAATACTGCTTTCAAATGTTATAGACTTTATAATAAAAAAATTAAAACAAAGCCTACCTAACATTGACTACAGCAAAACACTGAAAGTTCAATACTCAGCTAGGCTAATTTTGCTTGTGAAATATTTTACCACATATTTAATTAAATTAGTAGGTGGGTAGGTCAATACTACCGTTTGTGCACAGACCAACAGTTTGTTCTTACATTCTGTTCTTCAATTGTAGATTAATGACCTCACTTTATCAAACCCCCATATACTCTCATGAACACTTATGGAAAATCGGGTTTCTGGACTGACTTTGTTTTTTGTCCAAATTCTACAAGTTTTATATCATGAATAAATTGTCTTTGGTTTGATTGCTTAAGTAAATTTTACATTCTTTTTAATCCTTCTTCCTTGTCAGTACTAAGGTAAATTCACCTATGCTCGTTCACTTGCATCGGCATTTCAAAGAAAGAACAATTCAAAATAACAAGTGAATATTTGTACAGGTGAAGTAGTGAAGAGAGCTACACAGCTGGTATGTCGAGCCTACACCTCGGTCAGCCTGACCACAGCTGCGGCACTGATGGGTACGACACCTGACGCCGTGGCTCACATGAAGGACTGGACAGTAGATGGGGACATGGTCACTCCTCCTAGACCACAACCTCCGGTCCCCATCATCACATCTAATGAAGAACAACTTGGCAAACTCACTGACTTTGTCTCCTTCCTTGAAAACTGAACCAGATGTGATTTTGTAAATTATTTGATTTTTGTCATTTTATTAATTATAAGGTAACTTTATTAGAATTTGTTTTATTTTAACACCGTTATTTCTATTACCACTTATATTTATCATATTTAATTAATTATTGTCTTACTGTAACCTTTAGAAAATGCTTTTGAATAGCTGGCTGGTGTGGTGGCTCATTGGCTAAGGTTTCGGACCAGGCAAGGTACTAGGTTTGAATCCCCATGATCCAGCGGTCGGTACTTCACTCTTTGAATAAAGTTCAGGGAGAGAGGCCTGCAGGCCCATGTGAACTGGCAAGTGAAGTTTTATACAAAAATTTGATGTTGAAAATTTCATCCAGAAACAATGTCATTCTAAACCTAGAGTTCTCTTCAGTTTTCCCATCCACTTACTAACAATGTAAGCAATCATTCGCAACAGAAAGCCACTGACTTTAGGGTTCATCGTGGTTGTAAATATGTCCTCATTGTACTGGCTCCATAATATCTGTAATAGTAATACGAAGCTAAATTTCAGCTGCCTTAATATCTGCATAAAAAAAAAAGTATAAGCCTCACATAGATCTTTTAAAATATTACAAAGAACTAAAGTAAAAACAATACATAAGACTAATTAATATAATGGCGTTAGAAAAGAACTAATAAATAAGGAAATTAAAGCGCAAGTATAAACTATTTGTTGTGAAGCTCAACATTGAAAACTGATTTCTCTTCAGTTAAAGTGAGCAGACTAGAATGTTAGTAACCAATATTGAAGATAATACTTTGATGTATTTACATCAAAGTTATACTTAAATGTTATTTAAGTATCTATCTATTTTTAATGTGTTATGTGAAAAATAAAATGTAACTACATTTTGAATAATTAATCGTATAATTATTTTTTGAACAACAGAAAAATTCTAATCTTTTATTTTGTGTTGCTATTTAATCAAGTTGTAATAAAATCTAAGGTTGTTTAAATGGCCAATTGACATGATAAAATTTAATGGCCATAATGCACTGAAATACGCTTTACGAAGTAAGGTAAATGTCACTAAAACTTCTCATTCCAGACCCCCCCCCCCCCCGGTATGGGCCTCCAAATGATTCTTGCCCCGAGCTTGTAGTTATGGCGCTGAGTCTGAGTAGAGCTAATTGTGAGTGTTTAGTTAAATTCCTTTCTAAATAGTGTTGACATTCATGAAATTCAAGAAGCGCACGTTGAAGTACCAGTTAGTAGTGCCAAAGGCAGTTTCCCTGGATATAGACAGTAGATCTCTACATAGTTGTTATACAGATCTAAGGTATAGCCCGGTTGATGATATTGGATATAAAGGTCGTGGCATGGCAACTTATGCGAAGATTAAAACTGTAAACAACATTTGTGATGATAATTTAGCACTGAAATTATAGTGCATCTATGTAAACACGTTATATGCAACAGTCAGACACAGTACTTTTAGTTTTCAAATAGTGTCCCATATGATGCAAACTTTAATAATCATCACAGCCGATGGATTTATTCTTTGGACAACGGTAGGAGTCACAGAGATAAAGAAACAGAGATTGCTTTCTTATGGCTACAGCAAACGCCTCAGTCAGTGACGGATTTACCACTAGGCAGCTGCCTAGGGCTGCAAATAATGCGCTGCTAAGAAAGGGATCCTCACAATTTTCTGACACAGCTACCTACTAGAGTTTATAAAATAAATTTATCATACTCCTTATAGGTTATAGAAATACACCACCTACAAAGACATAATAAAAAATAACTTAGTTAAAATAATTATTGTTGAGAGTGAAGGTGTATTTTTGGTGGTGAACACAGCGCCCGCGATTATGATGTCGATGCTACAGAGTGCAGATTTATTGCGTGGTTGATCTACTGAAGCGAATGTGAATCACAATTCGGTCTTGAGCAGGCGGCAAGCTAACTAAATACTAGCTTATAATTCGAGTATTATTTACAAAACTAGCTAAAGATACGAACATCTTAATGTTTTTTGTCACTGGCGGGTGGGGTGGGGGTGCAACAAAAATTTGCCTAGGGCTGCAAAAGGTCTAAATCCGTCAGTGGCCGTTATAGATAGATTAGAAGCAATGTACAGTTTTATCCATCTAAAGTAATACTTACTTTACTCTTTCAGAATGTGTTGCAAATAAGGGAGAGACTGACAAGTTGTTGCTCAGTTATCGCTTGGCAAACTGAGAAAATTACTTGTCACTCGACAAAAATTCAGCGCAATATTGGACGCCATCTCTTTTTCTTTCTTCTTTGTGTAGAAGTTTAACAAACTGAGCTGAAACTAAAGTTTTTTTTTTTATTTTGTGCTTAAGATACACATTATTTCTTCTCAGTTCAATAAATGTGTTGTTCATCATGCCTACTTGCACTTTTACTCAATTGAACAATCTCTCAGACTCCTAACAATTAGTATCAGTTTTCTTGATGCCATTTCTTTATATTTTCAAAGCTTTAGATTCCTGTCCCGAGGGGTTCAAACAAATTTTAGTTTTGTTGCGCTGGTGACAAAATTAAATTATCTGAATCATAACTGCCCTCTGAATTTGAGGAACGATGTTGTCTTGGATGGAAAGTTGAAATAGGTACTGTAGAAACATATATTTTGTCAGTATATTATTCCTATGAGTCTGTTCTTTTTTAACGCCAACTTGGGGACACCCCTGCACGCTTCGCGTGCCTACCCCGTTACAAGCTGCGTTCCTGATGCCTCCGCATGTAACTTTTGACAAATATTTTTAATTAAACTGTATTAAGTAAAATCATATTATTCAAATTCATTTACAGTAGCTCACCCACTTCACTTGATTTGCACTCTATTTGTAGTATAATAAGTATAAACAACAAATGTTATTTTTAAGCATATTTCAAATGTTTTCATTTATTTATCGACTGATGATAACATACTCACAGACAGACATGTATTTGCTCATTTATAACTAACTTGATATTTAACCCTACTTCTGGCAAGTGACCGCTAGCGGTCACCTGCAGTCCACGTATAGTTGGCAAGTGACCGCTAGCGGTCACCTGGACACACCCGCACTAATACGATTCTAATAAATCGTCTATCATACTTAGCGGTTTATATTTGATGTCTTTGGAATCGTAATGAAATGGCCTGTCTGTAGACATCATTTGTTGCTATATTTACGATAGCGGAATATTGGAATTGAACCGAACACAATAGGCTATAATTCACGTCAGCTGTATTTGACAACAACAACACTGTATCTGAATGTTTGTGTTTGTTGGTTGTTTGTGTTTATTGTTATTTTTACTTGGTTTGTTCTTTTGAAATCTGTTTTGTGAAGATAAATAATTGTTTTCTGATAAACTGAATATTATTTTAGTATAAAACAATTATACATAGATTATTTTTGTGTGAAAATAGCTAAGTATTTGAATACATAATTTTATATACATAATATAATTATGTTTCAGTAGCATATTAGTGCTGCTCATATGTTTGTGAAAATAAAAATATATATATTTGTGTATTCATCATATAATACATTATTATAAAAAAAATTTTGAATCTATACCATCGCGACACCTAAAAATGAACATTGGTATATATGTTTATGTTTTATAGAATAATTTATTTTAGTTCTCAATATCCCATATAATGTATATATATATTCTAAAACTAGATAAAATTTAAAGTCTCTAGGCTATCTTGAAAGCTAGAAAATATTACAATAACTCTGATTTATAGGTACGGTCCCACCTTTTTTTTATTTGAAAATTTATATTTTTTGAATTAAATAAAAAAAAATAAAAATAAAAGAGTGAGAATATTAAAACTTTTATTACATATTATTATAAACCATTTCTTTCTGAATATAAATATATATAACATTGCCTAAAAACTATAATAAATATAATTTTTATAAATTAATTACAAAACCCTTGCGCGACGCCCAAAAACAGCCTGCCAGTATAGGAAAAATGGGCTGCCAGAAGTAGGGTTAACTTTATGTTTAACCTAACAAATTATTTGGACCATTGTTTATGCCTCCAGCTGGCCAATTAAAATTAATCTCCATAAGAATAACATTTAAACTTTTATGTTGTGAAGGGCAGAACCCTATGGGAATTTATAAAATCTAGCTCCGTTACGATTTGGAAATCAAAATTATCTTTTGAATAAAAAAATGTCATCAAAATTGGACCAGTAATAAGTTCAGAAAGTGAATGAACTAAATGACCCAATTGTTTTAATATATAGGATATTGTACTACCACCTTCCCATAGCCCAAATTGTTTTAAAATCCTGAAACCGTTTATCATTTTATTTCACCAACATATGGAAATAATATAAAAGAAATAGATTTTGAGGCCATTTAATTGAGAATGGCACATCACTCCAACCGTACGGTAATTTAAGATTCAAGATTAATTTATTGTCACAATATGAACTGTTACAGTTTTATATGCAAATTATAATACAAAAATAACATCATTAATCAAGAACATAAAATAACATTATAAGTAAATTAATAATAAGACAATTTTTCACTACGGCCTACACTTAAGCCGATCTTGAAATTTATTTTATTACAATAAAAAAAAGTATTTAAGGTAGTTAAATAAAAATAAAACAGCCAACGTCACCACTTAATGCTGCATAAGAGCTTCATCGATAGTATAGAAAGCTCTCCCGACCAATTGGCTCCTCAAACAGGTTTTTAATAGAGATAAACTATTATTGTTTTTATATTTTGAGGGAGAAGATTAAAAGATTTAGGACCGAAATTAAAAACTGATTCTTAAAAAGATCCAGATTGCACATTTCAATGGTAAAATTGTTTTACATCTAGTATTGTAGTTATGATTACGGATAGGGAATTTGATTTTATTTTTAAAAAACATATACCACTACCTCATTTATTAAAAGGCTGGGTAGTGTGAGGATGCCACCCGCCCAAAAGAGCTCCCTACAGCTGGCTGTGAAAAAATATATGGAAATAATTTTTACGTTATGCTTACATGAAATTGTATGAAACTATGCATCAAAAGGTTAAAGGGGGAAGGTGGAAGATTAAAATAGTCATGAGATTTTTCATGAAACTCACCAGAAGGTACAAGCCAGTCCATGTCCCTCAAAGCTGAGAAATTATTTCAACCATTAATATTGGATTATTATAATTATTCTAGTATAGAATGTGGTGAATATACATGTTGGATTTTGGGATTCTTTGAATGACAGAGCTTCCCCAGAAGACCTATTGTTGTTCATTCTTCTTATTTTATTGTTAGCCCACAAAACAGGAAGCAATGGCAAAGGTATAAAAATTTGTAAAGCCTGACATTTACGTGTAAAATCTCACGGCCAAATATTCAACCTCTAGACAGCCAATAATATACCAGACATTATATTTCTTTATTTCAAAAGAAAAAGAACTCCTTTAATTAATATTGAAGAAAAGGATCTTTGGAGATGCTCAATATAAAGCAAGGTTTATTAATAAGACTAATTAATTGCTAAACAATTTACATTTAAAGGTAATATAACTTGGACTTGGAGTAACAAAGGACAGGACGTTCTACTCATCGATGGTTACTGTATGCTTTGAAAGATTGATCTTTCTTCTTTTTTGTTTTGGAGATATTACCTAATCAGTGAATTGACTGCTGGATTAGATTTCTGAAAAGGATTATCAAGCATGTGACTTTGACAGCTGTCAAATAGGCATGCACATCAACGGAAAGCCAAAAAGGGCAGTCCAACATGTTTAACAGACGTGACAGTGATAAATAAAATACCCAGACAGCTGACTCGTGACTTGTCACATGTATTGTCTAAATAACACCTGATTAGTCAGGTGTGCCAACTATTAGTTGGCGGAACAGAACAGTTACTCAGGTGATTTCTGTGACTCACTGTGCGGTATGAAGTTGGCAGACATGTTGTGAGTAGAGTGTTGGACCCAAGAATAGCTCCAAACTGGCGTAGGCCCTAGGGTTGGAGTTTGACGCAGTAAGGGAAGGCTGCCAGAATTGAATGAAAGTTATTTATAACAAGTACGACGTTGTTCCAAGGTACTTTCTGGTTTGTTTTGACGCTTGCAATGTTGATGACAGCATAATGTTACTAATTGAAATTTTGAAAAATACCCTCTTTTTAAATTTGTTTTAGATTTGGCATAATTTGTAGCAATTGAATAAAACCTACCTAACTAATGTGTTACGTCCAGTACCATATTTTTGGATATAAAACAATTAAACAACATAATCATACTGACAATGGTTAATGATAACAGAAATAAGACGCTTTAGTTTTGAATTGTATTTTACGTCTTATCGTTGGCATTATTCAGCTATGTGCATTTAATTTAAATGTTATTTACAGTTAAAATAACGTTTCTTAGCTCCTCAATTATGAGATTGAATTAGTTTTTAGCTAATTGTATTGTATTCCTCTAACCAAAATGAACATTATAAATATAGCTAATATATACAATAATTATCAATGTCATTATTATATTTAAAACATTATTGTCTGAAAATTCCTATAATCTGTAGTAATGGGGTTTTTAGTTAATATTCCTTAAGAACCTTTTATTAATTTCTGAGCTTGTTTCTTATATATCCTTTGGCATTTTGCTGAAATGTTTAAATCCCATATTGTAGTTATGTGCTTTTTCTAAATTGATATTATATTTTACTGTAATTTTCATAACTATTTCCTGTTAATATAAAATGCAATTAAATTTCCGGTACCTAAAAAAGTTTAACATAAGAACAATATCCTACAAATACAATTGAGTTTTAAAATTTTATTTCATAACATTATCTGAACGCATACCCATATTATTAATCTTTCTTTCCATAGCCAGTAAATGATTTAGTTTTGTAACCTGCCAACAGAATGCGTGACTGTCTCTACTGAGCTCTACATCAGCGAAAGTGTGTTGCACAATAAATACACTTAAACACAACACAAGTTATAAATATGCTGTTGATCTAATTACAACCTTTAATAATTTATTGTAAGAAAATGAAAAAGTTATTGTTTTTTTTAGGCTGCATACAAATTTTATTCATAGATAAAATTTATAGCTATAAAAACCGATAGCTATACTTGCATATGGTAAACGCATACTACACGAAATACTGTATACATTTTCTTGTTTTTCGTATCTGCTTGTATTGATTTTCACCAAAACACCTTAGAAATTAACGAGAGTAGCTTTATTTATTGTTTTAACAAATGAAACAATAGGGTGAAATGAATAAGGTTTATATGTATGCTACAAGAAAGTACTGGACAACTGCAGCTGATATTTCACCCCTTTTTGATATTTCAAATTTAATATGAGTTTATGTACATATATTGAGTTCTTCCACACCATTAACTACGATGAATGCTGTGAATGGGTCCAATTCCAGCTTGTAAACTAACAGCAGACGTTTTCAGGATACTTAATTTTTGTTTGTTGATTTTGATACCACGCCTGCTGACATCAAAATTTTTATTAATTATTTAGGATACTTCAATTTCAAGAGGGATTTCGATATTTTCGTTTATCTTAAGATTATGTGAGGTTTTCCTAAAAAATAGAAATAAAGTAAAAAGAAAGTTAAAAATAAACACTTAGACAAGCTTTGTAAGTAATTCCTGGGCAAATGAATGAATTATTGTTATAGATAGAAAACCTAACTGGCCAAAAAACATAAACTTTGCATTTATTCAATTTCAAATGTCTCTAATAGTTTAAATAAATGAATTATGAATCACACATTTAAAATGGTTTGTATACCATTTAGTTAGATAAGATAAACGTGGATAAACTTATATTTTACAATTATTCTTCTGTAGCCACTGTCTTAATTATAAATACGAATACTACAGACGGCGAGAAAAGAGATTACTAGGCTACGTGCATATTTTGAGTGACGTATCGCTTGTCTTGAAGGCACTGTAAATTAATACAGTTGATTGCATTAAGTATGTATAATCAACGAAAATACTAACGAAGAAGTCTATGATAAGGTTACAAATGAGATGCAAATTGGCTTCATATTTCCACAAATAATAATTCCTTTCATAAAGAATGCTTATGTTTGCTATTTAGGCCCGGCTTAACACATTTACGGGGCGGGGTAGTATACAACGCAATTTATACGTTTTAAAGAATGTATCTCATTATTGAAATCATATCTAATTAAAGATACATTGATACAATTCCTGTTTTGTGATAGTTCTCATATCATTCTGAAAATGTGAATAGTTTCCTAAGAAACCATAAGGAAAACTAATTTACTTTATTCATAACTAGTTTACTGAACAGTAAACTTCACTTCAGAACGTTTTGTTGCATAAAATCGAATAAAAAACAACGCATATTCTTTGTCAGTGTGCCGTGATCGACGTAGACGCAACACCACGACGTGAATGTGCTGCGGATATTGCCTACACCAAAGTAATGTACTGTATTGCCTTTTATTATGTAGGCCATAGGGGTAGCCTATACAAAAGCCTAGAATATATATATATATATATATATATATATATATATATATATATATATATATATTACTTTTAAAACTAATAAAATAAATTCAATTAAACTTTGTAGTTATGTATATGTCGCTATAACACATATTTAAATATATTTTACTTGTTTTTCGCATAGTCAGGGGATGGCCATGAAGGAAGTCTTTAAAATGTTAAATGTAATCCTACCTCGTGTTATACCTCATTTTAAAGGTCTTTGTTTGTACAACACAACAGTGCAAACCTGAGGTGAAAATAATGACCTAGTCAGAAAATATAGCCTCTCAAAGTGTTTAATGTCATATAACTAATACTTCTAAGAACAAGTATAAGATAGTTTATATCTATTGCTGTGTACAGCTATAATTTAACCGACAGAATATGAGGATTTACAACTCATTTTTCCAACAAAAAAATATAAACAAATTATAATAATAATTTTGCTTAACTATTTTTATGGTACACCTACTAATAAAAAATATGAGCACTCCTAACTGTATCTTGTGAACTATTTTACAATCGGTTCTGCAGCGGCCAAACACGACCTAGTTTGTTTCAACACGGAAAACATTTCAAACGTGTTGGAAATTAAAGTGGCCTGACAAGTCTGAAAGTCGAGTCTAAAGGCTGTCTAGCTTTGATTTGTATCTTAAATAGATGGACACCATCCATCACCATTCATGACCACTCAAAACGTCGATCCGTGCCGGAATTAACGGTTTCTTAGCACTGAGAGCAATCGTATATATAGGATTTTTGTATCTAAAAAATGCCCAGTTTGCTTAATTTTGTAATTGCCACAATATTCCACTTACGAAAATTACTATGAGCAGATAGGCCGAAATAAATTCAATTGCTAAACATTAGAAAGACAAAACTGACTTATTACTCAACTGCTGGGTAGCTATAAAAAAGAAACCAAATATAAAAGCCTATACCAGGTAGACCCACAGCCCCACCAATGTCGATAGCAGTCCTCAAGACATGACTTCCGATTCCTCCAGGGGGCTGTTGACACGTAATGTAAGTCGCGTGAAAGACAGGTATTAATCTTTCTTTCCCTCTTTATTTTTATTAGAAAAGTTCTTTTTTCTTTGGCCCTATTGCTACTGTTGTGTTAATATGGGTTTACGATAAATCTTTATGTCGGTCACTAAGCCACTATTTATTAATTCACACGCTGATTAATGTTATGCACAATCCCAAAAGATAGGGGATCTCTTTGAATGAACACTTTAAAATCCTTCCTTTCAGAAATAATAAAGGTAGGTGGTCAGTTACTAACTGCAACTATGACTACCACTAATAGTAGTACCGTTAACTATTTAGTTACACCATTGATCTACTGTCATTGTTGTTCTTATGAGATGAAAGCATTTCAAATGGATTTTTGAACAGTTGTTTCTTAGTACACCTATATGATGCAAAATCTGCATTACCTCAAAATTTAAGTAATTCAAAAGTAATAACAGAGCAAATCGTTTGTTTAAAAGCTGGTTATTATAATGTAACAAATCAGACTGTTTTAAATAATCGCAATAAAAATGTAGTACACTAGTATAAAACCATTAGGCCTATATCTCGTAGGGCAATCTTATGATTTTCCTTGTTCCAGAAATTTCGTGAGCATCGATTCACTTACGGAATTAAATGTATTGATTTGGCTCTGCAATGAATAGTTTTAGTGAATAGTTGTTACATTTCACAGTATCTCATTGAAATAACAACTATGGGATGTTTTAAAGGGGTCCGATAGTGGAGGGTGCAATATAATTATCAAAATGCAGAACAGCAATAACTAAGACAGAATAGTCTAGTCCTTTTAAAAGACAATCAGTTAAGCAAATATTTATGTTACCGAAGTAATTATACCTTTAGGAGCTGATAATCCTATGGGAGTTTCTCACCCTTGAGAGTTGTTCGCTTTGTAGGAGTAGTTCGTCTTGGAGTTGTTAGTTCCGTGCGAACTGATGATGCTATGGGATTTGTTAAATATGATGCGTTTGTTCACATTGGAGTTGTTCATTATGTGAGAATTGATGATCCTAAGGGAGTTGTTCATTCTCAGGAGTTCTTAAATATGAGTTGTTCACTCTGTGTTCGACCTAGGGATGGTGTTGAGTGAGTGTTCACATAGTAGGCATTTATCGTCCTTAGACAAATAAGTACTCTTTATGCTCTTCATATGTAAAGTCGAACAGTTAAACTGTACTCCTGTTATACATTTGCTAATATTGTACGTAAACATCTAAAATAACCTAAATTATATCATGTAACTATTTTGAATGGTTTAAAAGTCAAGCTTCATATCTGTATTTCTTATTCCCGTCTTCATGGCCGTGGTCTTCGCAAGTTTTGTTCACCTTAGAAGTACAGTCAGTGAGTGTGAGAAAGTAAGGTGTTGTTGGCGTGCAGATCGGGCGGAATGTTAATGAACTGCTGAGTCACGTGACCTTGGAGCGGGAAACAACAGTACATAGTGTAAATATATAGTGGAGTGGAAGGAGTCTGGCACACCTGCAGTGCATCATTGGTCAAGAATGTGCGGCCACTGGATCTCTAGTTCCGTGATAATATAACGAAATGAAGGAAAGTGACTCAAAGATAGTGTCATGGTTAGTGAGCCAACCTGCCAAGAAGGAGACAAGCCTATCTGTGGTCGACAACCTTGGAAAATCATATATACGTCCTAAATACAGTAACAATAGTTTTCAATTAAAGGGGTACTTCACACATGACTAATTGATACTGTATGATGAATAAATTAATGGAACTTGACGTACCAAAAGAAAATATCCCTGACAAAAAACGTTGCAAGGCGTTATCGTCTACTGGCAACGTGAATAATATTAGAATGTTGTATCTGTTACTACGGAACATGTCCCAACATTGCTGACAATTGTCCGAAAACATCCGAAATGGGAGGTTTTACCAAAGTGAAACAAGACTCATTAAACTCGATTTAATAAGACCAGACTTTAGCGCCTTGGTGGCGTTCAAATGAAGCTTTGTCGTGCGATGTTGTCAAGACCAAATTTCGTCTAAAAATTTGTAAGAATATACATTGCCTATTATCAATAAGAAAAATAGGTGTAAGAAATTAAATAAAACAAGAAAATCTGTGTTCATAAAATGTTTCATCTCACACAAAGTCGCATATTTAAACGAGCAGGCTATTGGACTATTGGAAAGAATTGAAATGGCATCCATACAAATTGTTAGATTCTTGTTATGGTTACAATTAGCCAATTGCATCATACCATTGGTTGTGACATTCCCAACCTCCTCGTAGTTTCAGTCCTTACTGTAAGAGCGCTCTGGTCATGTCGGGATATTCAGTAAGAATCCGCGACACAGGAGCGCCTCTTACCTGGCTAAAGGGTTGTCATAAATAATTTTCGCTAGGGGTGTGACTCAGGAGCGCCTCCGAAAAGGGGTGGGGAGGCGCTCCTGTGTCGCACCTAAAACTACCTGTCCTCGGCACTCTACCTGCTTCCTACCTGCTATCAAGCTCAGCTCGCGGGGCCTTCTAAATACCTACCAATCTAATATCACAACGGCTACTATCATACTGACTCTGTTAAGTGCACTGCATATTTTGTAGGAGTAAATCTAACATTGATTCTGTAGGGGTTATCCTAAAAGACCAATCAAAACTATTAATCACGTTTCTTAATCATATTTCATTTTATTTGAATTAAACTTGCAATAGTGGTTAAACTATTGCAGACTTGTTTTAAAACAAGTTTATAATCGTACAGATAGAAAACATCTACCCTTGTTGTTTAAAAATTAAAAAAAGAGTTTTACATTTGAAAGAAGATAAATAACTAAGTTATCAGTTTTATCTAATTAAATCAGGTGCAGGTTTATTGTGCAGGTGTAAAAATTTTCTGAGACTGGAAAGACAAAATAAGATTTTTTATAATTTAATTTGATTTTGACGCTATGCATATTGAATTACCACTCGCTAATAAACGTCTTTTGATAATTTACGCTATCTAAAGTCTTAAAAGATTTTAAATATTTTATTGTCATCTACTTGTTGATCGGTATGAAAATAATTTATTGGATGTGTCCCAATGATAACTGATTCTATTTACATAAATTTTATAGAACAGTATATGTTAAAGGTATTATTTCGTTTTATTACAAAACTGAAAATATATACCACAAACAGATGTTCTATCAACTTATTACTTTGTTTAAATGATTTGAATTATTTAATGGCTATTGTTCGAATGATTACATTATTGACGGTTCAACCTGCTTAGCCTTGATTTAATAGAAAGGGCCACGAAAAATAGTTACTTAGGAATACGTCAAACGCCAACCAATCCACGAATTTACGTCTTATACAATAACGTTTTCTATTACTTAGTAGCGTGTCAATGAATCGGACTATAACAGCTTATTTCAATGTAGCTTATATTTACAATTTCAATACCTGAAGGCTTTTTCATTTCTAAAGTAATTTGAAGTGTAAAATTTGTTAACAAACCCGGATCTTATGTAAATATTGTAACATGTATGCTTATTTTAATAAATATATGTCTATTGCTTTCAAGTTAAACACACTCTCACCATAGATATCAAGACCCCTTAGTTTTTGAACCCTTTTCAAAACCCTTGTCACATTGGACCCGCGAGGGTACGACAGTGGAGCGCCTCAAGGTCAGGCGCTCCACTGTCGCAGTTGTGCTATTTCTTGGCTGACAGTTTTATTAGTTTTTGCCAGGCGCTCCACTGTCGCTCTCCCATTCAGTAAGTAGACAATAGAATAAGTTATCACAAATGACGCTGAGTACATGGGTTTATCTTCAACGTTATTGAAGCAAGACTAGGATACCATTTAGCTTATACCTACATTATAGGAGGCCGTATAAGGAGGCCTAGGCTTACTTCTATGAACGTTGCTTAATACAGGTGGTATGTTTAAAATTGTATATACTTTACATAATCAGTTCCATATAGGGGATTTTAACGACCACACAGTTGAAACAAAGACTGAAAATGAGAATATCAATGCATATTATGTGTATACATACACAGTAATATACAAAAGTCTGGAGACACCCTATTATATACCTATTAGTGTAGAACTACTGAACTCATAACATGTTTTATAAGGCGCAAAATTGATATTTTTTGTGCATGGAGCAATTGGGCCCATTAGACTTAAATTGAATACCAACATTTGGAAGAAAATCTGAGGAACAGTTGAACTCAGTTAGTAACCAGACTACACTCATAAAACCATTCATATTCGCCTTGTAATACGCACAACGTTGTGTCGGCGTTTTATAAGTAAGAATGTAAGAATCACCATTTTAAAATGCAAACATCAATCTTTTTCCATGTCACCTCCCTTTTGAAAATGAAAAATGAAAATTAGAAGTATCTATCTTAACACTATCATGAATGGTGGCCAATAAACACTAACAGCAAAAACGGGTTTGTTATTTTTCAATGTCTTTTATTAAAAATAATATTTTTAACAATTTTCAAAGTTTTTCATTTGCACTTGCAACGTCATTTTATTTTTCTAAGACATTCGAAAAGAAGAGAGACATGATGGGGAGTTGCATTCGAACTTTTTAACTTACCCCAAACATTTCCAATTTTGGTTTTGTGGGCCCATTTGCCTTATGAGTTCGGTTGATTCTACACTCTACACCAACACACTAATCGTAATCAGAATATCTCCAGACTTCTATGTGTACCACTATAAAACACTAACTCTGTATAGGTAAATAGCACATATTACATAAAATTAATAAAAACATTGCAATTGTTTCTTAATGTGGTTGGATAACTGGCTCAGCTGGTAAGCTTACTAAATCTTAACTAAGTACTACCTTTATAGCTAGTTATAGTACTACCTTAAATAAGCTACCTTAATAGTTAAAAGGGAGTTTTTCCTTGTCAATAACGAACCAGGAAACAATAGTAATAATCTGCTCCAATCTCACGGATCGCTTGCAAGACAAGCTATATTTACCTCAACAGGTGATCGCCAGTGACGTCACCTCAGATCAGCTGAGCCGTAGCTTGGCAACGTGACGCTCCCACCTCCTCCAATTATGGTGCTTATTTATTGTGGGATCGATGCGTTGTTCTTTAAGGTTTGGCAGGAAAATAGACCTTCACTTTCTGCCGATTCAGGGTACCTATTTCAGAGTTCTTACATCATTATTAATATATATTTATTTACTAAATATATTTACGTAGATTTGATAACCACGTGCATTTTTATATTTAAAAAGTAAAATTAAAGTATTCTGACCATTCGTTAAAAAGGAAGAGAGGAAGAACATGGTCTCCAAAGTCCAAAGACTTAATTTTCAGTCTCTTGATTTTTCCTTCCTGCTTCAGAGTAAAAACGCAATTAGAATAGGTGTATTATCAGATAAATCTTTTGTATATTTACAAGTTGGAATGGTTGTTAGCATTCAAAATCAAAACTTTTACTCCTACATGTAAAAATGCAGAGCAAAATAACTTCCTTTTTTTACAAAGTTTATAAAACCCATTGTATGAATCAGAATATTTGTAGTTATTTTTTATAATGTAGGTACATGCCTAAAGTATAGTTTTACATCTTTTGGAGGGTCAAACCGGGTAGGTGACATCCCCGATTATCCATATACTAAGCAGGCTTAAACTGATTTCTGGCCTTCATCATGACTCTACCAGCATAGCAGGCGTTACGTTGGCTATTTCTTCTTGGATGTTGGTCTTCAAATCTTGTAGGATGTTTGGACGGTTTACATAAACACAGGGTTTCAAAAACCCCATTGAAAAAATTACAAAGGGCTAAATCGGGTGCCGAACACTTCAAATCGCATCTAATTGAGATGAGGCGCTCTGGGGAGCCATCGGTGCTATTGAAGTGTGTAGTTGGACCGTCTTGTTGGAACCAAGTGAAGTCCAACTCACGTACATAAACATAAATCTGTTACATGTTTACAAACCGGTTTACAACCGGTCCGTATTGACCATCACGTTGACTTAATTTTCTTCAAAGAACCATGGATTAATAATTCCATCTGAAGAAGTTGCGCACTTTACTGTGACTTTCAGTATATGCAAAAGCCTTTGATGCAATTTTCGAGAATTGGTGTAAGCCCAGTAGTGCATGTTTTATTTGTTGACAAATCCACATAAATAAAAATGGGCTTCATGGTTGACGACATTAAATTCGAGAAATAGGTTTACTCATTGTATTGAGAATAGAGAACGTGTCCAATTTGATCTTCAAAACTATGTAAAACAGAACTTTAGTCATGTGCCTGAAGTATAAAAAATAAATACAACTATTTAAAATCATACAATTTTTTTTAAATAAGGAAGTTATGCTGTCACATACTACTTATTTACAATATACGTCAAGTATTTAATACCACGGTAACTAGTAGAGACAGTAGGTATCACGAGGAGACTGCAGGGTTAATTTTCTACTTCATTCTGGTAACTAAATCTACCAATCACAACAAAGCTTTCGGCTAAATAGTAAAAAAGATATTTACCTCTCTCGTCAGAAGGAATTGTAACTATTGTAATTAGAACAGTATGTTTGTGTTTAGGTCTATTTATCGTTCCGCCCAGCTGCCATTCGCCCATGCCACCCACGTCATAAGAAGCGCGCGTTATACTTACCTTCTTATTTTCTAGATGCTGTGCTCAACCAGATTCTAACCTAATAAATCCTGCAAACAATTATGGCATTTACCAAGAAAGTACGTTTTTAATTTCTTTTTAAACGAACGTAAATCAAGTTTATGTTTCCTGTAGCAACGCGTTGAACACTCATAGTTAAATGGAGTGAAAGTAATTTATATATGTTACTTGCTATAAAAGTAAGTTCTCTACTGCAATATTGCGTCCCTTGACAACTATCGGCGTTGTTTATATACACTTGGAAGATTTTATTCTCTAAGACATAACTTACTTGACGTTAGTATACATTCTTTCACCATCGTCAGTTATAAGATGTGCGCTGACATTCTCTTCTTGTTTCGATCGCGTTATAATCTAAAACACTACAGAAGTGTGTTATCAGACCTATTGAAAACTACGTGAACCGGCGTTTTATGCTATGAGAATTATATAGTTCCAATTTCAAAGTAAGCATTACTAATACATAAGGAACGCCGTGTCTCAATCGTTAGCCTGGGAAACGGTCTATTTAATGTAGGATATCAGACTTTAACCTGTATACGTTTACATTAATTTTAATTGCTCTCAGATGACACTAACGCTCTTTGGAACGTACATTTCGTATATTATATGAGAAGACAACATATTCTTAGTTAAATGAGTTACCTAAAAATGTGTTTCGTCCACAACTATCGGACTATTCTTTGTTAATGTGAGACATGTATTACTATAGTAAACTAATAACACAATACTTCGAAATTGAATTTATAAGGGACCAAAATATAATTAGGTTATGTAAGCTACGTGGTAAGGTAGTCGACAATCAGAAACGACTGTATCGTCTTGGACGTTAACGAATGTGGGGTAGCTTTTGAAGATAAAGTGAGTCTGCATAGGCTGTCGGCCACGTTGGTTTTAATCCTATAAGAATGTTATTTGCGGATCCATATTTATTGACCAAATGTTGTGTACGAGATGTCATTTTAAACGTTATCATATTGCGTATTGAATTTGTTTTAGATATTATGAATATATCCCCCTGGTTTTGAAAATAGATGAAAATAAAAACTTAAAGTAAAAAATTTTATATTTTTTCTTTCTTTGAAACTAATTAGGAATCGGCAAAGCAATTCCAACGCGCAACTTCACTCTTGATGAAATGCAATTTGTTTGGGAAAAAATCTGTTTTTAAATAAATGTTTAGTTTGGATACGCGTTATCGTATGTCCGGTTCGAAAATTACACTGTTCTTATGGGATTAAAACCAACATGGCCGACACCCTCTGCAGACTCTTAAGCGATGAAGGAGTTTATCACTACTACTGTGGGAATTCTATGACACATTGAAAAATTTAACAATTAACTGAGCCTATTGTCTAAGAAGAAAACGTAAAAAAATGTAGACGATTTATAAACATTTGATTGTGAAATTATGTGAATGAGTGTAATTTTTAAAACAAGTGTTCAAAACGAAGCAAAACACTTCCTTTTGAGATGTGTCCAGCATGCTCAAATATAACTCACAAAAGTTCAATTCCTTAGTTACTATTACGGTTGGTATCAAAAGTAAAAATAAATAAATTATGTTAGAGAAACGTAAAAATGAATCTTAGTTTTAAAAAATAACATGGTAACTATGAAGGCTGGAACACTGACATGAATTCCAAAAATCAAAATGGAGGCATACACAGTTGAACGTAGAATCGAAAAAAGTACTCGTCTTCCGTGAAACGTTAATAATCTGTTGTTGCGTCAGATAGTAAGAAAGAAAGGTAAGTTGGTTTCGGATTGTCTGATGTATGGAATATGACGCTACAGACAACAAGCAAACGTAATTATTCCATACAAATAATCACAGTTGTCAATAACGTTACAATCAATATCCCTCCCCTTAAGTATGTAGTCAATTGATATTCTATATGTTGTTTTAGTCTGTAATATTTTTTACATTGCTATATTATTTTGACTGATGAGGAAGCCTGCTTACTACGACGAAGAGAGTATATTTATCATATGGTTTGTTTACAACTAGCATTTATTATAAACACATTCAGTGCTAAGGCCATTTTCACCATATGTGGCTGCATTTAAAAATTAAAAACTCTCCCCACTGGTTGAATTTTTTTTTCAAAAACTCATTTTTTGATTGTATATTGTCAATTTATGACTGTCAGAAGTAGTCTGTATATGTCGGAGGCTAAAAAAAACTAATTTTTATGTATGACCGTTCAGTCGGATATCAGCCCCTGGTGAACGACTTTGCCGAAAAACTAATGTCCAATTGTTTTCCACCACTTTATTTTAAAATAAACTAACTAGTAATATAAGGAATGAAGTAAAACAAAAGAACAAGATTTAAAACTACTATTATCAGGTCCATTTCTAACATTTATTCACAAATTTTCTAATCTGAGATAAATTTTTCAAAACATGCCACAGAACACACAATTCAGATTGGTCAGGGTACTTTTAGACCCCCTAAAAAAAATTAATTTAGTATATTTAATGTTTCCATCTTTGCAAAACATTCTACATTTTTTCTCTTAATTTTATTCCTAATGTCTCGAAAAAAAAAACAAATTAAAAACAGTAATAGAAACTCCAAAAATAACCGTAACCAGAAACTGAAATCCACGTCCTACTCGAAGGATACCGCAGAAGTGCAAGACCTT
The DNA here is from genome assembly GCA_035578905.1 of Stictocephala bisonia. Lineage (NCBI taxonomy): Eukaryota > Metazoa > Arthropoda > Insecta > Hemiptera > Membracidae > Stictocephala > Stictocephala bisonia. The sequence continues at coordinate 864,601 of JAQJVL010000024.1, forward strand.
CTGCAAGCTAACCCGGCAAAGACTGGGTGATGACTGATCCAATAATGTGAGTGAGGCAGTATGGCCGACTAGACGGCCACGCAGCGACTGACGGTCGGACGGTGTGGCCGACTACGGCCACGTAGCTCTGAATGTGTTTTGATAATAAAAAAAAACTGTGTTATATAATGTTTGGTTCTATGCCCTAAAATCATGTATATTAATAGAAATGAAAAGTGATCTGTCACAAAGCTAAATCCAATCTATCGAGCCACCTGATTCTGTTTATGCTGGCTAATCCCTCCGTAAAACAGCGCAGGAGGTACTCTGTAACTCTGTGATCCATTGTTTGTGTAGACTTCCCACAATCACATCTACACTTCCCACAATCTAGTGTCAATCCACTTTTATACTTCTAGGAGTTACAACTGCCCACTTCAGTTCGGAAGTGATTCAGTGTCCATTCCCTACGAGGGAGGTTCAAGCCACCTACAGTTATTGACGAATCGTTAATAAAGAACTTATTTTGTCCGTTAGCACTGTTCCAAGCTATGGTCCAGTTATTATTGGGTGAGAAATTGGATCTGCTTACCTGGAAAGCAGTACGTAGAGGTGGGTTTCCAGATTTAAAGTGACCGTTCAGACGTGGGAGATCCTGTGTAATGGAGAGGTGCGGGGCATTCATGATTATATTGAATTCTGTAATGTCCTCCTTATTGAATTCTTTAATCCTCCTGATGTCTTATATCTAGAGGAACTCAAACTTATTGCACAGCACCGGGAGCCAAGGTAGTGGAGTTGCCATGAGAGTGCCACTAATAGCTCTCATGACTCTATTACTGTGGACATCAATCACTTTAATGTGCATGCATTTTAGCCATACGGGAACACTGAGAATGATGTTGTTCGCGTTCACATCATATCTTTAAAGCTGAACGTACCCTTTGGGTAGTTCTAAGTTCTAAACGGGCAACAAACCTGGTAGCTGGACCGTCACAAATTTGTGATCTTCCAGCTATGGCAGCTACCACACAATAAGAGAGTAAAAAATACCAAAAGTAAAAAGTCCTTCCACAAACAATTCTTACATATTCTTACATATGAGACGCCGAAACAACGTTGTTGTGTATTTTAAGACGAATATGAATGATTATGTGAGTGTAGGAGGAGTGTGGATGAGTGTAGTCTGGTTACTAACTGAGTTCAACTGTTCCTCAAAAAGGGCAATTTATTAATAGCCCAACAGCCAGGGCAACTAAGGGACCTACAGCTTTGCGTGGAATCCGAACCACGTAGAGCTGGTCTGATTTTAAGCTGACAAGCCTGATACTCAGTTTTCTCCCCCACACAACATCCGAACAATGATTACCACCCAACATGGACAACCTAGACTTCTCTAGTAGTGTTCACGCCGATAGCAACCATTGAGCGTACGCCATGTCGGTATTAAGAGGACCGAGCATCCAACCTATCGCCTACAATCTCCCAAACACTTTGCCCCCGAGTAGTTGGGTTACAACACTGCGCCACCAGTGTAATTAATAGGATACAAATTAATATACAGTATTTAAAAATGTTCTTGTGATGATGCCCAAGGTTTGCGGAAGTGCCTGTCAGTTATCACGACTGTTGGACTATTTGGTCAGGTTCGTCTCGCTCGAGTGGACGTCAATCGGCCAACAAGGCGGATGTGTCGTCTGACGACGTTCTACGCGCGCAAGACCCAACAAGAAGGAGCGGCTCACCTTGTTAGTGCTTCGTGATTGCTCTATCTGAGCTCTACCGTTACCTATAATTGCCTCTTCAATGAACATCTCTAATGGATTCCACGTATACACCTTAATGATCCTCTTAGAGATTCGGTAGATGATGCTGGATAAACATGCAACGAGGACCAAGGCTCTGAATGTCTAAATTGCAATTACAGTTATGGATTGTTTGCCAGCCACAAAAATGAGAAACTAAATAAAACATATAGAATTAAAAGCTACTATAAAATACGTATGCTGTAGTGCTAAATTATCCAATCCCGTCAGAGGCTAAGTCCAGGTGTCGCATTCTACGCCTTCTCCTCCTCCTGAACGGATCACAATAGGCAATCATTGACCAATGAATACACAATATAATAAGTATATGTTTTTAATATGTGTTCTTTTATCAAGACGACTTACATAGTAAATGGATATTATATAATAAATATGATACATAGTATGAGTATAGAAGATACGAAAAGTCATTGTTAAAAAGTCAGACTACTTTTTTTCTAATTTTTGGGGAGGAGGGAGGTAAACATTGCCATCAGAATGGGAGAGAAAGGAAACGGCAGACAGGAGTATTGGGTTGGGAGAGGGATACTTGGCTTAATTCAACCAGCGCTGCTTATCGGCAGCCGCGCTAAGCTCGTTTCGTCTGCTACATGAAGTTGACTGTTTTCCTACCTCTTTTTGCTTCTTGTATATGTGTATTCTGCATTAACTATTCTGTATCCATAGTTTGAGTTTCGACTCCATATCATGAGATCGAACGTTAGTCATTCCCCATTTGTATTTCTAGTATTACATCTTCCTATACATGGGCGGAAGCGGATCAACATAATCCATTCCTTTGAGGAAGGCTCCTTCCACCGATAACGGTGCTGTAAGTACAGACCACTCATGTAAGACTCATTTAATCTATTATCATTGTTTACAATTAAAATTTCACTCATGTTCCTTAAAGAAGATCTTCTAAATGATTGTGTTGGCGCTCCACAAATGGATTCTATTGAACATGTACAAACTAATTGGTTTGGAATGCTCCAGTTAATCAGTTTGAAATGTACTGCACATCAAAAGTAGTTTTCACGGTTAACGATGAACGTCACTGAGTCACTGCGTGCTCGGTGACTTCATGCGGGGAGTTCATTCATTTCTCAGTACCCCATTACTATTTATGGCAATTGATCAATTTGGCCGTCAATCACCGGGAGGGTTGCGTAGGCTACTCAGGAAGTTTGCGTGCAACAATCGTCAATGAAAGTAAATTGTTAAAGGGGTGCATTCATTACATTGTATACGTATTAACTGGAGGAGTGTGGAGTATTTAAATACAAATTAAACATAACATTTGTCAAATTGCTTTGTTTAATCTTTTTAAAATTTATTTGAAATTAGATACCTATACTCGAATTGGAATTTGGAATATATCTGAAAATAGGCGTAACATTCAGTAGTTTGAGGACGAGGCCAAAGGCAGAGGTAGATGCCAACGTAGGTAGTGTCCTGAGGAATGACTGTAGCATCAGAGATCTGTAGTCACAAGATCCAAGGCCAAAGGCTAAGCTCAGCCAATTACAGGTAAAAAGCTCAGGTAACCTATGTGTCTGTCTCATAGAATAAATAATTGTTTGTGGCCTGTTAGGTTTACAAATAGTAAAACAATAAAAGAACATAAAGAAAACTCGATTTAATATATTACAAATAAGTACCTAATTCAGATATGATGTTTTTATAAAACGGCCTCGAAAGAAATTACGGGGATTTCTCAGTAATCTACTGGCCAGTTTCCCACCAATAGTAGTAAGGTGGGCAAGAGTGTGCTGCTCGTCTTTACAATCTCAATGTGCAACTTGGATGGGGAGACTCTTTACGTCCACGGCAGAGCCGATGTCATCTGAGGACCAAATCCCAGATCGCTCGCAATGTGTTTGCAAACATGGCCTGAGAGTTCGGCTGTAACGTGGTGGAGAGAATATTTTATATTGATTAAGGGAATATTTTCAAGACGGGGTTGGAGCTTAAGTTTTCCCCTTTAGTTTGGTCTTATTGTGTTACTGCATTCCCACAAGTTCTCTAATTTGTTTCAATTACATTTAATTTAAGGGACCGAATCGAGTACGCTTCGGATTCAGAATTTGTAATTTTGTATTTCTACATGCGTTTTATTTGTTTACAGAAAAAAATATTACTAACGTTTGGCGTCATTAGCTGCTCTCCCTCTACCATTACCAGCTGTAGCTGTCTACCACTGAAGATCGTTCACAAATAACACCCGCAATGTGTTCTAAAAATGTTAGAAAACACAGTATTTAGTTCCTACGAAAACTCACATTGTAATTTTAAACGAAAAACTTTAGAAAAGCCCTCTTTTAGTTCTTCGTGAACTAACAAAAAATGGATTTCAAAGGTCAAAAAGCATATTTTGTTTTGTCAAACATTAGGAACACTTTAAGTATAAAATTACTAAAACATCTTGTACTAAAAAACAATTTTGAATCTGGAATAAGCAATTTAACGTTTTTACACAATTCAAAGAAGAACATACAAATTGGTCAATACCTACCTAATATGTAGGTTACAAATAGTATTCTTGCAAGCTGTTGGTACCTGTACATTATCCATTCAATCTGCGCAATCATTTCTAGACCCTCTTGTAACCGTAGGAAAAATATTTGGTTAGTTAATAATTCTTAGCAATAATAATACAATACAAAATGTATATACTTGTTTCCATGCGTAAACTACTCTAAAGTACGTAATGGCATAGATGGCATAGAACGTAGGCCTTGTTGAATTTGTAGCTGAAAATGTTGATCACAGTAGATAAATGACGAGTAAACAAGAATATACTCGTTTTTTACCGCAAAAGCCGGGAAAATTAAATAGGAAAAACAAAAAATATGTTTTTCTTAAATATAGCGTTAAGGATACTCAGGTTGTGTGGACTTTCATCCTGATCGTGAATAAGGCAAGGGTTCCCAATCTTTTTTTTAACTTCCCTCGCAGTTGACATGGGCCTACAGGCCTGTGCGTCAACTTTATTCAATGAATGAAGTACCAAACATTGGCTCAATGGGGATTCGAACCTTGGAACTTGCCCTCCGTAGTCCAAAGCCTTATTCACTGAGCAACCACGCCGGCAATTATTATTTCATTATTAATATTTAGTGTGTTTGTGCAGTAAATTTACCGATTTGGGTAAGGTTATATTTTGTTAAGGTATGTTGCGTACTTTTAGGTTAGGTTTGGTTTTGTAAGGCTAGATACGTTACATTCTGTGCAGAAATTATGTGCACCAGAGTTTGAAGGTTGTTTACTGAGAAACTAAGAGGCCTATGAGAAGTCCTATTACACAATTTTTTTTCCCGTTTAATTGTACGCTATGACATATGTATTATAAAATAAAATTATGAGTTTTAATAATCTAATTTTATCCTAGATACAAAAAAATACCTGAAGTTTTACTAGTTTTCACTGTGCATAAACTTTACACTTTTACTACTCAAAATCTCGTTAATGTTATGCATTCATATTTCAATATTGGTTGACAGGAATTTAATTAGTTTCATAAAATTCAAAAATTTTTAATTTCCGAGAAAAAAGGTCTTATCATTTTTCTGAATGTTTTCTTGGCTTCTAGAGTTCATAAAATGAATTACTTGGTCACGATGTAGTAGGCCTACTTAGGACAGATATAGTTATGATACATTACTTTTATATGCATAAGTAAATGAAGTTATTATCACTTTAAATTGGTCAATTTAAATTGATGATTTTCGTTGAAAATTTGTCATACTATTATTTTTTGTTATTTATTATTTATTTATTTATTGTTGTTTGTCACTGTTCTCTTTTAATGTTATATTAAATTAATAAATCACTACCATATTTTTGTAATAACTGTCTTTTACAGGATAAGGATTATCTCACATAAGCATTTATATTTATTACAATGAGTTGGAAAGAATATTTATTTACACTATGCAGCGATTGCTTAAAATGTTTAGTTTAAAAAAGGAAAATTGTTTATGCAATTATTGGATCCCGTCGACAATTTCCAAGTAAGTTGGCGGGGCCACACTGTTGTTCATTTTTGTATTCTTTAAAATAAATAAATAAATCTACTATGAACGAAATCCAACAATTCTCTAAGGGATACTGTATAAATACCGTAAAGATAAACCCAAATAAATATTCAACTACACAATAAACTTAGTATGTTAACGCACTTAATATAAATGCATACATATTCTGCAGCATTCCAAAATTCTACTTGATGTTTAAAACAATAATTTCCGTTAATTAGATAATAACATAAGGAAAAAACAAATTACAAATATTAAGACATATTAAAGCATACTGTATGAAATCCACGTTGGAGGGTTTCATAGAGTTTAACTTGCTATAAACAAAGGCCGGGTTTACCTAGCCCAAGGCAATGAGCAATGCTGGTTATATTTTGGGTAGAAAGCAATAAAACAGAGAACAAAGAATAAAATACGATGCAAAAAAAGCACAAGACAATACAGTTCAATACAACTGAACATGAAATAATATACAGTAATAAATACACTACAATATAATGAAATAAAGCGGAATAGATTTTAATAAAATATATTTAAAGCGAAGCAGAATAAAAGATATCAACATCGAACCGAGCGAAAAAGAATAAAAAAAGATTATAAGACACTTTTTGTTTTGACAGTAGTCATTTTCTTACACTAAACCAATGAAAGAAAATACAAAATCAAATATTTTACAGCGCAACATGTGCTTGGTTTCCTGGTAACACGCTTAGACCCATCTTAGATTTAATAGCGAATAAGAGAACATTTCTATCCTAAGTGATTTGTTCGGACTTTAAAAAGTGGTATTCATGCACTTTCTAGACCCCTCGGCAATTTGGACTTTTTCTCACCAGTGGGTAAAATCACCGATATTTTATGAGAAAACACTTTTCATTCTACGGAAATAACTTTTTATACAATAATAATAATAATAAACATTATACATTTTTGAAAATGTAATTTTTCGATTTATCTCCGTTATGTTTCATGATTTTTTTCATATTTTTTAAAATTTGATATAGTTTTTCGTGCTGAACACGAATTTGAAAACTAGTTCGGTCTAGGACAATTATTTCTCGATATAACACGGAAAAACTACGCTCGTGGCAAATTTCCTATGGTGACCGTATGCCCAATGTTAATGGGAGCTATGCCTAGCCATTAAAAATACGAGTTTTTTACGGCACCCGAATGTTATGCTAATTTAGTATAGGATTTGGATAAGTTATGTTAAGTTTGGTTAGATAAAGTAAAAAGTGTATTTTCGGGCCGAAAAACTAATTTTATGTTCAGAACCATAAAAAAAGTAAAATGAAAAAAAATTATTGAAACATTCTAAATTTTAAAAAAGTTGATATTTTCACAGTCACATAAAAAAACTTATGTTCCGATTTTTCGTTAAAAACGAGTTTTTCCGGCTCATATAAACCTCCTTAAGATTTATAAACTCACACTTCACCACTTTTCCAACAAGAAATCGTATTTTCAGGGCGTCTAGAAAGTGCATAATTACGTAAAATATTCTATTTGAAGGACATGCAACCATAATTAATCAATGATGTCTTCTTGTTCACGGAAAATGACAATAATTCTTACAATTTACTTAAAGTGAATACTTTGGTGACTATACACATAATCAGACTTCACTTTAATCGACATTTTCCTGTGGTCAGAGCATCTCCTTTAATCGACATTTTACTACGGACCGATGGCTTGTACTGTATATAGTGCTGTCAATTGTAACTGCAGTGTTCCATAAGACATATGAGACTGCTCTAGCTAGGGCCACAAATGTCCAATGCAGCTGTGGAATCCCTTATAGACACAATTCACAGTTTATATCCGATTTAAGAGGATTGTTCTGTTAGTAAAGCTAATGAGTGCATTATCGTTGAAAGTTTAGATGGATAAACATTCCTTTCTGCTAACTGTATTGTTATTACTCCTTCCTGGATTATTGCTCCTGGAAGAACAGTTGCAAAATAATAACAATTTTTGCTTCATATTTTATTATTGTTCCTTTGAGTTGATTTGAGGCAGTTAAAACAATTTTACACATTTCACTAACAGAGATTCCTGTCTGGTACACCTTATTCAATTATACCCATCATTGGTTTAGTTCCTTTAACTATCATGGTATTTTTACATTCATCACAATTTTGAAATAATTCTTCCTTAATTTTTGAACAATCACTTTAATCGTCTTCATGTTATTATAGCCTACACCCTTATAGCCATGATTTTACACTACGGGGAGTCAGTCCAAACAATGGATCACATTATTACAGAGTGCCCCTGTACCTTTTTACGGAGGTATTAGTAAGCATAATGATAATCAGTGAGGCAGGTCTCACTGTATATCACAAATATATTATATATCACATCTTTTATAATTTTTGTAGTTATTTTTAGGATGTAATAAAATTAAAAACTCAGTACCCTTTAACATTTTTTTATTAAAATTTATTAAACACAACATGTTTAAACTTTATGGTAATTTTCAAGTCAAATGAAACATGTTGTGTTTAATCAATTTTAATAAAAAATGTTAAAGGTACTCAGTTTTTAATTTTATTACATATTAAAAATACGTAAGTAGCCCTAAATTTTTAGCTTTATATTACTTTTTGTAATTAATATGGTAGCTGATAACAAACCATAGGCTATATCGTTTAGTATTTTGTAGGCTAAACAGTGTTATTGTGTGTTTGACATTAAGGCTGCTTGGCAGATAATTTCTGAAAAGAACACACGTACACGAGAGGTATGTCTTGAACCTGAAATGTTATACTATTTTTAAAATAAATTCTGTGCTTGATTTGGCCACACAGTTTATTAATACTGCTGCTGCTTCAGCATTTTACTTGTACCGGATTTTTTTTACTGGTACATTTTTGGTTACTTTTCGTTTTGGTTTGCCAGGCTGCCTGATATCGCTCTTGCGCTGTCGATATGTTACTTTAATAGCCAAGAGTACAGTCGATTATACCAACAGATGACAAATCCAAAAACTCTTGCGTAAAAATGTTAATTTTTTAAGGCTCCCACCTCACAACGACGGGCTAAATTAAGAACTCAAAATCAAGACCAACCATTCTCAAAATTTTAACTTCGTTCTCAAATTAGAATCTTGCATCAAAATGCACAATTTGCAACGAACAAGCTGGATGAGCTCCAGCTTATTTATGAAGAATTAAAAATAGACACTCTTGTTATTACCGAAAATGGTTTTAAGATGTCTAATATTGGACTTTCTCTGCTGCCCAACTTTAAATTAGCGCATTCGTTTACTCGACATCTCTCTAAAGGAGGAGGTGTTGCGATTCTCGAGAAATCAAATTTGATATGCGAGTCATTAGAGATTAACCTAGCCGTAGAGAAGTTTTTCTAAGTGGCCGGTATTAAACTCTAAGCAAAAGAATCTAAATTGAATATAATTGTTATCTACAGGTCTCTAGGTGGCAATGAAGATGTTTTCTTCTCTAAATTTGAATATCTACTGACTGACTTAATTAACAAACAGCAACATTTCATTATAGTGGGCGACTGGAACATTGACTCACAAAAAACTGACAACCACTCCACTAAGAACCTTGTTGATATATTGAGGCCATTTTAACTTAATTTAAAGATCACATATCCTACGAGAGTGACTGCCCCAACTCAAACTACTATCGACAATGTTATAACAAACATTACTGATTTTGTGGTGTCAGTGATCAGTACAGCCATATCTGACCAATACGGCCAAGAAGCCATTATAAGTGGAACACAATCTGAAAGGGAGCCAAAAATTACAAAAATATTAAGAGGCCGGAAAATATAATCCTTCTCAATGCTTCTCTTTCAAAGGAAGAGTGGCTGTTCTTAAACTCAAATTTACCAGTGGAGGAAAAGTTCAAAATGTTTCTTGACTTTCCACCTGAACAGCTGCTGCCCCATAAAAACAAATAAACTCAATAGCAAATATATAATGAACAAATGGATCACAAAAGATATCCCAGTGTCAAGGAATAGAATAAAGTTTCAATCAGAGATCTACAAAATCAACACTTGATGAAAATTTAAAGTTGTTTTCAAATAATACAAACATATTTACAGAAAAGTCATTCTAGCAGCCAAAGTATATGAGGTAACGAAAAAACTTTTGTATTCAACAAATGTTTCTAAAATAGCTTGTGCTATAATCTAACAATAATAATTAGTATAAACAAATAAAGATAAACATTGGAAATGAGTTGGTCAGTGATGCTTCAATTCTGGCAGACAAGTTTAATATTTTTTTCCTTCGGTGGCTGGCCAAAATATGCATTGTTCTTCATTGAATGAATCAACGCTCTCAATAAGGTAAAGCCCAACATCTTCGATGGTGTTGGAACTTATCAATGAGGAATAAACCAGCAGAATTATTAGAGAGCTCCCTGCCAAACATTCAAACGATCTAAATGTTATGTCAATGTCAGTCTTAAAGAAATGCTACAAGCATATCTTGAGGCCACTGACACACTTAATAAACTTATCTTTTCAAACTGGATTATATCCCTCACTCCTTAAAACAGCTAAGGTAATGCCTATATTTAAAAGGGATGATTCCTACTCACTCATACCTATCGTATGAATTTCATAAATATTCATTGATTAAACCAGATATTTTGAGAAAAATTTCTTCTGATGATAAATACATCTAAATGACATGATTTCGTACAATAATTCTCAAGATTCTCAAGTATCTAAACTCTCACAACACTAGTTTATTTAAATTGTAATATTAGAATTTTTAATTAATGTAAGAATGTTCATAATAAACATATTATAATACGAATATGGCGTACTTTTAATCTGTCCGGCTTTTTTTGCAAATGTCTTCCTTTCCTATGACAAACTGTTCTCCTTTCCCATGACAAACTGTTCTCCTTTCCCATGACAAACTGTTCTCCTTTCCCATGACAAACTGTTCTCCTTTCCCATGACAAACTGTTCTCCTTTCCCATGACAAACTGTTCTCCTTACCAAATTTTGGACCTGGTCACCCTGCCACCAACACATGTACAGTTCTCCCATTGCCGGTCCACACACACAGTCTTGTCTACGCAAACCTGTTTTGAGCAGACATTTGCACAGACAAGTCGTTACGTGTGGACGCTTCAGTTCAAGTCTCAAGCAAAACAATCTTCTGTAAGTATGAAAACCAAATATTATCAACCGACTGATCATAATTTCTCAAAACATGTAAGTAAGGCTTTGGACTATAAAACTTGAGACAAACAATTTTTATAGGCTCTAGATGCGTAATAAGAAATAATGTCAAATATAGTTACCTCAAAGAGCTAAAATAATGTAGAAATCGATACCTGCCAATCCGAGCCTTCGTTACTTTTCACCATGCGGACGAGGGTGCTTAGAACGGTGCAAATTGATATGAGGTTATTTTTTTAACAATGTAAGCTTGCAATGTGAAGAAAAATAAAAAAATGACATGTGCGAGGTGACACGAGGGTAGAGTGAGAGAGTTGGCACACGAAGCGTGCAGGATTGGCCTTTAGTGTTTAAATAAAACACATGAAGTATATGTATTCTATAATATACATACCAATACCACTGTACGTGTATGGGTGGGTGGATGGATCAATACCACTGTACGTGTATGGGTGGGCGATTGGGTTAATACCACTGTACGTGTATGCGTGGGCGGTAATGTATGAGCAGCAATCACACATCGGTTATTCGTTATTGGGCATGATGAGTATTTTAAAATACTGTAATTTAACATATTTCTACGATATGTTAAACTACATATTGTCTACATATTGTTAAACTACATACTTTGCCTGTATACGAGGCAAAGACAACTTACAACGAAGTCCACAAATTATGTAGCCGTATGAAATATCAGTCGATCTTACGTCATTACAGTAGTAATTTCAAAAAGTATCGCATGTCTTAAATTTGTTTGTCATAAATCTCAATTTATAAGTTTGACTATACGTTTATACATCACCACAAACAAATACAAAAATAAAACAAATAAAAAAAATTAGCGAAGACAAATAACACTAACCTCAATTCGCGCTGGGTGGTTGAATTCAAAGGCACAGCCGTTAAACTACTGTTTGAATATAACAGCTTCTGTAAAACCGACACCACTAAATCAGTGACAGGAAAATTTGGATTTAATAGCCCTGTTTGACGTTTTTGTTGATAAACGTGTTTTTAGAAAGGTGTTTGTTTAACAAAATAACAGTCACGAAATCGGTTTGTGGTTTTACACTCGAGTGGGCAGTGTATGAAGTCACGCGATAGTCCGACCACAAATCAAGCAAAGCCCACCGACCACAAATTACTTCATTAATTATTAATATGTTCACTATTCTTTACTGTCTGTTACTTTCTAACTGGGAGAGAATGTCGACAATGCTCTATTAAATTGTGTCTTGTCAATTACTACAGTGTATCCGATTGAAGTAGATCTAGTACGTTTCTAAATAACATTATAGTGTGTAATTACATTGCATAAGTTATAGATGATATTTATTACAGCTACATCATGTATTTATAATTTAATGCTCAATAACCAACCTATTCGATGGTAAAAGTACCTGGCCTCCATTTTAAAATAGCAGTAAAAGGAATAAGTTAATTATTAAACATAGTTTCACGTATGTTTAATAATTTTAATTCATTTGAAAGTACATATCTAATAAAGTTAAAACTAGCTCATTCATTTATTTAAGACAATAATGACCTTACTTGAACAACATTATATGTTTTGAAAAATATTAAATTTTCTGTTCACTAATTTGCTTCTTAATATGCAGATGTAAAAGTCGTATAATGGTATATATTTTTCATATATACTATAAAAATATTATTCATAAGATCGTTCAGTGAAATTACGATATATATTTATATAATATTTCATGTCACATTCGTGATTCAAAAAAATGGAGTTAGACTTTCTACAATAGAAGTTAGAAATTCTTGCACTTACGGGAGAGAGTTGCGTGTAACATCACTTGTGTGTGGGGGCGGGGGTTATGTCTAACATTGATTAGAATGGGTTGATACCATATAACATCGTATAAGTAGAATATGTTCATACATTTCCATGTGTTAAGAAATGATAGAAGGTTGTATAACATAATATTATAGGCTATATAAAATCATATATTTGGGATAGGTGGGATGCCATATAACATAGTTTAGTGGCATGGGTGGGAGACTACACTATATACAAGAATTTAGTTTGGATGGGTGGGTAGCCATCTAACATAGTTTAGTGGCATGGGTGGGAGGCTATACTATATTGTACAAGAATTTAGCTTGGATGGGTGGGAAGCCATCTAACATAGTTTAGTGGCATGGATGGGAGGCTATACTGTATACAAGAATTTAGCTTGGATGGGTGGGAAGCCATCTAACATAGTTTAGTGGCATGGATGGGAGGCTATACTGTATACAAGAATTTAGTTTGGATGGATGAGACTGGGAAGCCATCTAACATAGTTTAGTGGCAAGGGTGGGAGGCTATACAATATACAAGAATTTAGTTTGGATGGGTGGGAAGTCATCTAACATAGTTTAGTGACATGGGTGGGAGGCTATACTATACAAAATAATTTAGTTTGGATGGGTGTGAATCCATCTAACATAGTTTAGTTACGATGCGTGGGAAAATATATAACATAATTTAGTTGGGGTAGGTGGGATGCCATGTAAAATATTTTAGTTACAATGAGTGAGAGTATATATAACATTATTTAGTTGGGATGGGTGGGGAGCCATCTAACATAGTTTAGTGGCATGGGTGGGAGGCTATACTATATACAGGAATTTAGTTTGGATGGGTGGGATGTCATCTAACATAGTTTTACGATGGGTAGGAGGCTATATAACACAATTTAGTTGGGTTGGGTGGGATTTCATCTAACAAAGTTTAGTTATGATGGGTGGGAGGCTATATTCCACAATTTAGTTGGGATAGGTGGGATGTTATCTAACATAGTTTTACTATGGGTTGGAGGCTATATAACACAACTTAGTTGAGATGGGTGGGGTGTCATCTAACATAGTTTAGTTACGATGGGTAGGAGGCTATATAACACCATTTAGTTGGGATGGGTGGGATGTCATCTAACATAGTTTTACGATGGGTAGGAGGCTATATAACACAATTTAGTTGGGTTGGGTGGGATTTCATCTAACAAAGTTTAGTTATGATGGGTGGGAGGCTATATTCCACAATTTAGTTGGGATAGGTGGGATGTCATCTAACATAGTTTTACTATGGGTTGGAGGCTATATAACACAACTTAGTTGAGATGGGTGGGATGTCATCTTACATAGTATTACGATGGGTAGGAGGCTATATAACACCATTTTGTTGGGATGGGTGGGATTTAATCTAACATAGTTAAGTTACGATGGGTAAGATGCTATATAACACCATTTATTTGGGATGAGTGGGATATAATCTATAGTTTAGTTACGATGGGTAAGAGGCTATATAACACCATTTAGTTGGGATGAGTGGTATGCCATCTAACATAGTTTAATTACGATGGGTAGGAGGCTATATAACACAATTTAGGTGGGATAGGTGGGATGCCATCTAGCATAGTTAAGTTACGATCGGTAAGAGGCTATATAACACCATTTATTTGGGATGAGTGGGATATAATCTAACATAGTTTAGTTGCGATGGGTAAGAGGCTATATAACACCATTTATTTGGGATGAGTGGGATATAATCTAACATAGTTTAGTTACGATGGGTAAGAGGCTATATAACACCATTTATTTGGGATGAGTGGGATATAATCTAACATAGTTTAGTTACGATGGGTAAGAGGCTATATACCACAATTTAGTTGGGATAGGTGGGATGTCATCTTACATAGTTTTTTCGATGGGTAGGAGGCTATATAACACCATTTATTTGGGATGAGTGGGATATAATCTAACATAGTTTAGTTACGATGGGTAAGAGGCTATATACCACAATTTAGTTGGGATGAGTGGGATATAATCTAACATAGTTTAGTTACGATGGGTAAGAGGCTATATACCACAATTTAGTTGGGATAGGTGGGATGTCATCTTACATAGTTTTTTCGATGGGTAGGAGGCTATATAACACCATTTTGTTGGGATGGGTGGGATGTAATCTAACATAGTTAAGTTACGATGGGTAAGAGGCTATATAACACTATTTATTTGGGATGAGTGGGATATAATCTAACATAGTTTAGTTACGATGGGTAAGAGGCTATATAACACCATTTAGTTGGGATGAGTGGTATGCCATCTAACATAGTTCAATTACGATGGGTAGGAGGCTATAAAACACAATTTAATTGGGATGGGTTGGATTTCATCTAACATAGTTTAGTTACGATGGGTAGGAGGCTATATAACACAACTTAGTTAGGATAGGTGGGATGCCATCTAACATAGTTAAGTTACGATGGGTAAGAGGCTATATAACACCATTTAGTTGGGATGAGTGGGATGCCATCTAACATAGTTTAGTTACGATGGGTAGGAGGCTATAAAATACAATTTAGTTGGGATAGGTGGGTTGTCATCTAACATAGTTTAGTTACGATGGGTAGGAGGCTATATAACACCATTTAGTTGGGATGAGTGGGATGCCATCTAACATAGTTTAGTTACGATGGGTAGGAGGCTATATAACACAATTTAGTTGGGATAGGTGGGTTGTCATCTAACATAGTTTTACGATGGGTAGGAGGCTATATAACACAATTTAGTTGGGTTGGGTGGAATTTCATCTAACATAGTTTAGTTATGATGGGTGGGAGGCTATAAAACACCATTTAGTTGGGATAGGTGGGTTGTCATCTAACATAGTTTAGTTACGATGGGTAAGAGGCTATATAACACCATTTAGTTGGGATGAGTGGGATGCCATCTAACATAAATTTGTTACGATGGGTAGGAGGTTATATAACATAATTTAGTTGGGGTGGGTGGGAGGTCATCCAACATAGTTTAGTCAAGATGGTTGAAAGGCCATGCAACATCCTCGAGTTAGGACGCATGATAGGCACTCTGACAGTTTATTTATGATGAATGGGAGTCCATGTAACGTAGTTTAGTTAGAATGAGAAGAAATGTTTCAACAAAAGAACAACAGCTTAATAGGTGGGATGTCATCTAAAATAGTTTAGTTACGAAGGGTGGGAGGCTATAAAACATTATTTAGTTGGGATGGGTGGGATGGTATCTAATAGAGTTTATTTACGATGAGTAGGACGCTATATAACATCATTTAGCTGGGATGGGTGGGATGTTGCACAGTAAGATAAGCAGCTACATCTAGGTTAACTGAAATATATATTTATCTCTCCAGCAAAGCAGTGAAGAATGAGAGGGGTATAGATTTATGGGGGGGGGGGGGGTATTAAAGGTGTGGTAGGGAGTAAAGTTTTAAGAATGTGAAGGTTATAGGTGTGATGTGAGGGATAAAATTGGATACTTAGTATATGGAAGTGTGAGGGATATAATAAGAGAGTTATGTATGTGGGAGGATATGAGTAATACAGTGAGCTATTTAGTAATATGGTATTTTGAAGGATTTGGATGAATTGGAGGGATATTTTGAGCGATGTGAGACATAAATTCAGGGATAGGAGGGATATTGTGGGCTAATTAAAATATGGGAGTGTGATGGGAGGATACGATGGGGAATAGAGTGGGTTTGAGGTAGCCTATAAAATGTGTAAAGTAAGTAAGGAACTCAGGGCCTATTAAGAACACGAGTGTCCCCTAATATGCCATAAAACTCCTTCTAGTAGTTGGGACACTGCCCACGTCCCTGGTAGATGATAGGCAAGAGGTTCAAGACATCCGCATAGTTGACGTGTGTCAGACAAGTAAGTAAGCAGTCAGCGGGTGGAGTCAGATACATGCAGATGTAGTCTGCTACCAGCCTAGCCCGTGGGTGTTGATCTACTCCAGTGATCACGCCATTGATCACGCACTGCCAGGCCCTGTTGTAGTCCGTCATGCTTTGCGAGTCGGACAAGGGGATAAATAATGTTGGGCAACCGTCAGCTGGCTCTCTGACAGTCTGAGGAACGATCTGTCAACACATTCCGACGGGCAAACATCTAAAATGATCTAAAATACTTTAGTATACTAAATAAACATAAAACTATTTTGTTTGCTATTTTGACTTTATGTATGTGATAAGAGCTTAGGCTTGAATTAACATGAATTATATTCAATATTCAAGTTTTTAATTAAGAGGGATTTCTAAAATTTTTGGGCAATGTAGATCCGGAGATGTAAGGCTGATATATTTTGATGTTTCAAAAATTACAGAATATTTGCCTTCTAAAGAATTCGATATTTAGTACATTAATTCGATATTTAGTTGTAATCTTAAACGTTTCTATACGTTATTTAGATATTGTTTATGGGAGTATTGCTATATATTTTGGTTTTTATTAAAAAAATAATTAAAAAAATAAACGGAAGATATATTCGGATTCATGACACAAATAACTTTAGTATGATTCCTCACTTGCCCTGACTCAATGTCAATTCTTTTTGCCACTGGTGCTTATTTATTTAGAATTTAGCTAAACATGGATATTATTCAGTTAGAAGGAAATAATAACTTTTAATGATACATATTCTTGTTCTGAAACGAGGACCCATCCCTCAAGACACTTTCACAAGCCTATATTCACAAGTTTATGTCTTTATACTAAAAGATATTTCACAAAACGAAGGTACTCACTTCTCTGTGGTAAAAATTTAGGTTATAGTTACTTAAAACAAAATAACAGTAATTTAAGAAGTTAAATAAAAATAAGTATAACAATACTAACTTCAGTAACCTAATAAATAGAACAAGTAAAATGAACACAACTATACTGTTTACAGAACACTTTCATGAACAACCAAAATAGTAAATATAACATATAGAATAACTGTATTCAATTTCAGAGGTGAAACCCATGTCTACGTACTACTTTCCAGTTTTGAGATCAAATTTCCCTCCCAATACTTACTGGGCTATGGCGTGGAACGGTTTTGATGGACGAAATAAGTTCCTTATTTATTACTTACAAGCCAATACCTGTAAGTAGGGTGAACCTCCCTCGTAGGGAGTGGACACTGTTGAATCACTTCCGAACTGGCTTGGGAAGATGTAACTACAGTACTAGAAATATAAGTGGGGATTTACACTAGATCAGTCGTGTGATTGTGGGGAGTATATCCAAACAATGGATCACACAGTTACCGAGTGCCCTCTGCACTCTGTTACGGAGGGATTAGCTAGCATGAATAGAATCAGTGAGGTAGGTCTTAATGGCTTGATGGATTGGATTTAGTTTTGTGACAGGAGATCACTTGTTACTTTCATAATAATCATAAATTTTAAAACTAAATATATATCACAGCTTTTTAAAACTAATAAATGGTAGCTGACAAGAAACTAAAAAGTAGTTCATCATATTTACTAAACACTTCTATATTTGCATCTAAGTGGCAGTCATCTCTTCGAGATAAATTCTTCTTCATATTCATTGAAATACATTGAAATGTTGTATATGAAAAAAAGAAAAAAAAACGACAATGCACAGTATTTATCATCATCATTTTATATTTTTATTTTCATCATTCTTGGATAATTGTTTCTAAAGTTTACATAGAAAATAGTTAAATAGTAATGAGACAAGACCACCTCCTTGTCTAAATCCACAAGGAATTGCCCGCTGTTGCTTCGCAATAGTTGCAAACCCCAACGTTATCACAAACGCAAAAAAAAAAAAAAAAAGAAAGAGGACCATGCCATGGAAGCTGAAGAACGTTGTTAGTTGCGCCTTTTTTACTGCCTCAATTATAGGCTATAAGAAACGTATATATTGGCCCCTGAGAGAAGTGATGTTGTCATAAACAACGAAAAACTAGAAAGATAAAATATATATTTTGCACAACCAGTGAAACAAGCCGTCCTTGTGATAGATTAAAGACGAGGTCTGAAAGAATGTGAGGGATAACCTACAGCTTGTTTTAGAATGCTACTTTTATTTGGGCAGAGACAAGGAATTCAACAAGGGCATGATTATAGGCAACGAATTCCAATTACTCATCTGGTATAAATTATTGTGTAAAATGTTGAAATGCTTGGTAGGTTTTGAAAACAAGTTTGGCTCCTCATCATTTAACCTCAGCCAGCCATTTGCTGATCAACAATAAATATCCCAGGTGTTCCCGTGGCAAGACCGTGGCCAGTGCTCATGCTGGTTTAGTATTGTTTGCGAATTTATAAGTCAGCTATTATGAAAAGTAAAAGTCAGTACAAATATATGTTGCTAATTTCTACTATGCAATAAAACATCTATTAGGCCAAAACTAAACAAATTAGCCACCGTCAATTAGGACCATTAAAATACGTCAATATAGAATTGTATAGCTGGAGATTTGGTGCTGTAACACATTGATATATAATATTTATCAGTGACAAGAAAATCTCTAGGTCTGCAATGCTTAGGGTTTCTTCTAACATAAAATTGCGTGTTTGTAATACATAGGGTTTGTTCTAACACAAAAAACCACGTAATCTGCATTACTTAGGGTTTGTTCAAACATAAAACTGCATGTTTGAAATACATAGGGTTTGTTATAACATGAAAACCACGTAATCTGCATTACTTAGGGTTTGTTCTAACATAAAACTGGGTGTTTGTAATACATAGGGTTTGTTATAACATGAAAACCACGTAATCTGCATTACTTAGGGTTTGTTCTAACATAAAACTGGGTGTTTGTAATACATAGGGTTTGTTATAACATAAAAACCACGTAATCTGCATTACTTAGGGTTTGTTCTAACATAAAACTGGGTGTTTGTAATACATAGGGTTTGTTATAACATGAAAACCACGTAATCTGCATTACTTAGGGTTTGTTCTAACATAAAACTGGGTGTTTGTAATACATAGGGTTTGTTATAACATAAAAACCACGTAATCTGCATTACTTAGGGTTTGTTCTAACATAAAACTGGGTGTTTGTAATACATAGGGTTTGTTATAACATGAAAACCACGTAATCTGCATTACTTAGGGTTTGTTCTAACATAAAACTGGGTGTTTGTAATACATAGGGTTTGTTATAACATGAAAACCACGTAATCTGCATTACTTAGGGTTTGTTCTAACATAAAACTGGGTGTTTGTAATACATAGGGTTTGTTATAACATGTTTGTTATAACATGAAAACCACGTAATCTGCATTACTTAGGGTTTGTTCTAACATAAAACTGGGTGTTTGTAATACATAGGGTTTGTTATAACATAAAAACCACGTAATCTGCATTACTTAGGGTTTGTTCTAACATAAAACTGGGTGTTTGTAATACATAGGGTTTGTTATAACATGAAAACCACGTAATCTGCATTACTTAGGGTTTGTTCTAACATAAAACTGGGTGTTTGTAATACATAGGGTTTGTTATAACATAAAAACCACGTAATCTGCATTACTTAGGGTTTGTTCTAACATAAAACTGGGTGTTTGTAATACATAGGGTTTGTTATAACATGAAAACCACGTAATCTGCATTACTTAGGGTTTGTTCTAACATAAAACTGGGTGTTTGTAATACATAGGGTTTGTTATAACATGTTTGTTATAACATGAAGACCACGTAATCTGCATTACTTAGGGTTTGTTCTAACATAAAACTGGGTGTTTGTAATACATAGGGTTTGTTATAACATAAAAACCACGTAATCTGCATTACTTAGGGTTTGTTCTAACATAAAACTGGGTGTTTGTAATACATAGGGTTTGTTATAACATGAAAACCACGTAATCTGCATTACTTAGGGTTTGTTCTAACATAAAACTGGGTGTTTGTAATACATAGGGTTTGTTATAACATAAAAACCACGTAATCTGCATTACTTAGGGTTTGTTCTAACATAAAACTGGGTGTTTGTAATACATAGGGTTTGTTATAACATGAAAACCACGTAATCTGCATTACTTAGGGTTTGTTCTAACATAAAACTGGGTGTTTGTAATACATAGGGTTTGTATAACATGAAAACTACGTAATCTGCATTACTTAGGGTTTGTTCTAACATAAAACTGGGTGTTTGTAATACATAGGGTTTGTTATAACATAAAAACCACGTAATCTGCATTACTTAGGGTTTGTTCTAACATAAAACTGGGTGTTTGTAATACATAGGGTTTGTTATAACATAAAAACCACGTAATCTGCATTACTTAGGGTTTGTTCTAACATAAAACTGGGTGTTTGTAATACATAGGGTTTGTATAACATGAAAACCACGTAATCTGCATTACTTAGGGTTTGTTCTAACATAAAACTGGGTGTTTGTAATACATAGGGTTTGTATAACATGAAAACCACGTAATCTGCATTACTTAGGGTTTGTTCTAACATAAAACTGGGTGTTTGTAATACATAGGGTTTGTTATAACATAAAAACCACGTAATCTGCATTACTTAGGGTTTGTTCTAACATAAAACTGGGTGTTTGTAATACATAGGGTTTGTTATAACATAAAAACCACGTAATCTGCATTACTTAGGGTTTGTTCTAACATAAAACTGGGTGTTTGTAATACATAGGGTTTGTTATAACATGAAAACCACGTAATCTGCATTACTTAGGGTTTGTTCTAACATAAAACTGGGTGTTTGTAATACATAGGGTTTGTTATAACATAAAAACCACGTAATCTGCATTACTTAGGGTTTGTTCTAACATAAAACTGGGTGTTTGTAATACATAGGGTTTGTTATAACATAAAAACCACGTAATCTGCATTACTTAGGGTTTGTTCTAACATAAAACTGGGTGTTTGTAATACATAGGGTTTGTTATAACATGAAAACCATGTAATCTGCATTACTTTCCAATCTCGATATGACCAACAATGTACAATGTCATTAACGTTTTTACATATTTTTAATTGATTCCCTGTCGAATTATGAATCCCACCAAGCGGTTTACTGAAGAAATGCAATGGGTTACGTGCGTTTGAAAAGTTAAACTACAATCCTTGTAAACACCTAGGCCTTTAATCAATTCATCCTTAGAAATTAACTGACCGTTTAAGTAATAGTTATTAGTAAAAATACGTTTTTAGATCGACTAAATGTCACAGCATGGAATTTAGAAATATTAAAATGTATTTTATTACTAACTCCCCATTTATACACCCTGTCTACGTATATCATCCTGCATTTTAATAGAATCAGACTGGCTTGAAATGTACTGAAATATTTTAAGAACATCGTTGAATAGCAAAGATTTTACGGAGATGACATGTTGACATAAGTCATTAATCATAATCGTAAATAAACATGGCCCTAAGTTTGACCCTTGAGGTACTCCAGACTGTACAGTAACAGTAGATGACACATGACCTTTGTAAACTACATACTGATTTCTGTTAATTAGATATGAAGTAAAAAAATTAATTAAGTTGTTCGACAATCCATAGAAGTGAAGTTTCTTTACTAATATAAGATGATCCACCTTGTCGATGGCCCTGGCCAGGTCAAGAAATACGGCATCTGTCCGGGTCACTGAGTCCAAACTTGAGCAGACATATTTTGTTAAAGACGTTAAATTGGTATTAACATATCTTCCAGATACAAACCCATGTTGATTGAAAGAGATATATTTCTTGAAATGATAAACAATGTTTTTGTAAATAATTATTTCGAAAACGTTTGCTGGGTCAGATAAAATTGCTTATAATACATACATACTGTTTAGAATTAATAAATAAGACATTTAATTTATTTCTATTTTGGGTACAATTGATAATAAATCAGTAAAAATGAGAAACTATTTGTAAGAATATTCGACTTTTCACCAGTTATGGGCCTACGTCGAATAGATTACTGAAATTATATCACGTAATAATAGTGGTATCAAAGCAAACGTCTTAAACAAAATAAATACTGTCGTAAGATTCAGATTTCAACTACTTTGTGGTCTCAAATTCAAGACCAAGATATTTAAATTCACCTTCTTCCCTTTGTTCTTACTTGGCAAACCAAATTGTATGAATTAATTTTAAATTTCTCTTTCAACGGATATTCTGGCCTATGGCCTTGTCTGAACTGATAAATAAATTGGCGATACATGAACATCTGACATGTAAAAGGGTTCAACTATTCACGTTCAATCAAACTTGTTAGTTATCAGATTTCAAAGGGTTCTTAACAATGACGAACTGACAGAATAACGCAATCTTTGGTTACAAACTACTCCATGAATATATATTATTTTTCTTAATCGAAAAAGAGTACAAGGTGAGTAAATTTATATAAATCTGGATTGAACGTACTATGTTTGCAGTGTATTTGTCAAATAGTAAATGACCTCTACTCAAATCTTTATAAACGGATGAAATTAACTTATACAAAGATAAATATTTCTGTACATGTTTAGAAAAAAACAGAAGTATGTCGTAAGTAACTTTATTTTAATTTAAATGTAATTTTAATTAAATCATATTTATGAACTTTTTAGGACATGTAAATTAAAATGAACATTTCAATAATTTATGTAACTCAATGTGAACTATCAAACTGATATTGATTAATTTGATATCTGAATAGCATAGCTGATTAACATTACTGCCCTGGTCTCCCAATACATTGTCTAGTCTGTTTGCCAAGTGATTGTGTTATATATTTATTTTGAAGCTAGCTTAGCTCTTTGGGGCTACGCTCCAAAGCCCCCTTGCTGTACATTGCAATGATGAGGGAGCTTTCTACCATAGGCCATCGTGTGTGGCCTTAGGCCTTAGGCCCTTTAGGAATCGTGTGTGTGGCTCGAGAACTTTAAGGCATCGAGTGTGGCCTAGACTTATAAGGCATTTTTAGAGGATCCTTGGCGTTTTACATTACAGGGTAGCTCTGTTTCCGGACCTCATCTTCAGTCTCGTGAGGGAATCCAAGTTGATCACGAGTAGCTGCTTAAGATTATCATTGACCATCAAAATTGATCACATGTAGGCTTGTTATGTTGATCGATGGCTACACAAGTTGATCATAGCTTCGTAATTAGATAGGAGGTACACAAGTAGATCAGTTGTTAATCAAGTTCATCATTAGCTTCCCGAATTGATCAGGCTAGAAGATCATGGGTGGCTACCCAAGTAGATTTCGGTTGCTACCGAAGTAAATCATGGGTGGCTTCCGAAGAAGATCATATAGGACTTTTGTAATGCTATAAAATCAAAGAATTTCCATATACAAATGTAATCCTTTGAATTTCAATAAAACATATAGGCTACTTAAATCAATAAAACTTAACATTATATTTCAAAAATTTGAATATACATGTATTCATGAGTTGTAGGAGTACATTTTTATTTGGAAAGAATATAGATACAAGTGTTTTATTACAAAGCTTTACTGTAGGTAAATTATATACTGTATACATACGTATTGTAGATATACCTTCGTACAGGCCAAACTGAAGGTCGATGCTTTAGTTCTTGTGATTGGTAGATAATATTTGGATATTTCCTGTATTCCATCCCCATCTACTATCCCAGATTCACCCTATCACTGCCTCCACCTCCTCTCTCATCACCAGAACAAAAACTATCTCGATTTCCATTTTCGTCACCATCTCCATCACTATTCTTTCCTTTTCCTGGAGGGGTTAGGCAAAGAGTGAGATTCTTACAGAATGATATTCTTAAACGGCGAAGAAGTTTAATATAGAAGGGTGGTTGAAAAGATTTTATTGAAGACTAGTAGTTACGTTATCTCGACACTACTAACTTTTATGCAGAAAATGCAGTTCTTAATACATAAATCGTACGAGTAATTTTATTGTCAGAGCAAAAATAACATTTCCCTCTGACACAGAACAACATCTGGCTATCAGTATCATTCATTGTCATCTTGCAACCGTCATTATATTGCTGATTTATATATGCTTAGTGTTGTTTATTCTACTTGAGCACTACTGTTTTTTAAGTTAACTAAGCAATAAAATATATATGCATATTATTTGAAACAATGTTTATTTCATGACTGCATTGTAGACATGGCGTGGTGTATGTAAATGTGACATACCTTAGAACAATAGAATACATCACAGAAGTAAATTTCTATTCAAATAAATCAATAAAAACCTTATATAATACTTCTAAAAATGCTTGATACGTTATTAATGTTTCTCGGTGATTACTTTTCAGCATTAATGATTCCTGAACCTCCACTGGTCAGTCCCGATGTACCATAATCCAAAATAAACTGCGATCTAGCTTCGACGACACATCAGATTTATATTGAGCCCACGTACTTTTTTGGAATTTCTATTTCTGAAATCGTTGACACAAACATTTGCGTTTTAAATTTAATGGGTGGTCCATAAAAACCTGACCGATTTTGAACTAAATACAAATAAGACTGTTATTTGTTTTAAATAACCAAAATATACACATATGTAGGCTATGCAATTTTTATTTATGCAATACAAAATCATTCAGAAGCTTCGATCTCCACACAGGTCTGCAATTGTTTAACAAAATTTGCCATTACTCTGCGGATCATAGGCATCGGTACATAGGTAACCATTTCTAATGCAGTTCTTTAGCTAAAAAATAGTGTTAGATTTTGTAGCAAAAACTTTACTCTTTAAGTAACCCCACAACAAAAAATCACACATAGGCATCGTGCAGGCATGCGAAATTACCAGAGCGAGATGTTCTGGAAACAGGTGTTGTAAAACATTCATATCCAAATTGGCTGTGAGCGGTGTTGCACCATGTTGCTGGAATCATAAATAGCCCATTTCAATTCATATGCAGGTCTTGCAATATTATAATTAAGAAGTTCTGAATAATGTCAAAATATCGTTCTGCATTCGCAGCAACTGTTGCACCCGTTTGATCTTCAAACAAATGTGGCCCGATTAGTCCAAAACGTGCAACACCACACCATACAGTAACTCTTTCGCTATGCAAGCATCATTTATGAATTTCCCTTGGAATAATCCCAACGATAACTCTTACCAGTAACGACAATTTTGAGTGTTAAGTTTTCCTGTCAACTCAAAATGAACTTCGTCAGACGTTATCTAACACTGCAGTATGTTTTCTTGATAAATGAGTTGCAGTTGCCTTTGACTGAAAGTTATGTGAAACTCCGGAGCTGTGTTAAAGTGTTGGCTCAGATTGTATCTTATATGGCTGGAAGTTCAAATAGAGATGTAAAATTCGATGCATACTTGCTCTTGAAACTGTCAATGCAACGAACTGCCTCCTCGCTGATCGCCATGGGCTTTGAAGCACTGCTGGCTTCATTTTTAATGCAGATGCAGTGTTTCTAAAATTTAATACCTACTTGTTAATGGTGTTCCAACAAGGAACAGAACTATGACGTAAAACATGAAAATGTTTACGAAAAAGTCGTTGTGTAATACTTACAGACTTATTATTTTGAAAAACACTTCAATGACAAAGGCACGATGTTGAACCATCCACGGTACTAGTTACCATGCACTGATCCGTATTTACTGGCATAAACTACATTACAAACGCTACAACAATAGCATGATAAATAAATAAAAGAACAATTTGTAAACATCTGTTTAAAAAGTGTCAGGTATTATTGGGCCACCCTGTACTAGGATTTTGACTACACTAATTTAAAGGTGGCAATGACGATGATTTTATGTAATTAAAATACTATACAAGATGGCTTCGAAAAGTGTCAGCACTAGATAGTGCTGTAATCAAGATGCTTGGGGATATCGTCAGACGTAGTGTTGACTAAGGCTGCCTGTGACTCCAACATAGCAGTACCTGACCTTGTCTGTCGGCCAAAGGGACCTAAAGACGGTCGTCATAATATCGAAACAGTCTCTATGCCGATTATACATGCCACCACCAGTCTCAATGCTCATCCCGTGACTCCAAAATAACCTTGCCTGACCTTGACGTCTCAGTTGGCCAATGGGACCTAAAGACGGTCGTCATAATATCGAAACAGTCTCTATGCCGATTATACATGCCACCACCAGTCTCAATGCTGACTATAGCATCCCGTGACTCCAACATAACCTTGCCTGACCTTGACGTCTCTGCTGGCCAATGGGACCTATGGACGGTCGTCACACTAGCACTACAGTCTCTAGAGTGATTCACTTGACTATGTGATTCGCTATAGCGCTACAGTACTAAGGTGGTTCACTTGTCTTGCCACCACAAGTCTCGCCTGACCTTAATGTGTCTGTTGGCCAACGGGATATAAGATGATCGTCACACTAGCGCAAAGGTCTCTATGGTGATTCACTATACATACCACCACCAGTCTCAGTGATGACTATATCATCCCGTGACTTCAACATAACCTTGCCTGACCTTGACGTGTCTGTTGGCCAACGGGACCTAAAGACGGTCGTCATACTATCGATACAGTCTCTATGCCGATTCACTATACATGCCACCACCAGTCTCAATGCTCATCCCGTGACTCCAACATAACCTTGCCTGACCTTGAGGTGTATGTTGGCCAACGGGACCTATGGACGGTCGTCACACTATCACTACAGTCTCTATAGTGATTTACTTGACTATGTGATTCATTTGACATACCACCACCAGTCTTAGTGCTGAAAGCTGCCTGTGACTGCAACATAGCCTTGCCTGACACTAGCACTACAGTCTCTATAGTGATTTACTTGACTATGTGACTCATTTGACATGCCACCACCAGTCTTAGTGCTGAAAGCTGCCTGTGACTGCAACATAGCCTTGCCTGACCTTGACGCGTCTGTTGACCAACGGGACCTATGGACGGTCGTCACAGTAGCACTACAGTCCCTATAATGATTCACTTGACTATGTGATTGACTATACATGCCACCATCAGTCTCAGTGCTCAAAGCTGCCTGTGGCTCCAACGGTAACCTGTAAATCGCGCCCTCTGTAAATCGCGCCCTGTGAAAATCGCGCCCCATGCGTCGTCACGTCAACCCTCGTCAACGTCAATTAGCACAATATTAACCCTTCGCACTTTATCCATTCATAGGTTCATAGGTTAGGTTAGGTTAGGTTAGGTTAGGTTAAAAGACTAAAGAGAAAGCTACCAGGGATAAACCGGGAGGTGGGCCATTCCCGGTCATTCCCCTTATGAAAATCGCGGCCCATGACTCAGAGGTTCAGGTAGACAGGGCGCGATTTACCCAGATTTTTGATGGGGCACGATTTACACAGGGCGCGATTTTCATGCATTCGCTCCAACATAGCCTTGCCTGACCTTGACGTCTCTGTTGGCCAACGGGACCTATGGACGGTCGTCACACTATCACTACAGTCTCTAGAGTGATTCACTTGACTATGTGATTCACTTGACATGTCACCACCAGTCTCAGTGTTGACTATAGCTGCCCGTATCTCCAATATAGCCTTGCCTTATTATTTTGTATTTGTTTTTTTTTTCTTTTTTGCTGTAGCGACATATCTATATAATTTACATCAAAAATGCTCCAGTATAATAGTTTTGTAAGACCATAAGATAGTACCACAAAAACATGAGAACATTTATACAAAATATTTATTTTATTTTAACTGTAAAAATTAATTTAAGATCCAATATAGATCAGTAATCTCTTTACAATATCAAGAGAATACTTTTTGAGAGCTAGCTAGCCAGGAAGACCAACATTGTAACTGTTACCTCATAGGAACTGTTCCTGTGAGCTACTACGTAAGTTATAAAACCACATATTTCAGAGAATAAAAACACTAATCATGGATTGGGATCACATGGTGACGTAAAGAGTCAATATGACAATTATAGTTATGAATCACCTGGCAAAAGGATCAACAATTTAAAAGTTACGTAACAATCATATTTTTAAAATCGAACGTTAGTTGAGGGAGGACCACTGGTAATTTATAGGATCGAGTAAGGGCGGTGTAAACCCACCGTGAAACTGGCCATTAGTGAGCGGGCACAGAGGACCAGCACTTACGTAACTTTCCAGATTAAATATATTCATCAGCCGTTATTGGCTGGCGAGACAGCAGACGTTGTAACGGTTCTCAAGGCCGAGCATCTGCCCACTGCACTACGGTCTGTTTCACAACCGCGCGCGGTTACGGCACTTTGTTTGCTCGCGCGGAGAATCGCTAAACGCACGTTTTACGGCCTTCGCAAGGTCGTGCTGGACTCGGGCCCTAGCGTCCATGCTGATGTCCGGCCGTTACAATTATGGCGTTCGGTCTACAGATTACTAGTTCCGTAAACTGGAGAGCTGTGTAATGCGCAAACGCATAAGCCATTGTTTGCTGGCACAAGAAGTAATTACTGCTTTCATTGTTTGCTTCGGTAAAGAAATAACTAGTTTTATTTTACAGTAAACTCTACTCTTCCAATTTTCAGCACATATTTATCAAACACATATATCATTGTTAGATTAAAATTTCACCTCATGACTCGACGTTTTCTTGTTCATGTCATGGTTAGTTCATATTTTCATAAAGCTATTTTTATAAGAAAGTTGGCATATGAATTCCTGAATTAGTGTAAAAATGAGTACAGTAAAGTACACAAGAAGGTTGTCAACAGTACAGTACGGTACGTAAGAAGTATGAGTACAGTAAAGCACGCGAGAAGGTTGTCCACAGTACAGTACGTAAGAAGTATGAGTACAGTAAAGTACGCGAGAAGGTTGTCCACAACAGTACAGTACGTAAGAAGTATGAGTACAGTAAAGTACTTGAGAAGGTTGTCCACAGTACAGTACGTAAGAAGTATGAGTACAGTAAAGTACGCGAGAAGGTTGTCCACAGTACAGTACGTAAGAAGTATGAGTACAGTAAAGTACTTGAGAAGGTTGTCCACAGTACAGTACGTAAGAAGTATGAGTACAGTAAAGTACTTGAGAAGGTTGTCCACAGTACAGTACGTAAGAAGTTTGAGTACAGTAAAGTACGCGAGAAGGTTTTCCACAGTACAGTACGTAAGAAGTATGAGTACAGTAAAGTACGCGAGAAGGTTTTCCACAGTACAGTACGGTACGTAAGAAGTATGAGTACAGTAAAGTACTTGAGAAGGTTGTCCACAGTACAGTACGTAAGAAGTATGAGTACAGTAAAGTACGCGAGAAGGTTGTCCACAGTACAGTACGTAAGAAGTTTGAGTACAGTAAAGTACGCGAGAAGGTTTTCCACAGTACAGTACGTAAGAAGTATGAGTACAGTAAAGTACGCGAGAAGGTTTTCCACAGTACAGTACGGTACGTAAGAAGTATGAGTACAGTAAAGTACGCGAGAAGGTTTTCCGCAGTACAGTACGGTGCGTAAGAAGTATGAGTACAGTAAAGTACGCGAGAAGGTTTTCCACAATACAGTACGGTACGTAATAAGTATGAGTACAGTAAAGTACGCGAGAAGGTTTTCCACAGTACAGTACGGTACGTAAGAAGTATGAGTACAGTAAAGTACGCGGGAAGGTTTTCCACAGTACAGTACGGTACGTAAGAAGTATGAGTACAGTAAAGTACTTGAGAAGGTTGTCCACAGTACATTACGTAAGAAGTATGAGTACAGTAAAGTACGCGAGAAGGTTTTCCACAGTACAGTACGGTACGTAAGAAGTATGAGTACAGTAAAGTACGCGAGAAGGTTTTCCACAGTACAGTACGGTACGTAAGAAGTATGAGTACAGTAAAGTACGCGGGAAGGTTTTCCACAGTACAGTACGGTACGTAAGAAGTATGAGTACAGTAAAGTACGCGAGAAGGTTTTCCACAGTACAGTACGGTACGTAAGAAGTATGAGTACAGTAAAGTACGCGAGAAGGTTTTCCACAGTTCAGTACGGTACGTAAGAAGTATGAGTACAGTAAAGTACGCGAGAAGGTTTTCCACAGTACAGTACGGTACGTAAGAAGTATGAATACAGTAAAGTACGCGAGAAGGTTTTCCACAGTACAGTACGGTACGTAAGAAGTATGAGTACAGTAAAGTACGCGGGAAGGTTTTCCACAGTACAGTACGGTACGTAAGAAGTATGAGTACAGTAAAGTACTTGAGAAGGTTGTCCACAGTACAGTACGTAAGAAGTATGAGTACAGTAAAGTACGCGAGAAGTTTGTTCACAGTACAGTACGTAATAAGTATGAGTACAGTAAAGTATGCAAGAAGGTTGTCCACAGTACAGTACGGTACGTAAGAAGTATGAGTACAGTTATGTGAGAAGATTGTCCACAGTACAGTACGTAAGAAGTATGAGTACAGTAAAGTACACGAGAAGGTTGTCCACAGTACAGTACGTAAGAAGTATGAGTACAGTAAAATACGCGAGAAGGTTGTCCACAGTACAGTACGGTCGCGGTAATCCGAACATTTCTTTGCAAGGGCCTGTTCGCGGCATACTTGGGAAAGTTAATGATTTTTTAAACTGAATAAAGTTAAAGTTAATACTCTAAAAAAGTAAATAATTGAAGTTAAAAGTTAGAATAAATAGAAACTAACTGATTAAAGTTAAATTATTACAAAATGAACTGAAATTGAAAGTTAGTTTTGGTACAGTAAAATACACATAAAGAAATACTTAACCTGTATTATCTTTTATTATTTATAATATCTTAGATAAATAGGCCTATTTATAGTACATTATTATACAATACTATTAATTAGACTATAGCAATTTCTACAGTAATTTTTGTTATATAACTGTCCGATATCTTAAAAATTAAATATTTAATTTAATTTTTAAAATTACTAACAAAAACTGACTTAAGTCATTGAAAATTAAAGTGTTACATTTTTAAGCTATACTTTAAAAAATCAATAACTATCTTATAGGAAATCACGATAGCAAAACATTTTTTGTAATTGGCGCATATAATAAGAAAGGCCAAATAATAGCGTGACGT
Organism: Stictocephala bisonia; assembly: GCA_035578905.1. Classification (NCBI taxonomy): domain Eukaryota; kingdom Metazoa; phylum Arthropoda; class Insecta; order Hemiptera; family Membracidae; genus Stictocephala; species Stictocephala bisonia. The sequence goes on from JAQJVL010000024.1 coordinate 896,344, forward strand.
GTTGACTCCAGGTGATTTTTATCAGGCTGGAGATGATAAGGAAGGGTCACTGATAAGAAAGTATGAGAATTAGCGGTAAACAAAAACTGAACAAAATATACTCACTCTATAAGTGAGTGAAAGCAAATCTATTCATACTATTTTTGATAAGCAAATACGTTTATTAGATGTTTAAGAATTTGCCGTTCTGAGTGTATGTTTTATTCTAACTGAAATAAGTTAATGAAAACTTATGAAAACTATCTAAATCATTAAATAAATACAAAACTAATTACCATTGATAATATTATTAATTAATATTGATATTAAAGATAGTAGCCTATTATCATTATCTTTTCTTTTCGATGGTGCCGATAGCAAAATAAAACAGAACTAAATATCGCAATTGTTACTTGAAATGTATTCTGCAATCTTGAAGATAGTTTATTCTGTGGTATCATATAATGGATTGATTTTACCAAGAAAGCCTACTTTAAAATAAACGTTTGAGGAAATGTTGATTTGATTAACCATTTAAATAGTTTTTCCCGATTACTATTGAACAGGACAGTTTATATATGTATTTTGTATGATCAATTAATCAAGTATTGACAGTATTAACGTCAAAATGCAACTTATTTTCCTAATTAATTATACAGATAGATGGGTAAACAGGTAAAATTACAGTATTAGAGTTTGTAAAAGATAAGCAAGCTTAGGCCCAACACGTTGATTTAAAACAAGATAACTAAATGACTATCTCAACTTTATCCCTAAACATAAACTAGTCAAGTGATATGATCACCCCAGAGACAGGTCAATCCCACAACAATGATATACCTGTTTGGTCCTCCTTTTTTTTATTTACAAGGCAGTAAAATGTGACTAAAGGGGAGGGGTGCGTTTTCAAAACAGTGACCTTGCTTGCCGGTGACAATTGGGGGATGAGGAAAACAATCGGTCTTTGAACTGAGTTTTAGATACTTTATCCCCAGTCCACATTCCTCAGACCAAATGGCACCTTTTATCACATTTGAAAAACTTTAACCGTTAGCCAAATTTTCAACTAGTTAAAGTTAGAAGTTAAGCATTACCAAAACTAACGAATAAGTGTTATTAGAAAAAGTAAAGATTAAATTTATTCGTTAATTATTTTTAATCGTTAATACCAAATATGCTGTTCGGACTATGATATTGTTCGGATTATCAAGGTTTGATGGAAAAAAATGCTACCGATTCTATAAAATCACCATTTAGTGGAATAATTACTAAACTATAATATTTTATAAACATAATAATAAGTTAGATACGTACAGTAATGAAAAATCCAACTATTTACATATGTATTTGCTAAAACATTTGAGTTCAGAAAATGACTATATCTTTTAAAACCGTTTACATACATAAAGTAAACGATCGTTACATACATCATGATAACGGTGGAGGATCCTTCAATAAAAACAGTTGAAAATATAGCTAATCTTAATATATAAAAATGAGTAGCCTACCTAAAATCGTTGTCATTCCACCACTTGACAATGGCTAAACAGATTTCCTTCATCTTTTTAAAGTTTCCTACTTTTTCATAGTGTTCTTCGGGAAATAAAAATGAAAAAAAAATCAGGAAGAAATAGGAAAATGTTGGAAAATTAACCAAGGAGTTTTAGTTTGATTTGTTTACTAACAAAACAAATGAAAGGAAATTTTTAAACATGCGATGAAAATGTTTCTGTAACTTATTTGTTTGTACAAACATCTGTTGGATTTTATTTCTTGAAGATAAAGAGGTTACTGAAATATAATTTTGAATTCAGTCAGAAATGAATATACTGTATAAATTAATTTTATATTAGGATATTTACCAAAATTTCATATAGTATATTAACTTTTTACTGAATACTATGCAATTATGTCAATGCTTTTTATATTACAATTCCGTTCATCGTATTGGTTAAAATTTGTAGAGTTCACTCCCGGGTAGGTTTCTGGTGTGGTTTTATTCACATCCGACTCTACGGCTCCGCCCCATCAGCCGTTAAAATTTCAACATTATTCTTATGGAGTTATTTTACTTATTTAATGAATCATCAGCTGTAAACACACACACACACACACACACACACACACACACACACACACACACACACACACACACACACACACACACACACACACACACACACACACACACACACACACACACACACACACACACACACACACACACACACACACACACACACACACACACACACACACACACACACACACACACACACACACACACACACACACACACACACACACACACACACACACACACACACACACACACGCACGCACGCACGCACGCACAAATGAATTTAAAGCTTTTGAAACACAACCAATATGGTTATTAGGCTAGTGGTATGTTTCTCTCGATTCCTAATATACCATCAGATTTTAGAAAAGCAAAGTTTGTAAGCTCGAAAAACCAAAACTTATTGTGATACAGTCCAAATGTCTCCACGAGGCCGTAGGCCGAACTTCTCTCATGAGCACAGGGAGTGACAGGGTTGGCAAGCGAAGCTACCATAAATATACTAAAATATTACAGTTTATATGTTACTAGCTGAACCCGGCGGACGTTGTCTCGCCTTTCATTGTCATAAAAAGTAAACTGCAAAACAAATAATTATTTATTTTTTATCTTCACATTTCACCACATGTTTTAATTACCGAGGAAAAAAGGTTAACACCAAATACAGATCACCTGATCAAGTAAAAGTAGTGTGCGCTACACTCTCAAGGTGAAATGTAGAACAATAAGTCAAAACATATACAGTACTGTTGTGAGAACTTCAATCTGCTTATGGCATGTGAAACTACATTAAACCACACAGTCATATGTTTTTTGTAAACAATTCAGATTCTCCATTTGAATAACATGGGATCTTTAGGAGCCCGTGGGGCGGGACCCTGTGGACGGATCTGCATCAAACTTCACAAAAACCATCTCAAACATCCTCTTTTATAAATATAGATTCCCGTAGCAAGACACGGGTAAACAGCTGATATTAATTATAAAACTTATTATAAGCATAACTGAAGAATTTATTTGTTTATAGGTAAGACACAGATCGGCCTGATATGGCCAATTGGTATTCGGAAGAATATGAGGAGTATAAATGAACGAGTGTAGTCATTGTTTCTTAGTAAGGTTCCTTATGAAGTTCTTAATAAATGGTCAATATATAACTAACTAAACGTTTAATGTAGAATCCAAATCACATGACTTTGGCCTGATTTTTTCGGCTAATTTACAAGTCTAATACTCAATAATCTCTCAACATAACACCCAAATCCTGGTGAGCGGTCACCAATTGATATTAATAAGACTAAGAACAGAACATATCGTCTACAATCTCCAGAACACTTAGCCCCTAAGTAGCTGGGTTACAGTACTTCACCACTGGGAGATACCTTCCGCGACTCATCACCTTTGTATCTAGTACCATATGGAATAATCATCACTGATACAACACTCATTAACACGCTCCTCTCCCATATTGAATAAAGGTAACAATTGAATAATCCATTTATAATTATTTAGGCCATTCGGAGAAATTGGGTTTAGGCCTATTATGGAACGTATAGTAAATAACTTAATGTTTTTAACTAGGATCATACCTTTTTATGCAACCGTGAAAATTTGTTTAGTCTTAGATTGTTACATAAATTTAATAAATCAATGTTTCTTCACTAATTAATTTCTCACAGTTAAATTTTAGTAGATAATTTACTACAGCAAAAGTACCCTTTATCTCGTCACTAACAGAGCCTTTTTATATCGTAAGAGATTAGCTATTTATCCTAATTTTGTGTTTATAAAACAAAAACACTCCTAAGTAAAACTTGAATTTGTTAGAAATAACAATATGGACTTTAACGACCGGGATTATCATTTTAATCAAACCAAATGCCTTACGTCAGAGCTATCATCACAGTCTAGGATGACGCTATTGTCATCAGGTGATCGCTGCGATTAAAACAGCATAATCTAAGAACACTGGGCGGTCGATTATTGGATGTCAACAATACAGTGACGTAACAATAGGTGCATTGTTGCGTTGTGCAGGTCAGTGTGGCTCGTTATCTGGCTGTGACGTCAGCGTGATCGTGACGCATGCGCACTCCCTCCTTCCAAACGACGCATGCGCGTTAAATCCCTTTAATTGCGCATTGATAATCAGCCGTGTTTGTTTATTCGGGACAGGCGGTTGGCGGCGTGTTTATTGGACGGACTTGCGAGAAAACACCTGTGATTTTTATCGTCTGCTCGCCCGCAATTCAATTGTTGTCCACAATTAGGTCGTGTCCGATGGGGATCGAGCGAGCGACCGACACCTCTCTCCGTGGCGACACGTCCCTGCGGCACCACGATGTGGAAACTCTGTGGGAATGGAGGTATCGCCAATCGCTAATTTTACACTAATGTGTGGTCGATTGTTTTGGGTGGTCTTGGCGAGTGGGTTTTATCTTGTTATGGATATGCGTAGGAGGATGGAGGCAGGTCGGGCAATATTGGTGTCCCGGTAATTTTAAAGTAGGTGTACTTCCAACTGGGATTTATTGAAAAATAATTACATTAGAAAAATTGTTGAGCAATATTTTTATTTATTAGAACTAATCTCATAGTTTATAATTTAATATTTATTACATATATTTACTATCACTTCTTTATAGGTTTTAATAAATTTTTTAAACCTTGTTGGACATGGAACCCACAAACGAAATTCAATAACAATATCGATGACAGACTTGCACATCAAACATATGTAACATTTTGTAAGAGAAAAAAAGTCACTTGTCAGTTAATTTCGATCTCTTAATTCGAAACTTCATTAATAAGAGTCGAAAGCTCGTTGTACAATTTTTTTAACGAGCGGAAAACCAACAATCAGTTGTTTAGAATTTCTAAATTAGAACCTTACACTCCGTGTCAAAATATCTAGACGTTTAATATCTAGGGTTCCCTATAAAACGTGGCAAGTTAGTGATATCGATGTCAAGTGACGTAATGTCACCGTTTGAATTCACCGTATGAGTTGCCTTCATAACGACGATATGATTAGACAAAGCATGGTTGAAATTAAGATGAGAAGGAAGTTATGTTTTGTATGATATGAAAGTAAGACGGCGAGGACAGTTTTTATATGATTTGCAAGTATGACGGCAGTGGGGAATCTTCGTATGATGTGTAGGTATTATGGTGGTGGGGTGTCTTAGTATGATGTGTCAGTATGGTGGTTGTGGGGTGTCTTTATATGATGTGTTACTATGGTGGTTATGGGGTCGTCTTTGTATGATGTGTTAGTATTGTGGTTGTGGGGTGTCTTTATATGATGTGTTACTATGGTGGTTATGGAGTCGTCTTTGTATGATGTGTTAGTATTGTGATTGTGGGGTGCCTTTGTATGATGTGTTTCTATGGTGGTTATGGGATCGTCTTTGTATGATGTGTTAGTATTGTGGTTGTGGGGTGCCTTTATATGATGTGTTACTATGGTGGTTATGGGGTCGTCTTTGTATGATTTGTTAGTATTGTGGTTGTGGGGTGCTTTTATATGATGTGTTTCTATGGTGGTTATGGGATCGTCTTTGTATGATGTGTTGGTATGGTGGTTATAGGGTGTCTTTGTATGATGTGTATGGTGGTATGGAAAGTTTATCTATTCATGTGTTAAGGATAGATATTCATTCGGTATATCTGCAGTGAATGTTATCACGTAGATTGTGTACCTTGATTACAGAGTCGAACAAATTATGTCAGCCCTGGTGGAGAGTGCTTGAAGGGCTGACCGTTGTATTGAGGAAACTTCAAGTCATGTTCTAATTGTTGATTGGTTTGTTTGAAAATCAAATTTAACAAATAGACTCTCATATAAGCCATTTGTAAAAAGGATCTTGTGAAATTTGTATTCTTATCAAAAATGGATTGAATAGAATATATTAGAAAAGAAAAATGTCCTTTATTTTACAATTATTTTTAGGCACAAAAAACATACCTATAGACACTTGACAACAATGGTTGAGACAACCGCCTGTTTTCGTCTAGTTGGCACAGTCCTTCACTTTCTTCTTTCACAAAATAAAATAACTTCTTCCTCATAAAACTAAGACTTAAAGCTAACAGTAAATACAAATTTTTTGCTTGGAAACCTACAGGTGACATTTTAGTTTAACTCTATCATATTTTTGTTTTTCTAAAAATGTTGTTACCGTAAGTAGGAAATGGAAATATATTCATGCATAAGAGAGTAAACTACTTTAAAAGACAAATAATAAATAGTAAAAAAAATTTTTAGCTACCTGGCCAGAAATAGCTAAATAGACTCTTAAATTCTTTAAACAAACAACATAATAATAAAATAAACAATGAATAAATGAGAACAGAAAATTAAAAACAATTTTGAAGCTAAAAAACTGTTTTATCATATGAAGTTCTTGGTGAGTTCGAGTTAACTCATGTGGATTCAACATTGTTATTTATATAATTCTTGAATTTGTCTAGTAAATTCATTTCTGTAATTATTATATTGGAGGGTAAAATGATAGTAAACTGTTCTTACGATTATGAAAATAAATCACAAATTTAAACAGCGTATACTACTTATAGGCCCTACGCTGCTTGTAAGTTATTTCAACAAGTACAATAATTCCTGCCATTCTCAATGTTATTTAACTTTGTATCCTACATTTAAATACAACTAGATACATATTGAATACATATTTTAATTTTAATATCATTCTACTTGAACATTCTAATCGTCATTCGTGCCAGCCGTTTGCCATGGACTTCCGAAAACCGTGACATCAGACGACGAGGAAATAAACCGAAACACAATAATTTGTAACAATAAAGTATAAGATAATATATAATACAGTGGAACCTCGATACCACGAATCTCAAGGGAATTGAAAAATATTCGTCTTATCGAGGTTCAAATGAGTGACATTCGTGTTATAGAGGTTAGCATTTTATATGGCGATGGGTTGAAATGTAATTCCAAATAAAACATACGTAAAATACATACATCGTATTGTACATTTTAATTTACAAATTAATGGCAGATACAATTAATACATAGGAATATAAATAGCCAGCACAATGAAAAGTAAAAGGCCAAATGAGTATGACTTAGTAAATTACATAACCTAATCAACATTTTGAAATACAGCACTGGTAGTAATTTAGTAAACATAAACAAAGAGTAACATACGAAATTGTACTGTAGTATTGTACTACACTATACTAAATAATACACCATTGGACACGCCCCTCATATTCACTAATCACTGACACAACACTACGTACAAAGAGAGGCTAAACTGAAGTCAATCGGAACTGACAGTACAGTCTCATGACAGACGGAAGTTAGTTTTCATGTCTTGACATGAATGAATTGGAAATATAAATACGTCTTATTGAGGTTCCACCCGTGGGAATTCGTCTTATAAAGGTCAGATTCATGTTATAGAGGTTTTTGGCTGTTGAAATTTGTGTTATAGAGGTTTCTCCTGGTCTTGGAAAGTGGAATAAAATTCATCTTATCGAGGTAGTTATATTCAAATATTCGTGTTATAAAGGTACTTTTAACATTGAATGTTATGGGCAATTCAAGGGGATTTTTTAAATATATGTGGTATCGAGGTTTTCGTGCTATCGAGGTTCGTGCTATCAAGGTTGTACTGTAATTGATTTAGACAGTAGATTATTTAACCTCGAACATTCAAAATGAGGTCAGTTTACACATTTTTATACATGACGAGAGTTAAAATTAGTATCGTAGATTATTGACCAGTTTTATGATGCCTTTAGATATTAATTATGAATATAAATAACACATAAATTAAAATAATGAAGACTAGGCAAAGGTAATTTATCCAGTGTCATTGTTTGTTAACCTTTAGGTCAAGGGAAGCAAAGCAAGTACAAACGAGTAAAGCAGCAAATATATGTTGAATGAAGGCTAGTCTGTTTCATAAATGTAACACAAACAGTTTCATGATATGAGTGTATATGCAGGGCGTAATTAAAAGATGCACTGGATATATATCTTCATATTTTACGCACAAAAATAAGCAAAACATGTAGAGTAGATTTACTGAAATTCCGCTACGTTTAGCGTCAATCAACCATTTTGTGAGTTTTACAGAATTAATTATATCTTTACATGGTTTAATATTTTTATTTGAAACTAGTAAGATGAGACAAACATATAACCATATGTTTTAATTGTTGTCCAAAAAACAGCAGATCCGATTTTGTTAAAATGTGCTATGTCACTATGAGAACTAATAACTAACAATACAGTATTTAGTCAATTTTTAATAACTAAAGATCCCGTCACCATTATGATTATACAATTTATTTTACATTTAGATTGTTAGTGCTGTTTAAAAAAAATACAGCGTTTTAGATATTAAATTATAATAAACCTACTATGTGGCAATGTAAATATTAAAAAGACATTTTTTATACTGTAAATCATAAAAACAGACATTTCTAAGTTATTTGAAGACGGGTTTTAAAACAATTTTTATTTCATTGCTTCTTTCTACATATTACCATTTTAAAGTTATTTTAAGATAAGGTAAAAGATGAAACTTCAAATTTATTTCTCCACAACAAACTAGGCCTAGTACTTGTTTTAAACATTCCTTATTCAAATTTTCAAATCAATATGTTAAATCATTGTAAAGATATAGTTAATTATGTAAAACTCATAAAATGGCTGACTGAAGGTAAATGGAGTGGATTTTCAATAAGTTTTACACTACATTTATGTGTGTAAAATCCGAACATATATAGTCAAAGCATCCATTTTTTACACCCTGTATACATAGTATAATTGAAACATTTCGTAATATATGGGATGACATATATAGAAAGATGATTTAAACAAATATTTTTTAAGGAGTGATCAGCCATTTTGGTGACTGCCAGCCAACGTGAACCGAGACCCTTCTTAAATATTCTCAAATCAAGCAAACGGTGATTGCTCCATTGATAATCCTCCAACACGTTTGTTCATTGTTTGATTCTAACTGTTTAATTTTTACAATATTTCGAATAAACAGTAATATTGATTGCATTTCATTTTTTCAAATTTCCTCAAATCAACTAATTTATGAAAATAAAATATTTTTGAACACGTCTATCAAAAATATTAAAATACGTTGAGCGATCAGCGTTATCCGTTATTAAAGGTACGAAATGTATATAAAACATAATTTTATATGAAAATGTGTAAGATGTCTGCTTATCGGTTTGACATTGGTTTTATGGAGAATTGATCCAAAATGGCCAAGTAGTGGAGCCCTTCATTATTAATAATTAATTATTGTTTGGTAAAGATTACGTATTTCTATAGTTTACATAACAGAACGAATATGTAATTTACAAATGGTTTCTATTTGTTCGGACATAATTATGTATTTACAAAAATCCCTCCATAGGCATCCTAAGTCAACATTCTTTTCCTTACATTCTTTTCAACTAACAATTCTTAAGTGATAGAGACATTCATTCAACTAACAACAATAAGGCTAAGTGGAAGAGAGGACTCTATAGTCCTAACTTCGCCTCCAAATAAATCTATTTTTCATTTCAATTCTCTTGTAAGAGCGTCTATGTAAGTAACAAGAAAAACGTCTGTCCTTCTATAAATGTATTCTTCTGTCGTACCTACCGAGGTAAATTTTGGAACGAATATGAATTGTATACTTTTAAATTTGCGGATTGTAGGGCCAGCACTGTTGTCAGTCCCTTCAAATACTCAAGGATACACGTAATAATTATCACTTCATGTTTAGAGAGATGTACATTAGCTGTAATCGACTCCTAAATGTCACTGAGGCGTTCGTTGCTACCTAAGTTACTTTTGTGTCTGTGGTACAAGGCCGTATCCAGCGGGGGGGGGGGGGTTCCGGAGGTAGATGAAATTTAACAAGGAAGGAGAATTTCCTCTTATTCATCATATGTTTGCAACGTATTTATTAGGGTTTTTTTTTCATTTACATAAATATATTTCCAAATGAAGCATCAAAATATGATAATAGCTGTTGTGATTATTATTTCTTTGTCAAAATAAACTTGAAAATGTTTGTGTTTTACTAAACATAACAACATACCTAACATTCTCCCAAGTACTACAGAATTAATCCAGTATATGCTATAAAAAGTGTTAATGTTATAATTACAGTTTTACAACATTTACCAACGAATAAATATCTATAGATAGATGAGTATTCACTGATATTACTGAGAAAAATTTGAACTTATTTATTGAAACAATGTTACAGTAAATGCAAAACAAAAATATTATACAACGTTTTAGTGGTTGATATGTATAACTGAAGAAAATAAAGGATATGTCACTTCTTTATTAAATAAAAATAACACTTATATTTTAATTGAAAAATATGAACTTTTATAACCCAAGACATGACAAGTTATCATACATTATATGAAACCTTTCATAATTAAAATAAATATGATTTGATGAAAAAAGAAAATAAACACATATTTTTTTATTTTAAGCATTAGCAGGTAGCTTAGAAAACTACTGTATATCTAATAAAAGTTATCAACACGTCGTTATCATTATCCCTGTAACTCATAAACTACATTATTCATGAAAGTTAATATTAATAGGTTACTAAGAGGATTAAGTGCTTTCTTCAACGTTCAGAAGAAAGCACTTAATCCTTAGCACCTTAGCAATTGCCGTCGAAAGTAGCGAACGATGGAAAGTGGTGAACATCGACCGCCGACGCCAATATTTGCTGGTTCATGCTGCAGCCTTTATTCGTCAATATTTTTATTGACGAATAATTAATTGGACGATGATTATTTTTAACTATCTTTTCAAATGAACACTTATAAACAGATTGGCTTACAATAAACTTATTTTAATCACTGGTGCTAAATGTATGAGTGATTAAGCAATAAATTAAGACGCTATGTATGCTGGTTCCATTCTTTTCTAAATATCATTATATAATAAATTGAGGGAATGTGTCTTGGTGATTTTTCTCAGAATTTTGTTAATTGCAAAACTCTAACTTTTTTTATTATACTTCAATCAAATTAAACCGTGTATTCAAATGTTTAAAATATTAATGGGTTTTTATACAAAGGAAACTTTTTTATATAATCATACTCAATTTTGGATGGTATTGTATTTGATACGTAAAACAATATATAATAATAATATATATAGTAAATAATATATATATAGCTGGATTGGGATCACTCATTCACTGACGTAGATGTTTACCCACTACGGAGGGTCGGAAAAATTTGAAATTCGGACTGAAGGTAAATCAAACCATTTCGACCCCAGAAAAATTCAAAAATTTCCAATAGTATATAGGCCTCAAAAATAAAAAAAACTCCTAATACCAGCAAAAAGGTAATACTGAAATAAAACGCCCAAGTGGGGTATCAAACTATAAGTAGGCCTATTTATCTCATAAATTACATTTTACAATTATGTATTGGAAGAGACAAATTTTAAGGGTTCTGACCCCCCCCCTCCCAATACAAATATCAAACAAAACCTGGCGAAGCAGTAGGCCGAACTTTCTCACGAGGCGACATGCCGAGATCAATACATGGGACTGTCAGAGTATCTTGGTGAAACCGCAGGCCGAGTTCCACAAAGACAGGCGTAGCAGAGCGTCTTGGCGAGGCCGTAGACCGAACTTTCTCACGAGGTGACATGCCGAGATCAATACATGGGACTGTATCAGAGTATCTTGGTGAAACCGCAGGCCGAGTTCCACAAAGACAGGCGTAGCAGAGCGTCTTGGCGAGGCCGTAGACCGAACTTTCTCACGAGGTGACATGCCGAGATCAATACATGGGACTGTATCAGAGTATCTTGGTGAAACCGCAGGCCGAGTTCCACAAAGACAGGCGTAGCAGAGCGTCTTGGCGAGGCCGTAGACCGAACTTTCTCACGAGGCGACATGCCGAGATTAATACATGGGACTGTATCAGAGTATCTTGGTGAAACCGCAGGCCGAGTTCCACAAAGACAGGCGTAGCAGAGCGTCTTGGCGAGGCCGTAGACCGAACTTTCTCACGAGGTGACATACCGAGATCAATACATGGGACTGTATCAGAGTAACTTGGTGAGGCCGCAGGCCGAGTTCCACAAAGACGCCTGTAGCAGAGCGTCTTGGCGAGGCCGTAGGCCGAGCCCCCTCCCCCCAAGAGGCCGCAGGCCGAGTTCTTCAAAGGGGCTAAAGGTAGAGTTTCCAGGCGGGGCCGTAGGCCGAGTTTACCTCATGAGCACAGCGAGGGTTGGCACGCGTAGCGTGCAGCTGTGTCCCCTAGTAATAATGATTAAATCACATTATACAATATATTAATATTACACTATATTCATTCTTTTACTAATACAAACGCACGTACTCGCACATTATTCTCTACAGGTATATAATAATGTCGACTAACCAACCCCACTCCTGAATTTTCTTTCTGGCCACGGCCTTGCCAGAAAGACCTTTGTATATAGTCTAAGTCAAAAAATCTTTATTTATGACAGTACGGAGTTGTACATTAACAGTTGTGCATTAAATAGCGTTAAGTTAAATTCACTAAACTAAAACAATAATTTACACATCTAAATAAATACATAATTAGTAACTAAAATACTCGTCCAAAGAATATAAAGACTCTGAGATAAGATAGGACTTAAGTAGTGTTTTGAAATTAACAGAGTCAAGTTTACTTTTTAATTCATTAGGTAGAGCATTTATAAACTTAGCCCCTATACAGAGGTTTTCATTTTGTAAATTTCTAATCTATGGCTTGGTAGAATGATCGCCATCTTACCTCTTGTGTTACGGTTGTGTATGTCATTGTGAGTTGTTATTTCAGAAAAATGGTCTTCAACATACAATATACAACTCAGACTATATAAGTCAAACACTGTTGATATACCCAACCTTTGGAGATGAACTTTTACTGATTCAGTAGTTCCTAACTTTAAAATTGTTCTAATGGCCTTTTTCTGCAGTATTAATATTTTGAAAAGCAGTGCCACCATATACACCTATATGTGACTGAGTGTGAATGTGGGCATGATATATCGACTTTATAAGAACGACATTCTTCTCAATGCGTACATACCTGAATTTATTTTTGAGACAGTATAATTTAAGTAATACATTAAATCACTGTGTCAACTACATTACCCTCACTGCTGTATCCTGTACACAGTGTACACCCATCCTACATCTCTGCTGTCTTCCACAGATGTGGTGCAGGACGGGTGTATCCTGTATACACTGTACACCCGTCCTGCATCACTGCTGTCTTCCACGATTGTAGTGCAGGACGGATATATCCTTTACACACTGTACACCCGTCCTGCATCACTGCTGTCTTCCATGGTTGTGGTGCAGGACAAGTGTACCCTGTACACAAGTGTATACCCATCCTGCATCACTGCAGTCTTCCACAGCTGAGGTGCAGGACGGGTGTATCCTTTACACACTGTACACCCGTCCTGCATCACTGCAGTCTTCCACGGTTGTGGACAGGTATATCCTGTACACAAGTGTATACCCGTCCTGCATCACTGCTGTCTTCCACGGTTGTGGTGCAGAACAGGTGTATCCTGTACACAAGTGTATACCCGTCCTGCATCACTGCAGTCTTCCACAGCTGAGGTGCAGGACGGGTGTATCCTTTACACACTGTACACCCGTCCTGCATCACTGCAGTCTTCCACGGTTGTGGACAGGTATATCCTGTACACAAGTGTATACCCGTCCTGCATCACTGCTGTCTTCCACGGTTGTGGTGCAGAACAGGTGTATCCTGTACACAAGTGTATACCCGTCCTGCATCACTGCTGTCTTCCACAGTTGTGGTGCAGGACGGGTGTATCCTGTACACAGTGTACACCATCTGAGTGTATTACGTGTAGTTTTAATCTGTTTAAAATGATTGTTTTTATCCAAATTAAAGTGTAATTTACCACACAATGGAAGCACACTTGTCTTATACAACGTACATACTTGTATAAAATAAATAAGTATAAAATTACCTAGTATAAATAGTTTCTGATAATCGATACAGCAACTAATTATTATTGTGCGCAACATTACCCACTGTGCGCATACTGATGTGTTGGAGTTAGGATCACACTTGAAGGCATTATTTCATTCCAAGAACGGACTCCACGCCATTCGACACCACTACAATAGTCATCCTTTCAACAGCTCCTTCACGTTCTGCATGTTGATTCCTTACAACTGTCAGCCACCCTGAGACGTCGAGGTCACCCTTCCCTCGGCTCACGTCACACTACAGATAACATGTCCTTCACTTGTTTCTCCAACACACCCTCAACAATCTTCAACTGTCTTTTGACTTAACTTCATTTTCATTATTGTTAACTTGTTTGAGACTTCCAACGTTCCCATTTAAAAAACAAACATACAACGTTTTGGCGAAAAAAGGAAAATAACCGTTGCCTTCAGATATTACGAAAGTTGTTATAAATTTTTATTTAAAGTATAGTGTTATATTTCAGATTTAATCAATGCATATCAGTATAAAAAAACCTTAAAAACTTCATATTATTGAATCTACAAGAAATTCGTAACAAATATAAGCTATTAAAAAAATCAATACAAATAATATAAACATTAAAGTATATCAATGCTATCAATATTATTAAGAATATCATTCTTAAAAATTTTTTTAAAACATAGCAGGAAATACCCAACAAACACGAACAATTCAACGCCAACAAATAACCTCCAAGCAGCAGTTCATTTTCATCTTTTAATTTACTGCTTTTTCTAATATAATTAAATTTAGTTACATTCATTTGCCGAACCTTCGGTTATACAAATTTATTTATTGTAAGTCTAATTAAAACACGATCGAATTGTAAATAGGCCATTCGTAACAAAATCAATTACAGTAGTAATTTTAAGTAAATGGATGAAATCATGATTTATTTTAAAGTTTGTTCATTATTTAATTTTAATATTAAATTAATTTTAGAAATCGGCAGCTGCCAGGGTCCTAGTAACAGTTTGAGTAGTATGAAAAACATTAATAAATGGATAAAAATTTTATCAGATGCAGAGGCTACTTGGAATCTATTGTATATACATCATACTAAACTATATAAAACTTAAATAACTTATTAACGATTTAACATAAAATTACAAAAAAACACAAAGTAGGACCTACTTTCAATATTGTATCCCTGCAGAACTATCAATTCAGCTAAATACTTTCTGCTTATTGATTAAATATGCACTGATAACTAAACATTTTTAACGATAAAAAACTTTAATTCAACAAACTGTAAAAATAGTTTAACAATAGTTTCTTCGTCCCTACTGTAACCAAAATAGTACATTACGAGGTGGAAAAATAGTATGTTTCTAACAACAGAAGAGATATATAAAACGGAAAATACTACATGTGTTTAGTGGCATACTCCTGTATCCATCCGATGCCATGTATTTTATGTTACCTTCTCAGTTTCATGATTCTAAAATATTTTAAGCACCATCAGTTCTAAATTTGTTTCAAAAATAGACAAATTTTTTAACAGTTCGAGTAAGAACTGTTAAAACTTCGCACAACACTTAATATTGTAGGGACCTATCTGAGTTTAAATGTAAAAAACAATTAATGAACCAAAACTTTTTGTAAATAGGAAATTTTTGTATATTTAATCTGTTGGATTTCACATACGGAACCAAAATTGAACGTTACAAAAGTGTTACTTTTAATCACACCGATTAATCAAGACCGGACTCAATAAACTCATATTGCTAGGCTATGATGTCAATACACATCTTAGTAATCATTATCATGAATACATAAGTCATTATCAACGTTTCGGAATCTCCATCTGACTTCGTTATCAGGGGAAAAAGCAAAATATAAAACATAGCAAAGAAAATTCTACTAACACGAACGGAATACGCATTTATTGTGGTTTGATCATGTGACAACTGAGTTTTATTACATTGTGAGTACACAGTAGAATTAATATTATTAAAGTTATTCTTATGTCTTATGTTATCCAAAATCTTGGGTAATATGTTATTATATTATATTTATCTACATTGGATTTCGTAAGAAGATGTAAACTTTCCGCATAATCTCGCAACTCTGGCAAATCCTTCACAGTAGGAAAAAATGTACACTATAAAAAATAATTCTAAAATCCTTGCACAAAATTTCTGGCGAATGCAGAACTTTTTCTAGAACCATACTTCTTTCCCAAAACATTTCTCAATTGGTTTCTTCTAGTCGATTAGCCGTCGTGCCCGGGTGGAATGCATGCGGCCTTCCGGTACTCGATCGTGGCGTAACTCACCTGTAATTGGTTTGCTAATGCCCGCTGTTCATCACGAATATTAGTCGACTGTTATGTGATTGGAGGTTGGATTAAGGGGACTGTATATCACGCCGTTGCAAGGCCTTTCTTCTCGCCTCCAATAATTTACACGGTTTATGGCCTTCCCCGACACAAGGTATCTAATAATGACTCGGAGGATAGTAGTAACAATTGGCCACATGTACATACAAGGTGAGTTGAACAGAAATATGCCACAATATAATTGATTACAAGCAATATTTTTATTCTATGTATCGTAATTCAGTGTTGAAGTAAGAGTGTGACACAAGGCACACGTTTGTCAGGTATTTTATATCTACAGATTGAGTTTTAAACTAACTTGTTTCTACAGTTTATAAATATTTCCTATTTGAAAATGCCATTAAATTCATGCTAACCCACACTACGGTTATATTGTTCAAATGCTATTAGGGATCACTTGGGATCCAAGATATAGGAGTCAACTTAAAAATCTTACGTAAGAACATGGTCTGTGACACATAATTTAACACCATCTTTCCAAGCTGAGAACGATAGTGGAATCAGAACTTAAAAAGGATATATCGTTCTTTAGTATTGATTTTTTTTGTTATTTTATTTAATTAGTCTTCACCTATGTATTTAACTAATTAAAACTGCTTTGTCATTTTAAGTAGTCAGTTACCCTCAAACTTGTTTTCACATTTTAATTTGCTTTTTGAATACGCAATTAAATTATTACTAACCCACACTACATTTAGAACGTTTCAATGTCATTAGGGTTCACTTAGGGCCCTATGTTTAGGAGTCAACGTTTTTATTTTGAAATTTTATCTCAATTTTAAAATAAAACGTGGGCATGTAATTTGTCATTTCACACCACCATTTCAAGCTGATTACGGTACTCGAACCAGAATTTTAAATAAATAAACCGTTATTTAGTTGTGAATTATAATTTTATTTTAGTTAATTATTCATCGCCTATGTATTTTCCTGACTAAAATATATTTGTCATGTACAAAACGAAGCTAGATTTTTGTTTTTATAGCTTTATTGTGGTTTTTTTTTATTTTATCCATGACAAATCACTTTGAATTAGAAAAATACATATGTGATTAAGAGTTGAATAAAATAACAAAATAATTAATAGCTAGAGAACGAATTATTTTTTAATTCTGATTGCACTATCGTTTTCAGCGTGAAATGACAGTGTTAAATGATACATCACATGACCAAATTCCTAATTAAAATATTAAAGTAGATTCCTAGATCTTGGATCCAAGTGATCCTTAATAACGTTGAAACACATTAAATTTAGTATTATTTAATATGGATTAAATTGCATATTTAAGAAGCAAATCTTTTACAAAATATGAAACTTCTACTAGTAGTTATTGGGCAAGTAACTTAAAACACTCTGCATGCATGTTTATGAAAACCATAAAAATTTATAGTAGGAAACAGATTTTCACATTGAAATATAACATGCCATAAAAAGCTGCTTTTTTGTAGATTTAATAATCTGTAAACAACATAGTCAATTTAAATTATAATGTGAATATTGAAGTAACAATTGTAAACAAATCTACATTGGTGCACCCAACCTTCTAAATCCACGACCGGTGGTAATGACCCACACATACACGTGCGATAGTAACTTGGTTGGTTTGTATGTAATATTGTCACGTGTTTTAGCTTGATAACCATTTTATAACAATCATTAAAACTAATGTAATGATTATTTAGTTGGCCCTGTTGTTGCAGTACAACGATCGGTCAAGGTCTTTCCCCTTATTAGGTTGTAGTACCGGTTAACATATCTCATTTATAATTGGGCTTTGGTATAAGAACTACATCACGTTAGACTGGCAGTAGAATTACTGTACGTCTGTCCGTTATAAATGGCACTAAACGACTAAACGATTCGAGTAATAGTGGACTCGCTCATTGTATGTTACTTGGATTATTGTCGGCGGAGGTAGTTATATTGTGTTCCCGAGTTTGAAGGTTGTTTATTAAGAAACTAAGAGACATATGAAAATCCAATCTCACTATTGATTTCCTAGTTTAGTTACAAATAACGAAATGTGTATTTAAAAATTATATTGTAAGTTATAATAATCTTTATACTAGTTCGAACAAAAATGTTTCGGAATTTTATCTTGTTTTTTCTTGCATTTTATTTTAACTCTACATCAACTTTACACTTTTATTACTCAAAAACATAATAATTTATCGCATTTATGTTTATGTTTTAATACGTGGTTCACACAAACGCTTTTATATAAGTTTTATCAAAAAGTTTACGACCTCTATAAGCTAAAATAATGTTGTTTCAGGAAATTGATAATTTTTTCTTCAAAAAATTCTTAAACTTATAATACTTATACAAAACATTCATTTCGACCACGTTTCGAAATGCAGATGTGATCCATTAACAAGTTTTTGAGTTATAGTGTTTAAACTTGATGCATAGTGAAAACTAGTTTAAATTCCGGCACTTCTTTTGTTCCAACTGGATAACAATTATAATTAAAACTTTTAATAACATTAAAAAAATAATGTTTTATAGAGAACAATTGAAAACAGTTTAAATTCCGGCACTTCTTTTGTTCCAACTAGGATAACAATTATAATTGAAACTTTTAATAACATTAAAAAAATAATATTTTATAACGAACAATTGAAAGAAGAAAACAATGGTTTTCTTAGATCTTCTAATGGTGTGATTAGATATTTCGTAAGCCTCTTAGTGTCTACGTAAACAACCGTCAAACTCGGGTACACTTAACTTCTGCGACGATAGAAGTTTATTTTACCGTAGAGGCTTCTTAGTTGATGGAGGTGTAGATTGTTCCTATCATATCCTTCAACAGGATATAGATTTTCTTTATTTGAACTAAATTTACATTAGATTAGATCATTTATTAAAGTAAGCATCTATTCAAAGTTGGGACTATAAAATTTAACGATTATTAAAAATGTATTTACTTTAACATATTGATTAAAACTGATTATTAGTATAGTGTCTTCGATAATTTGGTAAAGTTAACATACTTCCAAATATATAACTGGATAAAATATTAAAATGTAAAACATAACCTCAATACAAAGGAATTTCGTCTAAAAATGCTATAGAAATTCTAATCAAACCAATTAATTAATTGCTCAACAATCAATAAATAAAGTATTGATTGTTGGTCTCTTCGCATTTTTCCTGTAGCATAACACTTAAGTGTAAAAAATTAATTGTAATTTAACAAAATGAATGTATATCTAATTGGTGTCTTTTAACCCATATGATATTTAATTTGTAACTAGTAATTGTAAAATAATAGCAAATTGCATTATTGCAAAACACACTTTTAATTGAACTCCATTTTTAAAGTGCTTGGACAAACAATCATACATACAATAGGCCTATAATTTATCTTAACGTAACGTGTTTACTAACGGAACTCCAAATATTTAAATTTACAAAAACAATTGAGATTTAGGCTAAGGTCGATATAGACATTTCTGGAACGTGTAAATTCGGTATTTTCTTGCCTTTCAATAACTTCAAAGTTGATCGACAAAATTACAAAGTCCATAAAATTTCATTAGTTACATTAATTAGTAGGAATATCTTAATTGAATAATATGAAATAATATGATCCTTTAATTTAACTTTATAATCTGTCCCTCAAAGTAATACTTTCAACAATGGTCCGAAATAACTAAGTTATATCCTTAATTATATCATTACTAACAAATATGTATTTTTCATGTAATGGGAACTTGTGTGCCAGTAATATAGTGAGTTATGTTATTACAACTGTTTTAAACTGCATTACATTTTCATGAGACTACACTAGTGCTTCACAATGAACTATGAAAGAGCTGATAATTTGAGATAGAAAAATTAGCAATTAATGACAAATCTATCTGTGAGCTTATAAAACTAATCTACAAGATATCTATGCGATAAGTGTTCTAATCCATAAAAAACTGTCTAGAGATGTGAGTATAGTTTTCAGTTTCGTGTTTTCCAATGACAAACGGTACAAACCACTCATAAATATCATCACCATCCATTCTATGTAAACATGATTCTTTGTAAGTCCTTGCACCCACAAACCGATAAGAAGACTATGTATAGTAAACACATAAATATACTGTTACATATAAAATTACACACATGATCATTAATGTATGGAGTAGTGAGGTTGTTTGTCAACTATCATAATTGGAGATAAATCTTACACGCACATTTAAAACATAAATGCAGGACTGCTACGTTAAAGGTCTATGATAAAGTCTCTCATGTGCAACTATATCACAGTATAATGCAACCATCCTGCGGACTAACATTTCCCCCACTTCACACAATCCATAGAGCAAAGTCGTGTTCAGTTTTGATTAAATATATGACTATTATGTTTTTATGTAGATTTGTTCCTTATTTAATTTGACAGACAACAATTATTATTTTAGTCTCATATAAAATTATTTATAGACCTACTCATTGTCAATTACAATACAAAATTGTTGAATTCTATTTTACTTTCCAAATTTTTAAAGTTATGCGTACTCTCATTTCTAGACACAACTTATATGAAACTACTACAATTGTTATTTTAGCTTTAGAGCATAATCAAATTATTATCTAGTTTTATAAATGTTGCAATATATATATTTATATTCTATCCTGCGATTCAACTAGCTTCGTTTACTTTTGATATTTAAATCAATATGAAGTACTTTCACTCTTATGCTGTTTCAAAAAATATCACTTTACCCTACTAAATAAATATCATTTTAAAAGTAGAAAAAATATACTATGATTGGCAAGCTTGAAAATAATTATTCAAAGATAGTAATAATGGGCAACATTGAAAGTATTAATAATATGTTTGACTGTGTTGAGAGAGGGAGGGGGGAAAACTCCAAATGTTAAGTGAACAGCCTTTGTTTCGGACGTTAAGTAACTTGAAAATATATTTTATTACAGTATTTTAATTTAAATTTGATACGCGCTTTAAACACAACATAAAAGCTTTACAGTGGTACTCAATATGTCCAACATGCTAGCCTACTGCGAACATAGAAGCATGTCAGTGGCCCAGAGCATGTCCCAGCTGCTACGTTACTGCAAACATTGAGACCCATCCCCCCCACCAAAGCTGGTAAGCGTGCCAACCGGGGGATGGCTCAAAACAAGTCGAGCGATGGGATCACGGGTGGCAGTTGGAGGGTCAAAATAAAACTCGGCAGCTGAGCAAAACTAGTTTATTACCAAATAAACAAAAAAGATAATAATCAGACTTGGCAGAAGGCCACAATATAAAATAGGCAGACGGCCACAATATAAATTCTCACTTAAATAAATAACAACAAACACTAAAATTAACAAGATACTACACAATAATAACAAACGCTATCAATACCACAAACTCTACAAATACCAAAATTGCCAATAAACAACTACATGGCCTATCTGCAGCCTAGCCAGAGACACCCCAAACGTAAGCAAATTTTTAGCCCCAAATAAAAGTGAAAATTTAGAAAACTTCTGGCAAACAACAATTAAACCGGCAATTTAGCCCAAATCCCATAATTCCACCGGGCCAGGGAGTAAGCCGGAATCCCTGGGCAGCTCCGAATTAGAAGTTAAGTAAAAGTCCCATAATCCCCTTTTGGTGAGATAAAAATTAAACAATTTAAAAAAAATATATAACACGGTACCGTTTTAGTAAAAAGTAACTTCACGACCTCCATAATACAATGAACAAAAAAATATAAATAACAATCACTAGGCCTAAACATATAAATAAATAACATAACTTAACCATAGGGACCTAACAACTATAAAATCTAAAAAGATATAACAACAAATAAAACTAATTAATTAATAACAAGAAATAAAATATAAATAAATATTAACACCCAAAAGTTCTTTTTGTATTTCAAGTTTTTCTTTCTTTAATAAAAAAAAAAATATATAAGTCCCCAATGGCTGTGTTGCATAAACTGTTTGTTTTAGGCCTAGCCCACATTAAATTGTTCCACCACCATTCTTTTCTTCTTTTTTTTCTTTATATATTTCACATTAGCAACCCCCAGCTCAGCCGCCGGGAAAACAAGATGGAATACACTGACCTGAGGACAGGAGACTTATACCACAAAGATGTAGAGCGGGTAGCGGGCGCCTCCAGGCTCCAACATGGTCCTCAGGCCAGCAAGCAGTGCAGAATGGTCGGCAATCCCCGGACGGCAGGCCGAGGGCAGAAACGTCCTACTCAAGGACCCTGGAGTTTTAGTGTCTCTCAGCCGGCAACCATGACTTGACGAAAGCAGCCAGGAAACGACTAGAAAAACTGGCCAACCGGACCGACTCAAGCTGGAACACGGAACGACCGAGTCCAACGGCCACCAAAGTACGCAAAACGCAGGCCTGAGCGAATCTCAGGCAGCCTGGCAGACAACGACGAAAAAAAACGTAATGTACCGGTCAAAGACCCGGTACAACATAGAAGCATGTCTGTGGCCCAGAGCATGTCCCAGCTGCTACGTTACTGCGAACATAGAAGCATGTCAGTGGCCCAGAGCATGTCCCAGCTGCTACGTTACTGCGAACATAGAAGCATGTCAGTGGCCCAGAGCATGTCCCAGCTGCTAGGTTACTGCGAACATAGAAGCATGTCTGTGGCCCAGAGCATGTCCCAGCTGCTACGTTACTGCGAACATAGAAGCATGTCAGTGGCCCAGAGCATGTCCCAGCTGCTAGGTTACTGCGAACATAGAAGCATGTCTGTGGCCCAGAGCATGTCCCAGCTGCTACGTTACTGCGAACATAGAAGCATGTCAGTGGCCCAGAGCATGTCCCAGCTGCTACATTACTGCAAACATAGAAGCATGTCTGTGGCCCAGAGCATGTCCCAGCTGCTACGTTACTGCGAACATAGAAGCATGTCAGTAGCCCAGAGCATGTTCCAGCTGCTACGTTACTGCGAACATAGAAGCATGACAGTGGCCCAGAGCATGTCCCAGCTGCTACGTTACTGCGAACATAGAAGCATGTCAGTGGCCCAGAGCATGTCCCAGCTGCTAGGTTACTGCGAACATAGAAGCATGTCTGTGGCCCAGAGCATGTCCCAGCTGCTACGTTACTGCGAACATAGAAGCATGTCAGTGGCCCAGAGCATGTCCCAGCTGCTAGGTTACTGCGAACATAGAAGCATGTCTGTGGCCCAGAGCATGTCCCAGCTGCTACGTTACTGCGAACATAGAAGCATGTCAGTGGCCCAGAGCATGTCCCAGCTGCTACGTTACTGCAAACATAGAAGCATGTCTGTGGCCCAGAACATGTCCCAGCTGCTACGTTACTGCGAACATAGAAGCATGTCAGTAGCCCAGAGCATGTTCCAGCTGCTACGTTACTGCGAACATAGAAGCATGTCAGTGGCCCAGAGCATGTCCAAGCTGCTACGTTACTTAACATAGAATCATGTCTGTGGCCCAGAGCATGTCCCAGCTGCTACGTTACTGTGAACATAGAAGCATGTCTGTGGCCCAGAGCATGTCTCCCAGCTGCTACGTAACTGCGAACATAGAAGCATGTTTGTGGCGTAGAGCATGTCTTACCTGCCAGATTACTGCTAACATAAAAGATTTCCTGTAGCTCAGATCATAACCCAGCTGATAGGTTAATGCTAACATAAAAGCTTGCCTGTGTCACAGAGCATGTCCCAGCTGTTAGGTTACTGCTAACATAAAAGCTTGCCTGTGACCCAGAGCATGTCCTACCTGCTAGATTACTGCGAACATAAAAGCTTGCCTGTGGCCCAGAGCATGTCCTACCTGCTAGATTACTGCTAACATAAAAGATTTCCTGTAGCTCAGAGCGTAACCCAGCTGCTAGGTTACTGCTCATAAAAGTTTACCTGTGTCACAAAGCATGTCCCAGCTGCTATATTACTGCAAACATAAAAGATTTCCTGTAGCCCAGAGCACAACCCAGCTGCTAGGTTACTGCGAACATAAAAGCTTGTCTGTATCCCAGAACATATCGCAACTTCTAGGTTACTGCGAACAAACAAGCTAACTGCCACTGACGCGTTTGTTGGATATAAGAAAGCGGCCTCTTTTTTTCTCTGGGGCCTCACTCACGCAGTTAGGCCTATAAAGTAATTCATTAACGGTGGTGCACTTACAGTGATATAATGACCCTAGCACCTATCCACACATGTACAACAGTGGTGCTGACACTACCACCTAACCGTATAGTGGTAAGGTGTTAAAAAACCCCAGTTTAAATGCAGCATAAACTATGAAATTTATTTATAATTGTTGAATATAATTTGAAATTCATAACATAACGTGGCGATAGATTTCATTCACTATTTCAACAGTTATCATTACAAACTGTGATAAAACTACTTATATTTGATTTGACACCTTCCCAATCCATTTTCTTCTATGGTTTAAAGTATAAAGTTTACTACCCTGCCTACATTTGGCCATAAATATTGGCCCTAATCTTAAGTGATCCACGCTCTCCGTGGCCTTCGGCCAAAGAAGGGTCTCGTCCACACTAGCTATAAAACGGCCTGAGTAGGCTTCGAGTCCCACACATCCTCCACCTCTGGTTTATGGTCGTTTAGTAAGTTTTAAAACGAAATAAATCCCAGCAAGGCCAACGATATTTATGTTGGACGATAACAAGAGATTTCCCTATGTATTTCGATGCTAAAGAAGCTTAACGGCACGGCATATTTTGCGTACAGTATACAAAGATAATTTATCACCTTCTTTGTCATCTAAGGCTACAATATTACAGCGATAAAACAGGAACAAATGTTGAGAGTTCATTTGTACAAAATATTAAGTTTTGAATTCTTGTTAATTACCATCCATATGCACGGGGTTTTTAATTGAAACAGCATATTTGATAGTTGTATACTTTTCTTTATAATTATGAGCTATTTTATTACAATTATGACATGTTTCAAGCATAATGTAAAAATCAATTTCCTATATATTTTCATAACCTGGTGTTTTGAAGTATGTTCACTAAGAATAGGCCTGTAACGATTAACAATTGATATTTACTTTAAGCTCCAACTTTAAGCATGTCTCATCATATCATAAAACAAAAACTATCTAAAATCCATCAGTTATATGTAAATATCTATAAAGATGTTGCCACATTGATTTGATGTAATATAAATAGTTATAGTATTATAATAATATTTGGGTAACAAATTATTTACATCTAATGTATATTGGTTTATATTTTTAAAGGCAAATGCAAAATATCTAATACAGTTTGATGTATGGTCACAATCTTATTTCTTATTACTTTAAACTATCGTATTTTCCATTATAAACACTTGGAGTCAATTATTATATCTCTATACTGTAGCTTATCAATGAATTGGACATATAATGCTCAGCAATCACATTGTTAAAAATGTTATACGTGTCTCTCAGTCGTACTGTACTGTTGGGTTTCAAAAACCTTTTAAAATTTCATGTTTAGGCCTCCGGATTACTGAATTAACACTGTATAGTAGGTTATTTACCTTTGTGATCCGTCGAGTAATCCAACATTTGTAGCTTAGCTACGCGCGTTTCAACCTGCCATCTTGCAGGTCATCATCAGGCTGAACATGAAACTAAAATAAAACTACATTTTTCATTGGTGAACGCTTATTTGACGACCTTCACGGCGATAAGCGTTCACCAATGAAAAATGTAGTTTTATTTTAGTTTCATGTTCAGCCTGATGATGACCTGCAAGATGGCAGGTTGAAACGCGCGTAGCTAAGCTACAAATGTTGGATTACTCGACGGATCACAAAGGTAAATAACCTACTATATAGTACTTTTAAAATTACTTATTATGTGGCATGATATCATCGTAGGTTTCCTGAATAAATAATCAATACCATTGGTACATCATTCTGTAAAAAAACACGATTATTTTGGGGAAATGTTGATTGTATTTCTTTGGGAAATTGAAAGTAGGAAATGACCGTAAAGTTATTGATCTAAATCACAATTAAATACAACATTTTGTGTTATTATTACGATAAATATTTCATATTTACTTATACAAATGTTGGAAATTTACTATTTCATCTCGATTAAAAACAAAACACAAGTTAAAACATTTATGACTCTGGTATAGATTAGTCTATACAAGTATTTGGCCTTTTAAGGTTTAATATTAGAATAATTAGTATCAACAATTCTACTAGTAGGAACAAATTAAAAAAAATTTTTTTTTTTAAATTTGTATATAGAAAACTGAACTCAGTAAAAAATAAATATGCAAAATTCACTTAACCCCAATTTGAGTTTTACTCCTGAAACATTCACTGGTATCTCACCCCTTCGCTTCCACAATCTAGCCGTCTTTAGGTTTATATCCCTTGGTAGAACTCTTTGCAAGGTTTTATTGAATCCACACTACATCAATTTTTTATTTATTTACTATATATTATAGGTATTTTAAAAGCAATATTTAGTTTCTATCAAAGTCTGCTTACTTTAAATATGGAATCAACATTAATTTTAAGATATTTCTTAAAATTGAACTGTCACTCAGTGTTCTCAGGTAGTCTAATTCAAAGTTAAAATAATAAAATATCAAAATAACTTCAAACATGAGCAAAACAAAATATATATATTTATTTGTTCTAACACAAATCTCATTTACAAATGAATATGCTTATATAATAAGGACTAGAGAGCTGAAGTAGTTCCAAGCCGCACAAACAAGCTTTGCAGACTCATAAGCTGAGTCAGTCAATTTCACTTGCTAATATCAACCATTGATGTTTATATAATAACTATAATTTACAAGCTGCAACTTGTCAGTCCGTCGGATATGGAATGTCGCCTGGTATGTCTTTGGAAGCACCTGCGTGTATCTCTGCGCTGAATCTGAGTATTTCAGAAACTCGTCTTTGTGACTGAGACGCCAGTCTCAGTCTTCATAGGATTTATGTAAGTCCTGAGAAACATCCAACTCAGCTATTTTACAAAGTATTGAGTTTTTTCTGGTGGCTTGCCTTATGTCACGAACTTTGTCTTTGAGCAGCACAGGTCTCTGCCAGTTGTTGAGATTTCTCTCTACCTAGACTCTTTCAGAAGCTCGCATCAGTGCCGTTTTCCATCTAATCATTTTGGTAATAACTTCCTATGTATTCCAATGTTGTCATTCAAACTTGTATTAGAATTGAAAGTCCATTAATGCTTAGCTTATTCACTGAATAACATTTTCCAGTACAAACTGTTCAAGACTGGTTGAATATACTCGTAGTTTTCGAAGTACTTTCGCCTTGGAAATGTTTTAAAAGCACTAACTTAAGCAATAGAAGGCAACTGTGATAGATTAATTTATTTTTATGATAATCAACATTGGCAAATGGATTTCGAATGTTTTACAACCTTCGGATCCATTTAATTTATTTGTAGAGTTAACTTTTCTGTTTTAGAAATGTAACTGTGCTCAATGATATTGAAGAGACTACTTCTAAAAATATCACTGATCAACATTTATAGTCGGAAACCGTTTTATTTGGTTTGCTTGAATCAAGCCTTTACCGTCAGAACCAAATTATACGAGTTTAAGTTATAAAGCCGAATAAAAGTTAATCCACAAAATCACTAGAACTTAAAAAAATAATTAAATTACAATGTTGAAACTTCAAGGTAACGTTAAAAAACGATTGATAAAGATTTGATAACAATTTCATTCACATCAAAACCTCAATTCAATGTGATATAATTATTTTTAAAGTTGATGGTTCGTTAGGAATTGCGAAAAAACCGGCACTTTTTATAAACAATATCTAATAAACAAATTTTAACGAGTTATGAAATTGATTTGAAAGATATGGTTCAACGAAAAACTAAATTCTCTATAGTGTAAAAAAGTAATCATGTAATTACTATTATTCGTCTAGGTACGGTGGATTTTTAAACTCGGTCTACATACTTCTGAAATGGAGAGTACACATGTTCACCTTCGTGATTTATACATAAGTCAATTTACAAGTATGTAGAGTGCCTACTTGCGTGTGTGCGTGCGTGCCACAGAGACACATTCGTACCCACTTCTTATGTAAATGCAACAATGCATTAAGGTTTGCTTCCATTGACTGGTCAACCTTGCCTAAGAATTAACCATTGTCGGCCTGTATTGATTAACTTTCTCTTTTACACTCTTAAATCATTGAGGAAAATTATTCAATTTTTACCCAAACTAACTAAGCCTAAAAATGTTCTAATTTCTTCCAGTTGAATTTTAATAATTAGTATTGAATGGAGACTGTAAAATACCTCCAC
This sequence comes from Stictocephala bisonia, assembly GCA_035578905.1. NCBI lineage: Eukaryota > Metazoa > Arthropoda > Insecta > Hemiptera > Membracidae > Stictocephala > Stictocephala bisonia. Next base: position 925,074 of record JAQJVL010000024.1, read on the forward strand.
ACATGATTTTCTTTGGAGGCTACATTTTGTCCTCCCAATTTGAATTATGTCTAGTAAGATGTATGTAAGAATGTGTGTCTATGTTTGTAAATTTATTTTTTGTTTGAATTGAATTATGATGTATAGTTATATCTTTTCATTCATAGACATATTCATAGGTAGGTGTGTGCGCGTGTGTTTGTGCACGTGTGTCTATTTCATGTTATGTGAATATGTATGTGTGCATGTACATTATTATACTGTATTTGATGTAAAGTCTCTCTTGGCATTTAGATTAAGAATAATCTAAATAATTTTAAGTTACTTTTGTTTATAAGTTATTTTTGTTTTAAGTTACTTTTGCTTGAGGAATTCCTTTGATATGTATTGATGTACTATTGTATTTTGTTATTTTTGATAAATAAATAAATAAAATGGCTCAGCTTAGCTTCTGTGTGTTTTTATTAGTCTACATTTAGTGTGATTAAGTCCTGTTTAAAAAATATAAACTATCAGTGAGCGTTTATGCAATGAATACACATCTATGTGTATAGGTTTACGAACACTCAGTTGCTGTGTCTATCTACAAAGAGAGATGTATGTAGGGGCCTTACAAATATTAAGGACCGTGCCCATCTTCCAATGAGACATATATGTAGTGGGCTTACAAACACTAAGGACCGTGCACATCTTCCAATGAGACACATATGTAGTGGGCTTACGAACACTCAGTTGTTGTGTCTATCTCCAATGAGACATATATGTGGCGGGCTTACGAACACTTTAGTTGTTGTGTCTATCTCCAATGAGACATATATGTAGTGGCATTACGAACACTAAGTTGTTGTGTCTATCTCCATTGAGACTTATATGTGGTGAGCTTACGAACCCAAAGTAGTTGTGACTATCTCCAATGAGACATATATGTGGTGGGCCTACGAACACTTAGTTGTTGTGTCTATCTCCATTGGGACATATATTTAGTGATAGTTTTTTAATTAAATAGTTTTTTTTAATTAGCATAATACGTGTTGGTACATATACATATACTGTATATATTTAGTGGGCTTACAAACACTGTGGACCGTTCCCACCTTCCAATGGGACATAGGGATGTAGTTGGCTTATGAACACTAATTTATTGTGTCTATATCCAATGAGAGATGTATGTGGTGGACTTAACGAACACTAACATGCCGTGCCCACCCCCAAAGTGTCATGTATGTAGTGGGCTTATGATCACTAACACGATGTTCTATCTCCAATGAGACATGTATTTAGTGGACATACGAACACTGAGGTGCCTACCTTTAAATTAGATATTTACGTAGTGGGGCTTATAAACCTTACAACCTTAGTGTTTTGTCTGTCACCGAATTAAAAATGTATGTCTCTCCATTAGTGTTTGTCGTCTACATATTTTGCTTTGAAATTTTCTAGATAAAAAATTTAACCTAAATAGGTTGATACCAAACTCATTATACCGATGCGACAGGCGGTTGAACAGTCGGCGTGTGACGGTAAAGACCGTTATGCGCAACATTATCATTGGTAAACCGGCTGGCTCTACTATCATTTATAAAGGAGGTGAAAAGGTATCAGGTGCATGGCGCAGGAGAACGCAGTCAAGTTATGTGTGGTTATCCAGACATCAGATAGTGCTGCTATCTGTGAGCGGCCAGGTCAACTGCGATTGAATTGCAAATCTAAGCTTTCCATGGCGATTCATTCTTTGAGGAATTGTTTTTTAAGAAATTGTGATTTATTTAAGAAACTTTTATGAGAAAATAGTAAGTCCGAATGTAAATTCAAGAATATCACTGGATAGTAATTGCAACTTAAGTAATTTAGACAACAGAGTACATATGTATGTTTATACATAGTAAAAATAAAAATGGTAGTCTGAAGGAAGAGGTAATTTTAAATAAAATTAATTAAAAAACTCCACCTTCTTAGCTCTAACTATTGCTGTACCAAAAGAAGTTGTATACTACTGAAGACGTCATTAGGATATCACCTAAATTGGAAATCACATAGGCTCTACATAGGGAATAAGAAGCGTGTTGATCTATATGGGTTTCCTCAAAAATCACCTGCAGAAAATACTAATATCAACATATCACAACATTTGTACAAATGGACGTTACGCAACAAACAATAATTACAATATAAGTGGAAGATGTACAGATAGTATGATAATCGATTTCAGTTTACCACAATTACCATCCTCAGACCGAAGGGACTTAGAAAGGACATAAATGAATTCTCATTCACGAATCAGTAATGATAGTGAATGCATTGGATTGTAGCAACATATCAACTAGTAGGAAGACTAAAAAGCTATATAATCCTCAATTGCCAGTTTTATTATTCATTATAAAACAAACCAACAATCTCTTGTACAGTCCACAGCTGAAGGACATTTTCACCCAATTTAATAAGTTAGGAAAAATATATAACCTCAAACAAATTAGCCTACATTACATTTCTAATAAGTAAGGGCAAATCTAAATTAGTCAAACTAAAAAGGATGAAATGAATTTCTCTTACGAGGAAAAAATAAAAATGGATAAACCGAATTAAAACGTGAAAAAACCAACATAAAAAATTACAGTACAAATTAAATTGTGTCTCAGTGTAGAAATATTGATCTCTTATCACAGAGATTAGTCCAAGTTGCGCAGTCAATCAAGCCCCGCTTCTCCGATTGAATGAAAACCGTGAATCCCTCCTGAAAAAAAGTGCCTTTGGGCAATCATTAACCTTTGACGCTAGATTTGAGATTCAGCCTTGCAATCACAAGTCTGAATATTTGCCATTCCCTTGTTATATGTCCAGTGTTCCATCTTTCCACAACTATGTGAAAGTGATAATTAATGTACTGTGTGTTTTTAACATCGATATACTCTTCATCAATCTGTTCCAAATGCGGAAACGGGACCTGACGAACAATGTATATGATCTCAGCGCGTTCCCCTCATAAATAAGACGGTAGAATTTTATGTTGTGAAGTCTTTGAGCAAATGCGTCTCTTTCATGTCTACAATTACGTATTTTAAAGTGTATTTGATCCAAAATTATTTTTGAAATTTGTTTGAATAAAATTGTCTTGTTAAAAGTAATAAGTGTGTGGAGGGAAAAATTTATGGATATATGGCTACCTAACGTGGCTAGTTTGGCCTTTCTTGGTTCCTAACTCATTAACAAACCGTGCGATATATTTTATTTACATTTTGAGAATATAGTGGACAAATTGTACTAACCAGCCTAGAGTAAATTAAAACTAATAATAAAAAAATATTTGTTTGAGTGTAACCAATTATTATTTCATAAATGAAGTCTGTACGAATTTCGAGTTTAAATTTGTTTAAACATTAAATCTTTACAAAGTTTAAAATAAATGAGGGAGTTATTCCCGTTTGTGCTCCGGACATGCAGCAAGAGATCTGTTACTCTCCCATGCCACTAGCAACACAAACTTTTTGGGACCCGTGGCGACAGTGGCGGCGAAACGTGGAACTAAACTCCATTCTTCACCGAAGTAAGCCGGTCGGACGAACACCTTTCACATATAAAACTATGTTGACACTTGAACATTTCAGGCTAAAATATCCCATAGGTATCATTTTTGTAAATACTTGTAATATTTCACACACAAATGACACACACACTTTAATTTTTCTGAATGACAGTCAATCATACCAAACCCCTGTCTTAGCTGTAAGTAAGTCTACGGACGATTCTAAATAATTTATGTTACAAATGTATTATGTGGACTCTTTTTTAAATGAATGATTGTAAATATAAGCCAATTTTCAATTAAAATGTGCAAATCGTAGAAAGAATGTTAACTTTAATTAACTTAAGTGGTTTTTTTTAATCGCACTGAAAAATTAATTGATCATAAGATTATAATAAAACTATCGTAAAAACACAGGGAACAGCTGAGTTAAAAATATAACTAATATTAATAATCAAATAAAACGTATTAATATTAATAATCAAGTTACGTTAAAATAAATTAAACATGGGGGAGTAAAGTGACAATACCAGGCACCTAAAACTAATGTAAAAATACCTATAATGTTTCATAATAATGAACTTGATTTACATTTCATGACAAATAAAACAACCATGAATACTAAAAATGCATTTAAAGAATGCTTGTTAGATAGACACGCCAATAATGAAAGTTGTAGTCCATGCATCTTAAGACTAATGTTAATTTGCAGACGATCTATTTATTCCGGACCGAAGAACTCTTGTAAACCGGCCAGGCATATATTAAAATGCAACTTTATTAATTAAAAAGCCATGTTAATTGAATCCAGCATTGCAAATACAGTAAAAAGTTGGCAACAAGTCGAGTGCTCATGTAAATCGCTCCTATTGTGCCAAGGAGGGCGAGTAATAAAGGCTGTGTGCAAGTCCCGCTCAAGGACTTAGTGGCTGTTTAATGGCTTTACTTTTATATTAACTGTTTGCTCCTAATTACACTTTTTTGTTTGAAAATACTGACAAAGATATTTTATTAAATAATCATAATTTTCCTAGAACAGGCTTGTTCAAGAGATAACGTGGGTGTCGGCTCTGGCATATCTACACAGTTTTGATATTAGTTGGTGAAAACAATTAATCATAAAAAATGTGTGAGTCAGCCAGAACTATGTCTTGTTGCATTGACAGTAACGCAGTGTTGTATAACAGTAGAACACCATGTAGGAAAATGTAGGAGTTAAAACTAAGGAAAATAATGAAAACTATAATGGGTCTGTGAAATATACAAAGCAGAAGAATTAGAGTGATATGGATGATGATAATGATGTCATCAATAAGAACTATGGAAAGGAAATAGAAGAAAAATAATTACTGAAAAGTAATACAGAGAAGGAAGCAGGTGTTGCGTATTGGCGGCGTGACTGTGAAGTAACTACAACGGGAATTTTCCAACTTCACGACAGTCCTATATTGAATCTCTATAAGGGACTCTGGAAGCCATTATAGAACCTACGATTTGCTTTATGCTATACAGTATCAGTGGATTTATTACGAAGGCCTTATGCAGATCTTGAATTATAGTTGGTAGCCCCTTGGCAGCTCTCATATTTTCTTTGCCGCGTCGTGCAGATTATAAATGTAAAATTAAACACATGTTCACTAGCATTGTAAATGAATGTAAGCGTGAAGTATATTTTAAGAGATGGGATATTTAAACCACACGAAGTATACTTTCTAGGAATAGTATTTGTTCATTGTAGATCTTAAAGAGTTGCGTTTATCGCATTTCAAACAAAGCTTGAACCAGAAAATTTATTTAATATGATGCCTTTAAACTATTACATTCTTTATAATATGGCACTTAGGAGCCATATTATGGCACTGAGATCGAATCAAGTAAGCTAAGTTTAAATAGTTTGTGAGATGGTCATTGTCATACATTCAACTAAAAATGGGACGTTGTACTTTAAGCTATTGTTTTACTTATGTTTCAACTGTTGAGCCTTTGATAACAAAAATACACTTAAACCTCATTCAAAGTTCTTCACCCGATGATGATTACGACATATAAAAGATTTTTTAAGGTGACGTATAACAACCTACACACAATTTTCATTGTTAATCTATGTACGAGGCCTTATGGAATAGTAAAATTTGTAATTTTTATAAGCTGTCGATGAAACTTTAATGATTCTTGATGGTTTCTGAAAATACATTCTCAAAAAACCCCTGGTCAATAAGAACATTTTCATTAAGTATGACAATCAAAGCAGACTTACTTATTCTTACCTGTGTATGAATGCTAACTGAAAATATAAATGTGTTGTTTATTCGATTAATTTATTGGGCTAAAAAAATGTTAATTGCTTTTGCAATATCTTCATACGTAAATTTTATGCATAAATAAAATTTGTGTTTTATCTAATTTTATCTGGTAAAATTACAAAATGCTTCTAAACAGACATTAGATTTACATAATAAAGCCCAAGTAAAGATGGGTTAGGGATAGAATTTGGGTAGAAGTAGTTACACTGAGACTTGTAGTGAGAGCTGGCTGTCTTATGCCCGTACTTTAAGATTAGGTTAGGGGTGGAAGTGGTCACCCTGAGCTTTGTAATGGGTCCTGGCTAGCCTACGGCCGTACTTTAAGATTAGGTCGGGGAGGAAGTGGTCACCCTGAGCTTTGTAATGGGTCCTGGCCATCCTACGGCCGTACTTTAAAGGCTGCCTAAGTACGCTGTGGCTTTCGTCACCGAATATGTAGGCCCTTCAGTCGTTTTGCTGGCTGCCAAGCTCGGCAGGGACTGTACGTCACATTGAGCTGCAAGTCAGGCGACTGCCCCTGAGCAGTCAACCCCGCAGTGATATAGACGTGTGTTTGTCAATTATGGCAGGTTTTCTCAGTGACATCGTGTTTTATATGGTGATTGATTTTCAACTGGCGTTCCAATATGTCAAAATTTTCAAAATCCGATGACGAGCAGTTGATTGAACTGGTTTCAGAGCATGAATTATTGTGGAACACTGCTGATTTAAATTTTAAGAATGACTTGAAGAGAGACATAATATGGAATGATACAGCAAAATGTATCAGTTCCAAGACGAAATCAGTTTCCTCGCCAAGTAGTCGAGGATTGGTCTACAAAACAGCACAAAATATTCTTTTCTTAAACTTGCTCAGTGCATGCACCGTGACTGTAACCACCAAAATAGCTCAAGCTACTAAACACCACGTGTGATATACTCTCCAGTCTTGAACATCGCAATCCTAGGAAACCACTCTTGCCGAAAAACGCAGAGATCCTTTGGTGCGACGTTTCAAAACCCACAACGGAACTCGTCAGCGTTATTCGGCAGCTGGGAAATCGGGCCGGGTAGTTTGCGGGTTGAAGTGGTCACCATGAGCCTTATAATGGGTGCTGACCTTCCCATGGCCCTACGTTAAGGGAAGGTTGTAAGTGGAAGTGGTCACCCAGTACTTTGTAGTGGGTGCTGGCTGTCTCCCGGCCGTACGCAAGGGGTATGTTGTGAGTGGAAGTGGTCACCCTCAGCCTTGTACTGTGTGCTAGTCGTCTCTCGGCTGTACGCAAGGGATATGTTGTGAGTGGAAGTGGTCATCCTCAGTCTTGTACTGTGTGCTAGTCGTCTCCGGCCGTACGCAAGGGGTATGTTGTGATTGGAAGTGGTCATCCTCAGTCTTGTACTGTGTGCTAGCCGTCTCCAGCCGTACGCAAGGGGTATGTTGTGAGTGGAAGTGGTCAACCTCAGTCTTGTACTGTGTACTAGCCGTCTCCGGCCGTACGCAAGGGGTATGTTGTGAGTGGATGTGGTCACCCTCAGCCTTGTACTGTGTGCTAGTCGTCTCCCGGCCGTACGCAAGGTGTACCTTGTGGAAGGCAGTAGAGTCACCGTCCCACGGCCATACGTTACAAGTCACAGCTAGTTGTCTTGGCCCGATTGCGCTCCAATTTATCGTCAAACAGGTGTAATTGATCCACCTCGTCGGTCGGTATCTAGCGACGGTCTGTCTAGCCAAGTCGACTACGAGCAATTAGCTGAGCCATTTATCAACTAGGTAGGAGGAGTGCTGGAAACCGAAGGTTAATCGAATTTACTTGCCATGTAAATCACTCTGCAGATACCAATAGTAAGTCTATTGACTTGTTAAAGCACAGTGCACCTTGATGTAATCTACATTCTTCTGACGCGGATATATGTCATATTTAGAAATGCTTTGTTTAAGAGATTATCATACAGCAAATGGCCTGATTAAAACAGAAGATTTTAGGATTATATTATAATAAAACCAATATGGACTTAATCAAGGTAAAATATGCGTATACTTTAGTAATGACATGTCAATGCCACGATGAAGTTAGCTAAATTGATAACCAAAGAAATAAATAGACATGATATTCAATAATCAAATATTTTCAGATGAAAATGGTAATACAAATATTAGGTAGTTAAGTGTTCACACAAAATAAAACGTTTTATGAAGGTTTACGTCTTTAGTAATAAATAAGCAGTATTCTTATTAACTATCATTATTTATCAGTTACACAGAGAAGAATGGAACTGATTTATCCAATTTGCTATGCGACGACAGGGCCAGCACCTTGTCAGTCCCTTCCTTATTACGCCCATATCTACAAAGCTGAACGTAGTAATTGTTACTGCAGATGTCTAAAGATGTACAACAGTCGTGATGTCTATACAACGACCACTGAGGCCACAAACTGTACCTTTGATCATTTTTCTCTGCAATTCTTATAACTGATAAAATTAAAGGCATTATTAAACAAATTAATTGTTTTCATATTTCGTCAGTATTTAAGTAGCCAATTCATGAAATAAAAAATATTGCATTGTTAATTTTAAATTGTATGCAAAATGAAACTATCTTTTCCAGAAAGTAACTAAAATATTTTTTTTTGTCAATAACATTATTTATAGAACTGTTATTTAAACACCAATAACAACGTTGATTATTTTCAAACTAAAATTTGAACTGTGTATTAGTTCTTCTATATACAAATATAATAATGAAAATGAAAAATGTATGTTAAGATCACAAGTACAGTATAGTTGTTTAATTGTAATAATAAATAAAACTAATATTAAATTGGAACATAAATACAATTTTTATAGGAAAAAATATATTAAACTATAAAATAAAAATCTATAAAAAACTATTTCGAATTACATAACAGAGGACAGTTACTTGCTCAACGATTAATTTTTTGCCACCTTCAAAACTTTTCCTCCGTAACCAGTTGAAGTACCTAGTACGCCAGCAACACTAATCAACAGCCATGTTTTTAATATTGATTTTTTTACTCTATAAGCCGAGTAAGAGCGTCAAAAAGAGAGTTCTGAAATTATAAAAAAATCACAATATCAAAAACAAGAACAGAAAAACTAAACTACCTACGAATTAGGCCTACTTTCTCTAATCATTAAACAAATTAGAAAATACTTCTTCATGTGAGGTAATTTCACTATGTGAAGTGACATTTAGACTCTAATGGCTAAAGGAGGATGCCACCGGTAGACGTGAGTGAGACGTCCAACTTCCAGCGGCCTTGCCGGCGTGGGCGGAATCCAGCAAATCTCTGGAAAGCCTTGCGCAAGAGCATCCTTCTCACGCGCGAGGAAAGATCGGAATTTCCTGCCGATCGAAGCGGTGATTGCCCGCCTGCGTAGACTAATGACTGAGCGATCTGCGAGAGGTCACTGGTGCTGCGAGGACATCGGGACTTCTGCAATGACCGCTTCCATTCTCCAGGAGCAGACTGCTGAACAAGGTTGTATATTGTTTCTGACTTTCAAGTGAAAGCTTGAAGTACTTAGCGTAAAAGCTATTTGGAATCAAAGAAATAGATCTTGTTGATAGTGGAATAGTGTGTTAGTTTTCGTAAGCTACTGATTTTTTAATAATTCAAAATTAGTTCTGTAGTGACTGTTCTGTAAAACAACTTCTAATAAAATGAAGTAAATTTTAACTACTTAATTACTTGAAAAGTTAGTGCTGATACAAAATTGATTGTCTATGTTATCTTAGAGTATGATCTCCTGTATAATATCTTTGCAACTAACGTAATAAGATATAACTACCTAATTATTTACCATAGATAAAGAGACAGATATGAATACAATGTTTGATTCCTAGTTGACTTTATGAAGTGGATTCTCCAATAGATCTTAGATGTATTCCTATATATTATAATTATTTAATTAATTAATGCAAAATAAAAGCCAAAAACGACGTTAATACTTTAGACAATACGTTTAAGTATAAGTTATTTGATTGCATCGTTGTACTGAAGGTTTCGGTTCTGCATTTCAACATTAAGAGTGCACACTGCATTCCTGCTGTGTATACAAGTCACTATATTATAATAATCATAATAATGGAAGAATTATGATAAATAATTTTGTTTCACTTATTTTGAACCTGACATTATAGAACATTTAAGACTAAATATCTGTTATTCATGTTCTCTGAAGAACTGGAAAAGTGCAACACTAATAATAATTAATAGGGGACACCCTTGCACGATTCGGATGCCAACCCTGTCAAGCTTCTGTCTATGACTTTTTACTGCAAATATTAGTAGGCACACTATATCAAGTAAAACCATAATATGTACATTTAATGGCAGTACCTTATTCACTGCACTTACGTTGCTACCTATTTATTACCATAAACTCACAACTTTTTTACTTAGCTTTTATCAAAAGTGTAATGTATAACCTACTTAGTCTATACAAACTTATCATTTATAACATTACGAAAGCCGTATAACCTCCTGAACAATATAAATATCATTGTTTACATTCAAACAGCTGTAAATATGATATAAAGATCATTGTTTACATTCAAACAGCTGAAAATATGATATAAAGATCATTGTTTACATTCAAACAGCTGTAAATATGATATAAAGATCATTGTTTACATTCAAACAGCTGAAAATATGATATAAAGATCATTGTTTACATTCAAACAGCTGTAAATATGATATAAAGATCATTGTTTACATTCAAACAGCTGTAAATATGATATAAAGATCATTGTTTACATTCAAACAGCTGAAAATATGATATAAAGATCATTGTTTACATTCAAACGGCTGTAAATATGATATAAAGATCATTGTTTACATTCTAACAGCTGTAAATATGATATAAAGATCATTGTTTACATTCTAACAGCTGTAAATATATAAAGATCAATGTTTACATTCTAACAGCTGTAAATATGATATAAAGATCATTGTTTACATTCTAACAGCTGTAAATATGATATAAAGATCATTGTTTACATTCTAACAGCTGTAAATATGATATACAGATCATTGTTTACATTCAAACAGCGGTAAATATGAAATAAAGATCATTGTTTACATTCAAACAGCTGTAAATATGATATAAAGATCATTGTTTACATTCAAACAGCTGTAAATATGATATAAAGATCATTGTTTACATTCAAACAGCTGTAAATATGATATAAAGATCATTGTTTACATTCAAACAGCTGTAAATATGATATAAAGATCATTATTTAAATTTGAAGGGCTGATACTTTTCGATTAATTTAAACCTTTCTCCATGTCATTTATATGGCCGAAAACGTACTTTGAGAGCTTCCCGTGGCCTTCAGAATGATAATATTGAATAGGGATGAATTTTTTATCACCTCAATCGTTAAAATTTATACAACAGTTTAGGAGGAGTTACGTTGGCAAAACACGGCTTCACGTATTATATATATATAAGGCACGTGCTATATGGCAAACTCACTCGGCGACGTGAGGTTAGACATCAAGGCCTAAAGTTGTTACTTCAGCCATTCGTTACTACTGTTCACTATTGAAGACGTAAGTTTCCAACTGCCATCCTTTTGGAGTTTTAAACATCCACCACACCGGTAAACAAACCAAGGGAACCCTCAAGCTCCGAGACGAATAGCTTGCCACTCAGCCAGGCCCCAGTAAAATGCTAATCTATACTAAAACTGCTTGGTCCACAGCATCTGGACTAACTGATGTCCTGACCGTGAAGTGTCCGTCCGGTCCAACTAATGAGCCGTACCGAGCACCACAATTACGGTATAGACTTCAAGGATGCCGACCTCTGAACTCCTTTCTCTCGTCTTCTGCCTTTCGTGCATCGGGATTGCATACATACGCATGTCATCAGCTCGGTGGCGGGCAGGAGTCCCCTGTGACGTCGGAATGTCTCTTCTCAGACCTTGGTATTTATCTCTCAGTAATTACTGGATACCGATGTTAATGGATAGTGTAATTGTATAGGTGAAGTCACCATGTCTTATTTGTGTAGAATTTCAATGATTTTGTTTCGTCTCGTTACCACATAGTGCAGAAGTAGTGTGGTACATACGGTCACTACATAGTGCGGAAGTAGTATGGTACATACAGTCAATACATAGTGCAGAAGTAGTATGGTACATACAGTCACTACATAGTGCAGAGGTAGTGTGGTACATACAGTCACTACATAGTGCAGAGGTAGTGTGGTACATCAAGTCACTACATAGTGCAGAAGTAGTATGGTACATATGGTCACTACATAGTGCAGAGGTAGTGTGGTACATCAAGTCACTACATAGTACAGAAGTAATTTGGTACATCAAGTTACTACATAGTGCAGAAGTAGTGTGGTACATCAAGTCACTACAAAGTGCAGAGGTAGTGTTGTACATCAAGTTACTACATAGTGCAGAAGTAGTGTGGTACATCAAGTCACTACATAGTGCAGAATTAGTGTCATAATCAAGTCACTACTTAATGCAGAAGTAGTGTGGTACATCAAGTAACTACATAGTGCAGAAGTAGTATGGTACATCAAGTCACTACATAGTGCAGAAGTAGTATGGTACATACGGTCACTACATAGTACAGAAGTAGTGTGGTACATACTAAATAGTGCAGAAGTAGTGTGGTACATCAAGTCACTACATAAGTGCAGAATTAGTGTCATAATCAAGTCACTACATAGTGCAGAAGTAGTGTTGTACATCAAGTTACTACATAGTGCAGAAGTAGTGTGGTACATCAAGTTACTACATAGTGTAGAAGTAGTGTGGTACATCAAGTTACTAATAAGTCACTACATAAGTGCAGAATTAGTGTCATAATCAAGTCACTACATAGTGCAGCAGTAGTGTTGTACATCAAGTTACTACATAGTGCAGAAGTAGTGTGGTACATCAAGTTACTACATAGAGTAGAAGTAGTGTGGTACATCAAGTTACTACATAGTGCAGAAGTAGTGTGGTACATCAAGTCACTACATAGTGCAGAAGTAATGTGGTACGTCAAGTCACTACATAGTGCAGAATTAGTGTCATTATCAAGTCAATACATAGTGCAGAAGTAGTGTTGTACATCAAGTTACTACATAGTGCAGAAGTAGTGTGGTACATCAAGTTTCTACATAGTGCAGAATTATTATCATAATCAAGTCACTACATAGTGCAGAGGTAGTGTTGTACATCAAGTTACTACATAGTGCAGAAGTAGTGTGGTACATCAAGTCACTACATAGTGCAGAATTAGTGTCATAATCAAGTCACTACATAGTGCAGAAGTAGTGTGGTACATCAAGTTACTACATAGTGAAGAAGTAGTGTGGTACATCAAGTCACTACATAGTGCAGAATTAGTGTCATAATCAAGTCACTACATAGTGCAGCAGTAATGTGGTACATCAAGTTACTACATAGTGCAGAAGTAGTGTGGTACATCGGGTTACTACATAGTGCAGAAGTAGTGTGGTACATCAAGTCACTATATAGTGCAGAATTAGTGTCATAATCAAGTCACTACATAGTGCAGAAGTAGTGTTGTACATCAAGTCACTACATAGTGCAGAAGGAGTGTGGTACATCAAGTTACTACGTAGTGCAGAAGTAGTGTTGTACATCAAGTTACTACATAGTGCAGAAGTAGTGTGGTACATCAAGTTACTACATAGTGCAGAAGTAGTGTGGTACATCAAGTTACTACATAGTGCAGAAGTAGTGTAGTACATCAAGTTACTACATAGTGCAGAAGTAATGTGGTACATCAAGTTACTACATAGTGCAGAAGTAGTGTTGTACATCAAGTCACTACATAGTGCAGAAGTAGTGTGGTACATCAAGTCACTACATAGTGCAGAAGTAGTGTGGTACATCAAGTTACTACATAGTGCAGAAGTAGTGTGGTACATCAAGTTACTACATAGTGCAGAAGTAGTGTGGTACATCAAGTTACTACATAGTGCAGAAGTAGTGTGGCACATCAAGTTACTACATAGTGCAGAAGTAGTGTGGTACATCAAGTTACTACATAGTGCAGAAGTAGTGTGGTACATCAAGTTACTACATAGTGCAGAAGTAGTGTAGTACATCAAGTTACTACATAGTGCAGAAGTAATGTGGTACATCAAGTTACTACATAGTGCAGAAGTAGTGTGGTACATCAAGTCACTACATAGTGCAGAAGTAGTGTGGTACATCAAGTCACTACATAGTGCAGAAGTAGTGTGGTACATCAAGTTACTACATAGTGCAGAAGTAGTGTGGTACATCAAGTTACTACATAGTGCAGAAGTAGTGTGGTACATCAAGTCACTACATAGTGCAGAATTAGTGTCATAATCAAGTCACTACATAGTGCAGAAGTAGTGTTGTACATCAAGTTACTACATAGTGCAGAAGTAGTGTGGTACATCAAGTTACTACATAGTGCAGAAGTAGTGTGGTACATCAAGTTACTACATAGTGCAGAAGTAGTGTGGTACATCAAGTCACTACATAGTGCAGAAGTAATGTGGTACATACGGTCACAACATAGTGCAGAAGTAGTGTGGTACATCAAGTTACTATAGCTGTAGTGTTTTGAAGTACACCTTTATATTTTTATATTTAAACTTTTGACATATAACATGTAAAAATATCCAACCATGTCAGGTGCAATAGAAAGTAATTATTTTATAAGGACTAATACTTTACAACTGTGAAAAAAAAGTTTAGTATATGTAAAACTAACTTACCAGATTTGAGTAACACAGCGCATAAAAGTATACAATAAATTATAAAACAATTTCACAAAACAACAGAATCTTAAAGTTAATGAAACAAAATCTTGAAGATAAGTGTAAACAAGATGTATTTATAAATAAAATTAAAAATTCTTGTAAACAAAATTAAACTGTGATTTTAAGTATTTTGTCCTATTCATATCGCTTTTATGGCTATGTAATATTTGCACAACCAAATAATAATAACAATAAAATTATTAAATAAAAACTGAACACCGCTTCCCGAATTAGTTATCCAAACCAATAATCCAAATTATTTTAATTCCCTCCAGGAGAAGAACTGACCGACGATCCCATGTCTCGCCGGGGGTTTATGAGATAAAAGAAAGGTAAAAGGTACTTTTGTAAAATTAAACTAATCTTGTGTAAGTTTTACGTTCGTCAGTTTCAAGCCAAAAATATAATCTAGGGTATTAATACAGAAAGAAGCAAATCTCATGAGAGATTCAGAGAAACGGGCGAATGAGACACGCGTTAACAATACTGGCAGGAAGGTTGGTAAGCCTTGCTCAGCGTGGTGGAAAAATGAAATGAGTAATTTTCGAAAACAACGTAAAAACTGTATAATTAACACAGTGGTGCCAACTATTACTGATAATGAACTGTTCGGACATCTCTTCAATAACGAGTCGGACATCTCTTAAACGATTTTATATGAACATAAATAAAAAGAGAATATAAATATATTACATTAGCCAGGAAGTGGCACCATTTTTTAAACAAATAGATTGTCCAGCCAATGTATTTGCTGTAGACGCACGCTTGTGCTGGAAAATATTTAAATGTTTCTTTAATTTTCTGATATTTGTATATTAGAAAATCACTTTAGTAATATGAAGCCATGTATTAAAAGAAAAGTGAAGCAGTATATGATATACAGTACAAGATAGAAAAAATGGAAACGCTTTCGCAAATTTTGTATGACTTCATTTGTAAAAAAAAATATTTAATTATCTATGAGAAAATAACCATACATTTTAGATGCTTAAACAGGTTGTATTTGGAGCGCAGTGAAGTCATACCAAAGTTGTGAAAGCGTTTCCATAGTTTTTACACCTTGAATTTATATTCAACATAAGGAAGACCTAATGACTGAATCGTAAATATTAAGACTCTAATTTCACGGGACCTACTAATCATCCACAAGGTTTTCGATCGCCAGTGACGTCTCTGGTGTTGATTCCTGTTAATGGGAACGAGATGGCTCGGGTCATGCAGGGACTTAGCTCAAAGAAATCATGCGATATTAATGGCGTTTCAGTTTGGTTGCTTAAACAATGCTATAAGCAATTGTTAAATCATTTTCCAGACATCCTGAAAACAGCAAAAATCGTTCCAATTTTTAAAAAGGATGATCCTTGCATAATCAGCAATTATCGTCCTATTTCAATCCTGCCCACCATCAGCAAGGTTTTTAAAAAAATATTTCTGGCACAGCTGGAAAATTTTCTTTCATGCTATGACATTCTGGATCCTGAACAATATTGTCTGCGTACGTACAATATTCCAAGGCCAGGGAAGCTCTACATATTGTGGTCAGGTGGGGTAGGAGCGACTCCAAGCCCCTCTGCAAGTGCACAGGCAGGATGCCATCCGGGCCAGCACTCTTGAAGGCGGCGAACACATGGTTAACAATGTGGTATTGACCTATCCGCCCACCCATACACATCCATTGGTAATGACCCAACCGCCCACCCATATACGTACAGTGGTAATGACCCACCCGCCCACTCATACACGTACAGTGGTATTGACCCACCCACCCACTCATACACTTACAGTGGTAATGGGTGGGTCTATACCACTGTAAATGTATGGGTGGGCGGGTGGGTCACTCTTACTGTAAGTTTATGGGTGGGGTTAGTGATAGTGACCCACCCGCCCACCCATACAGGTACAGTGAGAGTGACCTACCCGCCCACCCATACACTTACAGTAAGAGTGACCCACTCGCCCACCCATACATGTACGGTGGTATAGACCCACCCGCCCACCCATACACGTACAGTGGTATAGACCCACCCGCTCACCCATACACGTACAATGCTACTGTACGTGTATGGGCGGGCGGGTGGGTCAATGCTACTGTACGTGTATGGGTGGGCGGGTGGGTCATCACCACTGTACGTGTATGGGTGGGCGGGTGGGTCAATGCTACTGTACGTGTATGGGCGGGCGGGTGGGTCATCACCACTGTACGTGTATGGGTGGGCGGGTGGGTCAACACCTCTGTACGTGTATGGGTGGGTGGGTGGGTCATCACCACTGTACGTGCATGCGTGGGCGGGTGGGTCATCACCACTGTACGTGTATGGGTGGGCGGGTGGGTCAACACCACTGTACGTGTATGAGTGGGCGGGTGAGTCATCACCACTGTACGTGTATGCGTGGGCGGGTGGGTATTTATCCCACATCAATGCCACTGTCCGTGTATGGGCAAGCGGTTGGGTCAATGCCAATGTACGTGTAGGGATGGGCGGGTGGGTCACTGAAAATGTAAGTGTATAGGTGGGCGGGTGGGTCAGTTAAAATGTACGTGTATGGGTGGATGGGTGGGTCAGTGCCAATGTACGTATATGGGTGGCCGGGTGAGTCAGTGCCAATATACGTGTATGGATGGGCGGGTGGGTCAGTGCCAATGTACGTGTATGGGTGGGCGGGTGGGTTAGTGAAAATATACGTGTATTGGTGGGCGGGTGGGTCAGTGCCAATGTACGTGTATGGCTGGGCGGGTAGGTCAGTGCCAATGTACGTGTATGGGTGGGAGGCCAACCATGCATTAACATGTTCACTGCGGGACCAATATCGAATTTATGCTAAAAACAAGGAATTTGAAAAAAGGCGATTGAAAAAGCAATCGTTTGGATTCAGGAAAATCAAGTCAACTGTCGATGCAGTCACAAATCTTATAGAGCTCGTTGTCGAAGGATTGGAGAGAATAGTACATGTGCTTAGCATATTTCTTGATCTCTCCAAAGCCTTTGAATGTATGCAGCACGAGACACTGTTGCACCAGTTGGAGTCTTGTGGCGTTCGAGGTTTGTCGCACAAATGGGTCTCGTCATATCTTAAAGGCAGGATCCAGTGTGTACAGGTTGAGAATGCCCTGTCAGGCAAAACGCTTATAACCCAAGGTGTCCCACAGGATTCAATCCTTGGTCCAGTTTTGTTTAATCTATATGTCATCTATAGTTCAGAATTTAATTGCATGTGGTTGTTGATTTGTTAGGGGGCTAGACAATGATGTTTTAATTATATAAAAGCTATATATTTTAATCGTGCGTTTGAGAGAATATATATACGATTGTATCATCGAAACAATAGTTTGAAATCTTTTTATGTATTTTGAATTGAATGGCCCAAAAATAGCCCGGTGTTTGAGTAAAATTGTAGTTATAACTAAACGGACTTTACAAAAGATATTCAAAATCCTTGGATGATAGATTATGTTAATATATAATAACCCCAAGGACAAGAATGTTGAAATAATGCAGTGAGATGACAAGTTATTGGCGAACGCCAGAAAGTGAGGGCAGGGGTCAGATTCACATGACGGCTGACGAGAAAGAAGCAGTTAGGTACGGGTAAGTGGGAGGGGGTCATTCCTGATAAGGAGTAGGCACGAGGTGGGATGAGCACGACTTGATGATAAGCGGCATACCTGTGGAGAAGATGACATCCGATAGATACGGACTGAGAAGAGTCGGTGACGGGCGACGAATACCGCGTGTACAGGAAGAGTGAGATCAAAGACACCTGGCATCTGGAGGTCCAAATGATGGTCACCATCATTACCATAAGTATGTTGGAAGGAAAAGAAATCAATCTTATTATCAATTTTAAACTAACGAGAGCCAGTTCTTTACTTACTAAAAATCGGGAATAAAACACTTGAATGTACATTTCGGTACAAGAACTGAATTGTCAGATAGCTTCTCTGAAATAAACATTCTGTTTGTTGAATGTACTAAACTTGGAATAAAGTGACGTAGACTACGTTGTGTGGTGTAAGAAGTAGTCAATCAACGAAACTGCTGAGAGATCACTCAAGAATCTCATCACACGAATGACTGAGTTCATGCAGTTTGACTGATACTAGAATTGATGAGATAACTCCTTCAGCCATGACTACATAAACTATATACCTTTGTATTTTAGATTGTTCTGTTGCTTAGGATATATAATCCTCGCTCTCATAGTCGATTGAGCTTAATGGATTAAAAGTTAATTATATATTACTATAAAACCAACCTTGATTATCAAATAAACACACAAAAATCTTATAATCGTACCATATGGTTTCAAGCATATCCAAGACAGATTTCAACAGACTACCTTTAGCCAATTAATTGTTAATGAACGTGACAACATTCAGAAAATAAAAGCTCGTATCTATCAGCCTACATAATAACCAACATGGCTTAAGAATTTTATCGCATAAGCTTTAGATTTTAGAGTTTTTGACAACTCATCTTTTTAAGAAAACATGAAAAAAACGAAAAAACACAAAAACTATATTGACCTCATTACTATTTATTCATTTATCTTTTTAAGTAGGTCATTTTTTGATATGCCAGCATAGTGGCTAAGAATTTGAGGCTTCAGACTGCGGAGTACAAGGTCCAAGCAAGGTTCGAATCCTCAACCGAGCTAACGGTCGATACTTCACATTCCTGCAGGTCCGTATGAGTGAAGTAAACAGAAATAAAATTAAATATATATATATCCTTGTATATTAAATGGATTTACACCAAGATCAATAAATGCATTTGATAAACGATTTTACAAGCGTATTTGAATTTACAGAGGTATATCTTGATCTTATATTGTTAGAACATGACAAGCCAGGGAAGATTTATAACACAGTAACCAGACACATTCCAGTCGTGTGAACGTACAAATCAAACAATAAACAGACCGCCTGAAATCAAGCAAACGACAAAAAGCTGTCGGATACACATGTATCAGATCCGTGTCAAAGATCCATCAGAGTATTCGCCTGAGCGGAGAAGCAAAAAGTGGTACTGGAAATGTGATGATAGATAGTGGCAGACAAATCACAGAGGCACGTCGAGGAGGGAAGATTGCATCTTGCCAAGAAAAAGCGGTAGTAAATGAGTTGAGCGCATCTTCAAATTGACTCGTTTATAATCCTGGAGTATTTATTTACAAGTAAAGGTCATGCAGCTGAGGTCTGAATTATGCAGTTCATTTAGAATGAGATTGTCGGAAAAACTATGGAATTGAGTGAGATTCTTAGATTATTTGCTACAAAGGTCACGCTAACAGACTATAAAGTCACTATTCCTGAAGACGTTGATTACCAAGTTAATATCAAAGAAGAAAACAACACTTAATTATCCAATTTGTTAAAGAAATGCTTTCAAATTGATGAATGGCTCTAACAAGCCATAATGGAGTGGTCTTAGTAACAGAGCACGTATCGGCCTGCGTTTATTCGTCTGTGTTTAAGTTCAGTTTCGGTAACAGATCGGTATTCCAGTCACGTTACAAATATGACTTGTTCTGCGTCAAACGCTTCTTGGAGGCTAATCGATTGGTCACACATTCTGAAATGTAAACTCAATCAGTTCTCTCTACGATTTATCATTACTGTTTATCATTATCTGCGAATCATTACTGTTATTGGCAAATCATTTATCAGGCAGGTACAGTAATGAATATTTTTGGTTTAATTTTAATGTCTTCTATTGTGATGTAGCCTACTTTGTTAATACTGAAAGTAAAAAAGATATGATAGTACAGCATAAATATTTAATAACTAAATATAGATATTATAAGTCTTAATGTTCTTAGCCTTATGCGCTTGAATTATATGTCAACTATTGTCATACACTATACAACTAAAAGAAAAAAACTCCCTAATTAGTGATCTACTATTTTCATAAATTCCCCTCCCCCCAGGCGCTGTGATACAAGTACCCCATAGACTGAACAGGGTGAATGAGGAAATCGTTCCTAATCCGTTCCGAAGAAGTATAAATTAACAGTTAAATTAAATTGCTGGTGATTTTAACGTTGATTTTTTGAATCAACGTTACAGGTAATTCAATAACGTTTTTTGAATCAACGTTAAGGTACAGCAATACAGTTTACAGGTAATTCAAGTATAGTGGTAATGACCTACCCGCCTACCCATTCAAGTACAGTGGTAATGACCTACCCGCCTACCCATACACGTACAGTGGTAATGACCCACCCACCCAACCATACAAGTACAGTGGTAATGACCCACCCACCCACCCACCCATACAAGTACAGTGGTAATGATTTGAATGTTATGCGATTGACTATACGACCAAAGATTATAGTTCGATAATATTTGGTATGACCTGTTCACAGAGTAGACTGCTCTATGGGCCTGTTACAATCAGTCAAACTTCTGAAGGCTTATATATTATCATGACATTGAATTTTGTTTATAGCCCCTTCCTTAAAAAAAATTAATAAATAAAAAAATCGTAAATCCTGTCTATCTTAGACGAACAATTCAATTATTTTAACTAACTGGTAGCACAGACAATACAGGAATAGAGAACGTATGCAATAGTGCGCTGAATGAGTTTCAAGATTTAGAGACTTCAGAGGCTTTGAATGTCGAGTAATTCACTGTGCAGATGGTAGAGCTTGTACCTTTGTCAGCCCCTCCCCTTATTTGCCTTCAGACCCTGAAAAATAAACGTAGTAATTATTACTACAAATGTATAAAGATTTTATTTAGTGGTAACATCCACTGAGGCGTTCGTTGTGGTCATGTTTCTAAGAAAGCGACCTCTGTTTCTCTTTCCCCTGTATTGGTAGGAAATATTGATCTCGCGATTTGGGAACTGGAGTGTAATACTGCGGATCACTTCCTTTACAAACAGCAGGACCATCGTCATCTTGGAGACATCATCATGTCGGTGAAAGGGCCGTTGGACAACTCACACGCGCGGGAAGATTGACGAGCGGCGATTTTATCGGCAGAGCACGCTGTGGTGAGTCTCCGAACAATGCACTTCACAGATCTGATTGGCCCACTTCTGGTCGCACGGTCACCGGTGCCGAGAAAGGTCCTCAGCTACTGTATCGGGAACTGTTGTGACCGTGCCAAACCTCACTGACCCTATTGTTTACCTTATTGGAGGTTTTGGTAAAGTTTTCCCGCAAGAGGTGTTAAGAGACAATTAATTAATGTGCCCTTTAACTCTACTCACACTTATCTCTCGTGCGTAACGTTACCTTTAAAGGCTTTAAAGGAGCGAACTTCGTTTTTAAGCTGGCCATTTGTTAATGCTAGTCATGATTCTAACATATGGTACCATTTCCTAACAAATCACTTACTTTTATTTAAGCCAGGGTTTCTTTCCTAAGAGACAGAATTCCAAAAGGGGACAACATAGTGTTTGTCTGTTCCAAAAGAGACATATTCTGCTTTCATAATCATATATAATTTTGTTACTATACTTCTTGTAACTATGGTTAGGTTTAATTAATATAACTAAAAATATTTCCATTAATTCATTATTAGAACGTCGATCGTCAATATATTGGCAAATATGGGACGCGAATAGGGGCCTGTGTCGCCTTAACTCAGTAAAAGTCCTGAGTTCGATTCCCAAGGTGGTAAAACGCATGGTACTTCGTGGATTATAATTATATTAAATATAACAATACCAATATGATCTTCTCTTTAATTTTTTATCATATAAAGTAACTCTTCTGTTCTAGAAGATAGGTAAAAAAAGATGTTAGGTCATGAGAAAATAAACATCGTGATATTTAGGTTCGTAGTAAGGTATTGGTGCCACCAATACCAAATGTAAGTTGAAGGTTTGAGTGGTAATTTTAATTTTGCGTGCTTAATAATACACTCCACTGCCCTTCTACGTATGTTAACCCATTTTTTTTATCAAAGCACTCTCCAATTATTTCTTCTAGGTACATATTAGCCTTGATTATATACACCTACAATAGATATTCCATCTATTAGGAATATTTGTGTCTGTCATTTTGTTAGTTGGTGAGGTCTGCACAGCTGGTTTAAACTATATTAGGCCTACATTTACATGGGACTACTCTAGCGCTCCACAATGACCCACAAAAACATCTGAAATTTCGAGACTCAAAATTTAACATTGGATGGGAAATCTAATTGAGTATAAAATCAATTATATTAAGCACTGTTGGTGACAAGTAGCATCCCTGTCTAATCTATTCTTAGTGAATGTTTATAAAACTAAGAATATTTGTGAGTTTAGATTCTATCACCACTTGCAAGTAATTCATAATTTTTTCATTGGAAAGATCAGTTTGTAGTCCTAACAATACAGTTAGGACTACAAACTTTGCAGAAGAGCAATGCTTATTAATGTATAAGCCTACAGAAGATATGGCAATATATATTCATTAATGGCACATTTAAAATTATTTTAAAAGCTAGTCAAAACCAATATATATATATATAAAATATCATAGATGAATTTTCACTGTACTATATCACTACTTAAAAAAGTACCAAAAAATTACCGAAATACCAGTTGTTTCCTTTTATTCAGATTTTTACAGTATATACAAAATACGTTAAAACACAATATATCAGTATACGACACCTGAGTATGACTTTAACAGGTTACCAATACAATAAAACTAAAAATAAGGAAGTATACAAAACGAGAACGGTTTACAAAGAGCTTCGAACAAGCTGCGCAAAGCATAAACATATCTAAAACGTATTTACTAAGCACTTTTAAAAGAATTATCTTTGAGCGAAAATTAATGTTAGTATAAATTCTGTAGCCTTAAACAAAACTTATTGTTGTCGAAATACCACCAATGCATTTAAACCGTTCTGCGTGCAAAAAATGGGAACACACATATTTTGTAGGTGCTAAATTCCAATTGGCTCCCACCTACATGGTTGTTAAAACCCACCATCCGACCGTGACTGGCTTACACGCAGGCACCCACTCCGAGGCCTCAGGCCTTTCTGGTGGTTCCGGGAACGTCAAACTGAGGTCGCTGAAGACTGTAAGTGGATCTTGTTAGTGGATTTGGGGTTTTTTTGCCAAGATACTTTTCATTTGTTTGTGTATAAGTGATATTTTTTAGCGGATGGGGTGATGGAGATAACAATTGATCGAGATCTTCAACAAGCCAAACATTTCCTATGCAAATTAAGAGAAACCCATGAGGACTAAATAAGATTGCTAACTCTCTAAGTAAGTATGAGATAACAATCCATTGGTCATTTCCGTGAGCAGAGTAGTTGAAATTAGATACAGCGTCTCTTTCAACAGCCCAAGTGTGCGTTTTCTTTTTATGTCTTTAGTGAACCGGTTCACTAATGGCCACCATTTGTATTCTGGGTTAGATATGCCCAAAAGGTAGGGTTGCCATACGTCCGTATTTTGTACGGACGGTTTGTATTTTACATGCTGTGTCCGTGTCCGTACGTACAAAAGACAAACCTGCTAGATGTCCGCATTTTTCGTTCTTTTAGTATTAAAAATTTATTTTAAATATTTAACATTGTAAAAAAGACAAACATATACTACAATTACTTTTGGCAAACTATAATCGTAAGAAGATGTACGTTGTATGATTACTCACATACTATCACACACTACACTCTTGAACTGGGCCGAGAATAAGTGTGAACATTTTGAAAGAGTTTTGGAGTTTGCTCTTTCTCTACCCGGTACTTCGGCACAAGATGAACGAGTTTTTTTCACTAATGAAAAGGACATTTCTGTACACCCGATCGGAATGGACTCTCATTGGAGAAGGTAGAAGCTGTTCTAAACATCAAAGTTGACAGTGACTTGTCATGTACTGTATTGTTTGAAGCCATTAAAACAATGGTTCTTTACTAAAAAAGTAATCTCTTCAGAAAAATATGACTGGTTTCAGTCGTCAGTCAGTACAATTAGTACAAGAAATGCCTAAACATTTCAAGGAAATTTATGTCAATTTATTGAGTTCAGTCAACTTAACTTAGACTTTAAGAACTCCTTTTTTAAGTATACAAAACATGTTTGTTAGTACATATTGTATTACTCTGAAATCTTAACAAATAATAATTTTTAATATTCTTAAGATATATTTGTAATAGTAATAGTAAATATCACAATGCCGTTAATATAATTTTCATAATTTAACAACCCAAATTGCACATCATAAAAGACAGTATACAACCGCACCCCCTCACCAGACCCCCAAGTATATCTGGTGTCCGTATTTTACTATGAAAATTTATGACAACCCTACCAAAAGGCTTTATGAACATGACTGTTTGTGGGCCCTTCCCACATCGAATAAACAACGGAACTAACGTTTAGCATATAAAAAACTTTCCAACCTCTAAGACTTAAAAAAATTGTAGCAATGGAAAACATTATAATATATACATTCATTTATCAATTTATATTTGTGCTGTATGTACCTTAAACCCTCCAAGTTAATAAAATAATAGCACTACCTGTCTTGTTTGGTTGAGAATTATGAAGTAGAAAGTTAGCATCTCCTCTTTGATTGTATTTGATAACAAAGACACTAATAATAATGAAGTTGAAACTAAAGTATAATTAATAAGCAAATACACATATTCAGTAATATTATCGAAAATTAATAAGTAAATAGTGTGAACACTTTGCAGCTTTCCACTAGACCTACCCTAAGTAAATCTTTAAAGTAAAGCTAACAATATCAAATCTGAAAACTAGAAAAATATGGCAGAATAAACACCATAGAAAGAAAAAAAATGTACAGGGTGTCCCGTATATAGGCAGCCAAACTGCAGGAGTTTATTCCAAAAGTAAAAAAAATATAACTGTAAAGTGAACAATTGTCTATCTCACTCCGTTTTCTGTCTACACGTCTGTGATTTTTATAAAAAGGCTTAATTTTTTAGAGGTTAATCAAGATCAAATCAGTAAACCTAGTATGACTATTGGTCTTGATGGTTTAGATGATTCCTTGAATATGTCATTATGTACATCACTTATTTTTAAAATGGCGGCGATTTTAAAAGTTTACAGCTTGTGCCGTTTGCACACTTGTCGTCGTCTCTGGGATAGCCTCTCCATCCTTTATGTAGGTTATCGATTGTGTCTCCTTGTCTTGTTTCATTCTGTTTTTCCTATCCGTCTTTCCTCTATTCTTGTTGTTAGCTCTACTGTTGTCTTAATATGTTTGTTTGTTGGATAAGTTTGTCTAGTCTTCAGCTCCAGGGACCGGGAAGGGAGACGAATAAGTCACCTGCATTGCCTTCCATCTTGATGGCACCTGGGGACGCAGTGGAGGACCTACGGGCTGGGCTAAGCACAAGGCCTTCTTTACGGTCCAGAGAGAGCAGCCACGTACCGGATTGATCAAACATCAACTCTGAAAACTAGAACAATAGGAATGAATATACATCATATAAAGAAACAAATATACAGGGTGTCCCGTATGTAGGCAACCAAACTGCAGGAGCTTATTCTAAAGTTAAAAACCTCTACCCTTCCTCGTTGCGATTTGAGCTCTGTTACTTCAGACAGAAGACTTCTGCATGCAGGTGACCTCCATCCTATTTTACTGCTTTTACTGCACCCGTCTGGGCCAGTGATTTTACCCCTCTGGGAGAGTGATAAAAGAAAAAAATTTCTTAGAACGGCTGCGGCACTTTTGACTGTTGAACTTTTAATCTGTGGGGAGGGGGGGAGTTGACAAGAGGATTTTATAAAGTACTTAGATTTTATTTTAATTTGATTATTTTGATATTTGTTCTATTTTTTTATATCTTGCCGTATGGTTTTAATGTTAATGGGGTTCTCGAAGGCTTTGTATAAGAAAATAATTCCAATCAGGAGCCGCCCTGTCTCGCCAGCAGGATTCGGTGAGATTATTAACTTAAACCTTTTTGTATTATTTTGTAATTTTTCCAAATCGGTCAAATTCCGTATTTTTCGCTCTCAAGTGAAACCCCGGAAATGTATGCTGTCGTTTACTTTGTTTTGTAATACCCGTCTTAAACAGGCGGGTGGGTCAATACCTATGATCGGTGATCTTTGATGTGCTTAGTGTATGTTAGGCCTATATATTTTTATAGTTTAAATTTTATTTCATTATGTCTAAAATAGTGTATTAACACATTGAAAGCGGTCAACAGCCTAATTTTAGTCTGCAAATTGTTGATCATTCTCTTTTATTTAAATTTTCTTTCTTTTTGACCGTAACTTGTGATTTCTTGTCTGTGTCCTCCTGGGTCAGGTGCCTTCACACCCACCCTCGGTCGGCCCAGCAATCTTTTACGAGAGTAGGTTGCAAATGGTAGCAGAAGCTAAATATCTCAAAATCCTTAAATTTTCGTATAAACTTCTCAGAATTCAAATTTATAACGTTTAGAAGTCATTAAATTAAAAAAAATAATAAATTATATGTGGTTACAAATAAATTAGACATTGTTATTTGGTCTTATTCTAAAATACCCTATGCCTAATTCGGAATTTATTAGACACGAAGACATGTAATCAGCACTACCAAATGCATTAACTATTTTATTAACATAGTTAATAGTTCATGAACATGAATTGAGGTAGATGACAATCCTACCACTTAGTTTAATACTGCAAGTTTATATAAAATGTTGTTA
The DNA here is from genome assembly GCA_035578905.1 of Stictocephala bisonia. Lineage (NCBI taxonomy): Eukaryota > Metazoa > Arthropoda > Insecta > Hemiptera > Membracidae > Stictocephala > Stictocephala bisonia. Next base: position 952,300 of record JAQJVL010000024.1, read on the forward strand.
TATAATGTGAAGTTTACATTTTACGAAATTCTCCTTTTGTTATTTAGGTTTAAGTTTACTAGTATTCATTTATATATTTTGATCAGTTAATTGTTATTTGTTTTGTAGTTTTCTTATTTATTGCTATCTGTCAATTGTTTACAGTTTGATGCTGTTGTGTATTACGGTTTATTAGCGTCTACTCATTTTTCTGTTCTTATCTAGCTTGTTATTCTCTCAATAGTTTTCAATTTTTATTGCTTATACCATGTGAATGTACTGTTTGGGATTTGTAATAGACTAAAGCATGTTATGTTGGGTTATATATACATGTGTTGGGAGGTTGTGATTCATCTCATCTACAATAATTATGGGTTAACCTAATGCTACAGTATTAATAATAATATTATTATTGTTTATTGCTGTATTGTAATTGGGTGTAAACCTGTTATGGGGAAATTTTTGAAATAAGTAAATAATAGAGTATTTACGGTTCCAGATTAGCCTGGGTGGAACATGTGTTTCCAGAGTTCACAACTCTCTGTTATCAGCAGGTAAAAGTGGGGCTAATGAGTTGATATTTACCGCTCGGCTTCTTGGAAGAGGACTTTTATAACGTTTCAGATATGCAAATTGCAGTGGAATTAGATTACGGTAGTCTAATTGCGGATATGAATTTAAACTTATCGGAACGCAATTGATTCTACAATGTTACAATTTTATAAATTGAAAGTCAATAAATAAAACTAATTGTAAAATTTAACAAATTTTTATTTAGAATTATGAAATTCTCTATAGTACAGTACTATGTTCTCACTGACTTAATATTATTTTCTAAAGGGATTCCATAACAGGAAGAATGCAGGTGTGTCAGGTCTTGGCGGTGATTTCAATAACACTGCACATGTATGTGTGTGTGGGTCAATACCACTGCACGTGTATGTGTGTGTGGGTCAATACCACTGCACGTGTATGAGTGTGTGGGTGGGTCAATAACACTGCACGTGTATGTGTGTGTGGGTCAATACCACTGCACGTGTATGTGTGTGTGGGTCAATAACACTGCACGTGTATGTGTGTGTGGGTCAATACCACTGCACGTGTATGTGTGTGTGGGTCAATACCACTGCACGTGTATGAGTGTGTGGGTGGGTCAATAACACTGCACGTGTATGTGTGTGTGGGTCAATACCACTGCACGTGTATGTGTGTGTGGGTCAATAACACTGCACGTGTATGTGTGTGTGGGTCAATACCACTGCACGTGTATGTGTGTGTGGGTCAATACCACTGCACGTGTATGAGTGTGTGGGTGGGTCAATAACACTGCACGTGTATGTGTGTGTGGGTCAATACCACTGCACGTGTATGAGTGTGTGGGTGGGTCAATAACACTGCACGTGTATGTGTGTGTGGGTCAATACCACTGCACGTGTATGTGTGTGTGGGTCAATAACACTGCACGTGTATGTGTGTGTGGGTCAATAACACTGCACGTGTATGTGTGTGTGGGTCAATAACACTGCACGTGTATGTGTGTGTGTGGGTCAATAACACTGCACGTGTATGTGTGTGTGGGTCAATAACACTGCACGTGTATGTGTGTGTGGGTCAATAACACTGCACATGTATGTGTGTGTGGGTCAATACCACTGCACATGTATGTGTGTGTGGGTCAATAACACTGCACGTGTATGTGTGTGTGGGTCAATAACACTGCACGTGTATGTGTGTGTGGGTCAATAACACTGCACGTGTATGTGTGTGTGTGGGTCAATAACACTGCACGTGTATGAGTGTGTGGGTCAATAACACTGCACGTGTATGAGTGTGTGGGTCAATACCACTGCACGTGTATGAGTGTGTGGGTCAATAACACTGCACGTGTATGAGTGTGTGGGTCAATAACACTGCACGTGTATGAGTGTGTGGGTCAATAACACTGCACGTGTATGAGTGTGTGGGTCAATAACACTGCACGTGTATGAGTGTGTGGGTCAATAACACTGCACGTGTATGAGTGTGTGGGTCAATAACACTGCACGTGTATGAGTGTGTGGGTCAATACCACTGCACATGTATGTGTGTGTGGGTCAATAACACTGCACGTGTATGAGTGTGTGGGTCAATAACACTGCACGTGTATGTGTGTGTGGGTCAATAACACTGCACGTGTATGTGTGTGTGGATCAATAACACTGCACGTGTATGAGTGTGTGGGTCAATAACACTGCACGTGTATGTGTGTGTGGGTCAATAACACTGCACGTGTATGAGTGTGTGGGTCAATAACACTGCACGTGTATGTGTGTGTGTGGGTCAATAACACTGCACGTGTATGTGTGTGTGGGTCAATAACACTGCACGTGTATGTGTGTGTGGGTCAATAACACTGCACGTGTATGAGTGTGTGGGTCAATAACACTGCACGTGTATGTGTGTGTGGGTCAATAACACTGCACGTGTATGAGTGTGTGGGTCAATAACACTGCACGTGTATGTGTGTGTGGGTGGGTCAATAACACTGCACGTGTATGAGTGTGTGGGTGGGTCAATACCCCTGTGTGTATATGGGTGTGTGCGTGGCTAAAAAACACTTTACATGTATGGGTGGGTGGGTTGGTCAATACCACTATACATGTATGGGTGGGTCAATACCACTGTAAATGTATGGGTGGGTCAATACCACTGTACATGTATGGGTGGGTGGGTTGGTCAATACCACTATACATGTATGGGTGGGTCAATACCACTGTAAATGTATGGGTGGGTCAATACCACTGTACATGTATGGGTGGGTGGGTTGGTCAATACCACTATACATGTATGGGTGGGTCAATATCACTGTAAATGTACGGGTGGGTCAATATCACTGTAAGTGTATGGTAGGTGAGTGGGAATAAACATAGCGAATGTAAAAAGACGATTGTTAACTAACTTATGTTTTAGTTTATGTCCCAATTTCATTTTGCATTTTTTATAGTCGAAGACCCAATTTAAACACTTTTTCTTTGGTGGTGATCTGGAGTGGCCAATACGAACCCAATATCTATGAGACCAATGATACATTTTCTCAAATCAAGGAGAATCATAACTTTTAATGATTTGTTCATTAGCCGATTTTAACGTCTCAACTTCTTGAGAAAATAAATTATCAAATTAGTGCTTAGGCCTAGTTTTGCTTGTTTTTTGCTCTAATCTGTAATTTCAAACAGTTTTTAGAATTAGACTAATTATAAGTACGTTTATCACAAATCTACAACAAAACCTAATTTAAATACGTACAAATTGGGGTTTTTTTTAAGGAGAGGCCGATCCTTTCTTAACCTTACTCTGCCCATTCCTCATAGACTATTGATCTGTGCGAGTAACATATTCAGACAGAGTAAGGGGGCGAACTCGTTGTTTATATCGTAGAAACTTTGTAGAGATGTGGATACGTCAAAAACTAAGTGCGGAACTACCACCCTCCCATAGAAGTACAGTGGTACTGGCCCACCCACCATCCCACACATGTTAATTGGTACTGGCCCACCCGCCCTCCGAACGTACAGTGATACTGGTGCACCCGCCCTCTCATACACGTAGGGTTGAATATAGCCAATAAATCATCCAGTCTTGGCCAGATTCAAACCAGCGCTATCTCTAACCCAAGCTTAAAGTCCGCTCGGCCACCGGCTCGCTAAAGGGTTTAACCCTTTATTGGTCTTATGGAGAATATGTCCATGATCAGCCACTCTTGACTCCACCCTTAAAATTAACGTATTTACTATAAGTGTACTTAAATAATACTGTCTTGAAATAAAAAAGAATATTTATAAAGTAATAATATAAAGAATAAGAGATCATAGTACAGATGTGAGATGGGAATCGTCAGAGTTAGTGTATAGCCTCAGGATTTTTAAAGCCACCGAGTTTTCTATGGCCCCCTAGTATGAGATAGGGACCATCAGAGTTAGTGTATAACCTTAGGATTTTTAAAACCACCGATTGTTCTATGGTCCCTAGTGTGAGATAGGGACCCTCAGAGTTAGTGTATAACCTCAGAATTTTTAAAGCCACCGATTGTTCTATGGCCCCCTAGTGTGAGATAGGGACCATCAGAGTTAGTGTATAACCTTAGAATTTTTAAAAGCCACTGATTTTTAAAAGTCAGGTCTATTAGCGTAGTGCTGTAGATTCTATGCTCGGTCCTTTTAATAGCGACATGGCGCCCGCTCCAGTGGTTGCTATTGGTTTGGAAATGAAGTATGGGGTGTCCATATTGGGTGGTATTCAGTGCCCGGATGTTGTGAAGGAAGTTTATCAGACTTGTCAATCAGTTGACAGTTATACCAATACTACGTAGTTCAGATTCCACATAAAGATGTAGGTTCCTTAGATGGCCGACCTTGGGGCTACTAATAATTGGCCCTTTTGAGCATAAGTCGAACTCAGTATCCAAACTGCAAATGTCATATACACGTAATTTACACTCATAAAATATGTCATATTCGCTTTAAAATATTCACAAAGTTGTGACGGTGTCTCATATCTAAGAATTTGATTGTTATATGACCTCCAAACGTGAGATAGGGACCATCAGATTTTATGTGGTCCCTATAACAGCAGGACTTTTAAAAGCCACTGATTGTTCTGCACACAAACCCTGAAGGTTTAAAATGGTGCAATCGGTTTTCGATGTGTTGATATTTTCTAATTTTATAGTCAAAATTTGTTAATGTAACTTCCCTTGAGACAGGAAAAATACAAAAAATTTGTTAACCACTACATAAGAACTTAGCTGATTTTAAATCAAACGTAAAACAATACCATTCAAAGTACATGTTTAATTTATTATAACTACGTTTTTTACACATAACTGAAGGGATTAAGATGTTTTTCATGTATTATAAATGTAAAATATTTATAATTTTAAAGGTTAAATATTGTTTACCTTTAAAATTAAAAACATGTTAATCCCCTCAGTTATGTGCAATAAACGTAGTTTCTTATGCTTGATTTAAAATCAGGTAAATTCACTCCTTCATAAGACCCCAAGTTCTAGTGTAGTGGTTAAAAAATATTTTTTTTAATTTTCTTGTATCAAGGGAAAATATTTTTAACTAATTTTGACTATAAAATTGGAAAATAATCAACTCACCAAAAACCGATTGCATCACGTTGGACTCATGTCTCTTGAGTGTGTTTTCAACGGGACATTGATGCTTAGAGAACTTTCATAGGTTTCATTTGGTACTAATTCACAGGGAACTTACGGTTCTTAAATATCTGGAAAATGTGAACACTTCAAGGTCCCTAATAGAGAGACCCCAAACGTCATTTAGAATGTAGGCAACATCTACGTAAACAGAAGTAATCCATGTGGAAACCTTGTGTGTGATACAACGAAAAAGACAACACCCTGTCTAACCAGTATCAAGTAGTCTCTAATTAATTATCTCCTAAAACACCTAAGGGCTTGAGACGCCCCACCCATCCACCCCGCGACAAAGGCGATTGCAGAACTGATTGTACTGAAAATGAGTAATGTGTGATCTACACAGGACTGGTTTGGTTTAGGCCTATATCAATCTACAAGCTCCAGGCAAGGCCGCGGCAAGGTCGTCTGCACAGCTGCCTGATTCACTCTCTGATTCTGATCGTAGTGCAATTGGGCTCCGAGGTCGTTGAGAATATTGGTCGTACGTTTCCCGCGGCCCAGGCCACAAACACTATTATTACTCCCAACAAGGTTTTTATTTCACAAATTTGGTTCATCTGTTTTTTTTCAAGTTGATATTTGTAATGAAATTTCAATCACTACAAATAGAACACATTAATAAATAAATAATACAACGCGCATTGTTATAAATTCAAGGATCTACATATTTTGTCTGATGTTAAAATACCTAGGTCTTGATGTTAAATTGCAATTTTGCTTCTTATAAGACATCGAATTTCCTAGTAATACTATGTTTTCTGAACAAGTTATAAATATGCCTCCACATTTTCTCCTCTGTTACTGATGCCACTTTGTTAAGTATTAGGGTCCTCATAATCAGGGCATAATTTTCCTAATCAGGGACCCTGACTTGGAGGGGTACCTGTGAATATGTACGACAGTCAACTGGGTGTAGCCTACTACTGACTGCCGGTTTGATGTTTTTTGTTAGATGTATTAGGAGACCATAATGGCCATAATTGTTTACGATTCTGTCTTGTAAGTGGAGGGGTCCCTGTGAATATGTACGACAGTCATCTGGGTGTAGCCTACTACTGACTGCCGGTTTGATGTTTTTTGTTAGATGTATTAGGAGACCATAATGGCCATAATTGTTTACGATTCTGTCTTGTAAGTGTGTGAATATGTACGACAGTCATCTGGGTGTAGCCTACTACTGACTGCCGGTTTGATGTTTTTTGTTAGGAGTATAAGGAGACCATAATGGCCATAATTGTTTACGATTCTGTCTTGTAAGTGGAGGGGTCCCTGTGAATATGTACGACAGTCATCTGGGTGTAGCCTACTACTGACTGCCGGTTTGATGTTTTTTGTTAGATGTATTAGGAGACCATAATGGCCATAATTGTTTACGATTCTGTCTTGTAAGTGGAGGGGTCCCTGTGAATATGTACGACAGTCAACTGGGTGTAGCCTACTACTGACTGCCGGTTTGATGTTTTTGTTAGGAGTATAAGGAGACCATAATGGCCATAATTGTTTACGATTCTGTCTTGTAAGTGGAGGGGTCGATGTGAATATGTACGACAGTCATCTGGGTGTAGTCTACTACTGACTGCCGGTTTGATGTTTTTTGTTAGGAGTATAAGGAGACCTAATGGCCATAATTGTTTACGATTCTGTCTTGTAAGTGTAGGGGTCCCTGTGAATATGTACGACAGTCATCTGGGTGTAGCCTACTACTGACTGCCGGTTTGATGTTTTTTGTTAGGAGTATTAGGAGACCATAATGGCCATAATTGTTTACGATTCTGTCTTGTAAGTGGAGGGGTCGATGTGAACATGTACGACAGTCATCTGGGTGTAGTCTACTACTGACTGCCGGTTTGATGTTTTTTGTTAGGAGTATAAGGAGACCATAATGGCCATAATTGTTTACGATTCTGTCTTGTAAGTGGAGGGGTCGATGTGAACATGTACGACAGTCATCTCGGTGTAGCCTACTACTGACTGCCGGTTTGATGTTTTTTGTTAGGAGTATAAGGAGACCATAATGGCCATAATTGTTTACGATTCTGTCTTGTAAGTGGAGGGGTCGATGTGAACATGTACGACAGTCATCTGGGTGTAGCCTACTACTGACTGCCGGTTTGATGTTTTTTGTTAGGAGTATAAGGAGACCATAATGGCCATAATTGTTTACGATTCTGTCTTGTAAGTGGAGGGGTCCCTGTGAATATGTAAGGCAGTCAACTGGGTGTAGTCTACTACTGACTGCCGGTTTGATGTTTTTTGTTAGTAGTATTAGGAGACCATAATGGCCATAATTGTTTACGATTCTGTCTTGTAAGTGGAGGGTTCGATGTGAACATGTACGACAGTCATCTGGGTGTAGTCTACTACTGACTGCCGGTTTGATGTTTTTTGTTAGGAGTATAAGGAGACCATAATGGCCATAATTGTTTACGATTCTGTCTTGTAAGTGGAGGGGTCGATGTGAATATGTACGACAGTCATCTGGGTGTAGCCTACTACTGACTGCCGGTTTGATGTTTTTTGTTAGGAGTATTAGGAGACCATAATGGCCATAATTGTTTACGATTCTGTCTTGTAAGTGGAGGGGTCCCTGTGAATATGTACGACAGTCATCTGGGTGTAGCCTACTACTGACTGCCGGTTTGATGTTTTTTGTTAGGAGTATTAGGAGACCATAATGGCCATAATTGTTTACGATTCTGTCTTGTAAGTGGAGGGGTCCCTCTGAGTAAGCCTATGTAGACCTACGACAGTGTTTCATTTGTTATTTATGATGTTCATGACTTTTCATGAATGATGTTCAACAAGTTCTTGAATGATGTTCATGACTTTGTTAAAGAGAGTAGTTCTTTTACTACTCTCTTTTTTGTTAAGGTAGAAGATTTAAATTTTAATACTACACGTCACCCTTCATGTTGGATAAAAAGGAAATTTTTCGTCTAAATCCTGCAACAAGGATACAAAATTTGTTTTTAATTTCATAGTCAGGTAAATAGGTATTCTGTCTCATAATTTAAGAATATTCTGTGTTTTCCATTGTTTTCCAAATCATGAGTCTGACGAAAGGTTGATACGAAGTGTTTAATAAGTAATTCTATTAAATCTGCACAAATATACATCGTGACCAGAGTTTTATACATAATACGTAAAGCCATTTTCTGTTAACTTCATTACACCCAAATATCTTGACCAATTGTAACGATTGAGGCGTCAAAAATGTCACCCCTATTCGAAGTTTTTTTTCTACTTCACTCACCAGTTCACATGGGCTTGCAGGCCTGTTAAGTGCGTGAACTTTATTCAACGAGTGAAGTACCGAGCGTTGGCTCAATGGGGATTCCAATCTTGGAACTTCCTCCGGACCAGTGGTGGCCTTAGCCACTGAGCCTCCACGTTGTTCAGCAAGGTATTCGTTGTTAGGTCTAAATATTTCGTCTGTAAATGGCACGGGAAACACTCAAAGTACGCGTTTTGGCCATAAGAATAACACCCTTAATTAGTTTATTCTAATTGCCAATCATTAAGAATGACATTACTCATAATTTAATGCCATAACAATATCCCATTAAATTATGACAAATCTTATAATTTGATGTGATACTATAATACCTGCAATATATGTCCCATCAAATAGGAATATTTGTGCTTGTAATTGGTTAGTAAGTGAGTTCTGATAACACACCTGTTTTAAACTGCATCATAAGTACATAGGTCTACACTAGTGTTCCGTAATGGACTACAAAAACAGCTGATAATTTGAAACTCAACATTTAACATTGGATAAGAAATCTATCCAATTTCAGTGGAGTCCAAGAAAGCCCAAGTTAATATTCAGTGGAAGTTCGATCTACGTCTACACGGTATAAATTGATTGTATGTATGTTTTTGTTGTCATTACACATTACTATAACGGTAATTCGATTGTCATGACACTTTAGGAATTTACGTACTTTTACTCTGGGAGGGCCTTATGAAACGATCTTATCATATTTAATAAGAACAAGTCAGGATGTTCTTCTTTTCTTCCCTACTCCTACAAAGTATTTGAGAACAATAGGGGCAGTGGGGGATTGATCATTTAACTTCTCTTAATATGAAGTTAAGGTCGTTTGCTATTAAGTCTAAAACAGCTTTAAATGATCGCTTTTTAATTAGCCTAACACAATAATAACACTACCTTTTAACTGAGAAATGTTCTGCCTGGAGGAAAGTACACTAGATACCAGTATGAGTAGGTCCTTTATCTGTCTTAGCGTTGTTCGCGTCTGTGTATAATTCTTACAATTCTTATTCTTACAATTCTTACATATGAGACACCGACACAACGTTGTTGGTATTTTAAGGCGAATATGAATGATTAAATGAGTGTAGGATGAGTGTGGATGAGTGTAGTCTGGTTACTAACTGAGTTCAACTGTTCCTCAGAAAGGGCAATTTATTAATAGCCCAACAGCCAGGGCAACTAAGGGACCTACAGCTTTACGTGGAATCCGAACCACGTAGTGCTGGTCTGATTTTCAACTAATTGACAAGCCTGATACTCAGTTATCTCCCCAACACAACATCCGTACAATGATTACCACCCAAAATGGACACCCCAGACTTCTCTAGTAGTGTCCACGCCGATAGCTACCACTGAGCAGACGCCATGTCGGTATTAAGAGGACCGAGCATCCAACCTATCACCTACAATCTCCCAAACACTTTGTCCCCAAGTAGCTGGGTTACAGCACTGCGCCACCAGTGCCGACATTATAGGACGAAGAGATTATCTTATATGCACTCAAGATACTTATTATTGTAGATATTCAGCAATGACTTTTTGTTTATCGTGACTGTGCCGGTTTAGCAAGTCTTACAGGGTTCACCCTCTAGGTTCACCTACCTTGTTGAAATTGCATATAATATATCTCACGACTATTGGAATATAAAAAGAGATAGAACATAAGAATGTTTGTATAGTAAAAAAAAAAAAAAAAAAAAAAAAAAAAAATCAAACAGCTAAATAGCAATAATTATACATGTATATTTAAGTTCACTCGTAAGGGATACTAATATTATATAAATTGAGCAAACTTTTAATGAAGTACCCGTACCCTTTATTATTTTTTTAAAAATATATATTGAGCCCCATCCTCCCCTCCCACCAAAGCTGGAAAGCGTGCCAACTGGGGGATGGCTCAAAACAAGTCAAGCGATGGGATCACGGGTGGCAGTTGGAGGGTCAAAATAAAACTCGGCAGCTGAGCAAAACTAATATATTACCAAGAAAACAAAAAGATATTAATCAGACTTGGCAGAAGGCCACAATATAAATAGGCAGAAGGCCACAATATAAATTCGCACTTAAATAAATAACAAAACACACTAAAATTAACAAGATAATACCAAAGCTACAAAAACAATAAACTCTACAAATACCAAAATTAACAATTATCAACTACATGGCCTATCTGCAGTTTAGCCAGAGACACCCAAAACGTAAGACAAATTTATTAACAATTTAAAAGGTGACAAATTTAGAAACAATTTTGATAACCCCAAATAACCCCGGCAATTTAGCCCACATCCCATAATTCCACCGAGGCCAGGGAGTAAGCCGGAATCCCTGGGCAGCTCCGAATTAGAAGTTAAGGAACAATAATTCCCTTTTGGTGAGTTTAAAAATTAAACAATTTAAAAAAATATATAACACGGTACCGTTCTATCATCCCCTGACATCAATAATACAAAACACGGAATAAATAAATAAATAACTAAATCACTAGGCCTAAAGCATAAAAATAAATAACAACACAATTTAACGGTAGGGACCTAACAAATATAAACTCTAAAAAAATATAACAACAAAATAAACTAATTAAACTAAATAACAATAAGTATTATTAACACTAAAAGTTCTTTTTGTATTTTAAGTTTTTTTTCTTTCACAAAAATACATATAGGTCCCCCCTGGCTGTGTTGCATACATCACTGTTCATTCAGTATTAGGCCTAGGCCAAATTTAAAAGTTCCACAAACATTTTTTTTCTTCTTTTTTCTTATATTTCTTATTATCAACCCCCAGCTCAGCCGCCGGGAAAACAAGATGGAAAGCACTGACCTGAGGACAGAAGACTCCTACCCAAAGATGTAGGTGGGGCAGCAGGGTCGCCAATGGCCTCTATACCTGGTCCTCAAGCCAGGCTGGCAGTGTGGATGGTCGACCATCCCCGGACGGCAGGCTGGGGGTGGAAACGTCCTGCTCAAGGACCCTGGACTGCAAGGCCAAACACCGCAATTAAAAATAGTCCAGCCACAACAACAAAAATACTACACATAACAACTAATACATGAAACGGCAAAACAACACAAGAACAGACAAAATTATACCTGATTGGAGCACACTAGAAAATAAAAGATCCATTTTTAGGCTATGAAAATTATGTTGGAAAATCAGATTTAAAACAAATTACATCTTAACAAATTACCAAAGAATTAATTACGTATAGGGAACTAAAAATGACAAACTGAAAACTAGGCTATGGATACAGGAGCAATAGGTTACAACATGAAAATCAAACTACACAGATAGGCTAGGTTATTGTCAATGAACAAAACTATGGTAAATCGGTAACTCCAACTGAAAAAAGGCTCAACAAAACATTATACAGAACTACTATTAAATATAAAACCAGATATGAAAAGCAATTAATGTTAAAAAGGTAACATTGAGCACGTGGCTCGAACCTAGGTTAACCAATATCTAGACAATACAAATGTAACAATGCGCTGAAAATGACAAATAAACCAAAATATTATTTAGACAAAGTATTTTCACCAAAAGGGTGATTAGATATTAGAAATTACAAAAGAACACTTACGTTTTGGAGTCTCTAGCCGTGCATGGTCTTAAGAGCAGGCTGCGAACAATCCAAATGACGGCCAACCTGACAGACCAGAGCTGGAACACGGAACGAACGAAGCCGAGCCAACGGCCACCAAAGTAAGCGAATCGCCGGGCACGAGCGGTCTCAGGCAGCCCGGCAGACCACGACGAAAAAAACGAAATTTTACCGGTCAAACGACCCGGTACAACCTCCCTCTGCAAAACCTCAACACACCCAGGCAGGGGAGAAAACTCGGTACCTCAGGGAACCAAACAGAAGACGAAGAAGAAACCTCCGAAGAGTGGTGTTCTAAGGACGCCAAAGAGAATCTAAGAGGGGAAACCCCTCGAACAGGGAGCGAACTCAGTACTATTGCACGTGTAGGGGTGCGCAGGTGGGTCAATACCACTGCACGTGCAGGGGTGAGCAGGTGGGTAAATACCACTGCACGTGTAGAGGTGGGTGGGTGGGTTAATACCCTGACTGTCTGACCCGACAAGAAAAGAGAGAAAGAGACTCTCTCAGAACAGCCACCTAGGGCGCAGAGGTGATCAATCTCCTTGCCCCAAGAAACCCCCAGGAACACCAACTCCTGGATCAACAGTTCCCCGGGAAGCCTTAAGCTGGGACATATGGGCTTACCTGAACACCCTGCCTGACTGGGGATCAACCAGCAGAGCAGTCACCGGTGACAAAAACCTGTCGATGTGGTGGGGACCAGACCACCGATAGCACAACTTTGCAGCTCTTCGTTCCGCGGCCGAACTGACCGGGTGAGCCTGACAAAGAACCAGATCTCCAACCTGAAAAGGGTTAGGAGTACGACCCTTATCATACCTCCTCCTTACTCTCTCTCTCTCTCTAGCACGTAGCAGGTTGCGCCGAGCAGCCCGCCACGTGGACACTACGTCAGTGGAACCTGGCGTAGGTAGAAGATCTTCTAGCCTCTACAAGTTGGACAAAGGGTTGTTAGGAGGGTAGCCATGTAGAATCTCGAAGGGAGTGGCATTGTGACTCTCATGCTTGGAAGAATTGAAAGCAAGCTGGAGCCAAGAGAGACTCTCATCCCAGGTGTTCTGCTTCTCAGCATGGAAAGTAATAAGGGCAGACCGAAGATTGCGGTTGAACCGCTCTGCATGAGAAGGCTGTGGGTAATAAGGAGAGTTAGTCACATGCCTGATACCATTGCCAAAACAGAACCTACGAAACTCGTGTGAGGTAAACTGGCTACCGTTGTCGGACACAAGAGTAGAAGGCACACCAAAGTGCTAGAAGAGTTGGGACTGGAGAGCACGGATGGTGAGCTTAGCCATAGCACTCCGAAGTGGGAAAAGCCAAACGAACTTCGAGAAAGCATCCACACAAACAAGTAGGTAGGAGCTACCTGACTTGCTACTGGGAAAAGGGCCCACGTAGTCGATGAACACCTTCTCAAAAGGACGCTCGGCCACCTCAGAAGATAACAACCCTAACTTAGCATTCTGACTAGGCTTGCTGAGAGAGCACAGGCGACAAGCCCGCACTCTGCCAGCAACATCCCGGTCCATGCCCTTCCAGATGAAATACCTACGAATCTTAGCGATGGCCTTATGAATGCCAAGATGACCGCCCACAAGAGAAGAGTGATAAAACTGAAAGACCATCGGTACTACATGACTAGGCAGCACTACACGGGGTTCACCCCTCTGTCGAGGACGGCAACAGAGTACCCCTTTGGACAGAAAATAGGGAGGGTGGGCACCTCCCTCTTGAAGCTCACCTAAGATGACTGACAGCTCAGGATCTTTTTGCTGATGGGACAGTATGTCGTCGAAATCTAGAGGAAAATCCAGAAGAACAGCACCACACTGAGCAACAGCCTCAGTCGGTGGATCACTGGGTTCGTGATACATGCGGGAAAGAGCATCCGCGATGACATTCTGGGTACCCCTAAGATGTTGGACTCGGAACTTAAAAGCAGAAATCTTGACCACCCAGCCACCAATTTTCCCAAGCTGTCTGGGATGGGCAAGAAGCCAACATAGTGCCTGATTGTCAGTTTCCAGCAAGAACTCAGCGTGTTCCAAGAAACGCCGAAACTTGTCCGTACCAAAGACAACAGCCAGACACTCTAACTCATAGATGGAAGAAGCTTTCTTTTCCTGGTGAGACAACGTCCTCGAAGCAAAAGCGATGGGCTGCCTGACCCCATCAAACTCCTGAGAAAGAACAGCAGCAATGGCGGAGGAGGAGGCATCAGTCTGAAGAATGAATTCTCTGCTGAAATCAGGCATACGCAGGACAGGAGGTTGCATGATAGCCTCCTTGAGAGCATCAAAGGCAGTCTGCTGAGCTTGGCCCCACACAAAAGGGACACCTTTCTTTCGCAACGCGTTCAACGGGGCAGCAAGCTCGGCCACGTTAGGGATGAACCTACGGTAAAAATTCACCATCCCCACAAAACGGGCAATCCCCTTGGCATCTCTGGGAGAAGGAAAATCCCGAATGCCCTGGGTCGTCGCAGGATCAATGCAGACGCCTTGAGAAGATATCAGATGACCTAGAAAAGAAATCTCAGGACGAGCAAAAGTGACTTTCTCTGGATTGACGGTAAGGTCAGCTGATTTAAGGCGACTAAGAACTTCCTCCAGTTGTTGCATGTGTTCCCCAAAAGTCTCACAGTAGACAAGAAGGTCGTCCAGGTAATTGAAGACAAACTTGAATTTCACATCATGGAAGATGGAATCAAGCAGACGAGGGAGAGTCTGGGCACCCACAGCAAGACCCATAGGAACCCTAGTGAACTGATAGAGATTCCAGGGAACACAGAAGCTAGTCATAGGCCGTGACTCCTTCTTCAATGGAATCTGATGGTAGGCCTGGTTCAAATCAAAAACACTGAAAAACTTAGCCTTACCGAACCAATCAAATGCAGAATGCAAATCAGGCAGAGGTACCGAGTCAATAGCGACCTTAGCGTTGGGCCTCCGATAATCCATCACAAGCCTAGACTTACCATTAGGCTTGGGCACAAGAAAAGCTGGACTGGCATAAGCGGAACGAGACGGTTCAATCACACCCTTGCTCAGAAGATCTTCAATCATAGCCCTCATAACCTCCATCTTTGGGGGAGCAAGTTTGTACGGATGACTTCTAACAGGCTGAGAATCGGTGAGGTGGATCTCATACTCCAGAAGAGAAGTGACCCCAAGCTCAGGCGTAAGCACATCAGGAAACTGCAAACACAGCCCCCTAATGGCCTCCGCCTGCTCAGGGGGGAGATGACCAACTGGATCCACCTTGGGTTGTTCGGGCTCACAACCCACCTCTCTGACTGCAGGAGGGCTGTCAGAATCACCTACTAGAGGCACCAAAACTCGCCGATTAAACTTGAAAAACATCTGGCGCTTCTGGAGGTCAAGCACCATACCACTTTTAGAGATAAAGTCTGCCCCTATGATACAAGAAACCGCTAGGTCCTTGGCAACAAGAAAACCCCACCTCCAGGAAAATCCTTCAATTTTAAACTGTAAAAACGCCTTTAGAAGTATAGGTAGAGGAGTTTGGGATGCCGTCCAGCACGTAATAGAAGAAGGCTCGGTGTGCCTGACAAGTCCTAAAGCGTCAAGGGACTCAAAAAGAGAAAGGCTGATGATACTGCATGCCGAACCAGAATCAAGAAGGGCTCGACACACCGTACCACCAAAAGAAACAAAAACGCCAGGACACACCGAGGTGACCGCACTAAGTCCCAGGGAAGCCATGCCAGCAAGGCCCGAAAAATCCCCACCACTCCTGCTATGGGCACGTGTCAGAGGCAAATGGCCACGGTCACTCGCAACAACGCGGGAAGCTACTGTGGAGACAACCCCCCGCGCTGAGCGTTTCCCGCCCCACGACCCCGAGCACGTGGACAGTCACGACGAATGTGACCAGGTTGGCCACAAGCAAAACACACAACAGGAGGCCGAGAACCACGACCCTCCACTGGCTGACTCACACCTAAAGACATAGCCGGTAGACGGGTGGGGAGAGCACGATGACTCTCATAATCCCTCCCTTGCTGGTCTGAGAACTGCACGCTGCGCGAAACAATGCACAGCTGATGCAGCTCCCAAAAAGACGAAGGCACACCAGCAAAAACTAGCCTACACCGTTCTTCAGGAGAAATGCCATCCAGGATGACACGAACGGTATCAGCTTCAGAAAGTGTGAGGCGCAACGCTTGACGAGCTTCCTTGATAGACGAGACATAGGCTGCCAGAGACTCGCCCCTACCCTGCGACCGATAAAATCTGTCTATGACCATCCTCTCCCTGAGTCGAATGGGAAGAAACGACGACAGTAACTCTCGATGGAACGAGTCCACCGAGGCATCACTGGCCAAGACAGAACTCAGCAACTCCCCAACGGGACCTCTGCAATATGGGAAAATCAGGCGAAGCAAGTCCCCAGCCTGCATGCCGGGCATCTCACTAAGCCTGAGAAAGGCAACAAGAAACTTCAGAAGTTCCTCAGGATCCATCCCATCGATCACAGAGAGATTCTGAATCATGGGTGTAAGAGGGTTAGGTAGCTTGTAGTAGCTCAGCTGCAGAAGCGAAGGTGAACTCAAAGGAGCCGAAGCAGAAGGAACGGCAGCTGGAGCCGAACCACAAGTGACCGCAACAGAAACGCCTGCAGGCTCAGAAGGAGCCTCAGGCACAGTGAGAGCCGTTGTCTCAGCCTGCGGCCTCGACACGTTAGGCGACAGCGAGAAATTAGGCCGCTGACCCAAACCCGTAGGAGTCGTGGAACCGGAGAGTGCCTGAAAAATCTCCTCAAGCCTAGACACACTCTCCAAGATCCACGCCCTATCCGATGGTTCCAACCCCAGTGCCCGGTTGACCATCCGTAAGCGGGCAAGCAGATGCCCCAAACGTGCAAGACGGCAGGCCCGGTCACGACCTACTGGAGGTTCCAACTGCAAATCTTCCAAAACCCCTTCCCAATCTTCCACCTTACGTTTACAAACCAATAACTCATCACCAACCTCCAGTAGATCAGACCACTCCACCGCCGTACCCGCGGACAACTGCTCCCGCAGCAACCTCCGGAGATTCAAAACATCACCCTCCGGAGTCACACCACGCGCCCTCAACTCGAAAATCAATTCCTCCTTCACAAGGAGGGCGACATTCTGCAGATAGGCCATCTCGAACGCAAAAAATCTCAACAATACACAAAAAAAAAAAAAAAACGACAACTCCAGGGTCCAAGACGAACTAAAACCCTCAGCCTACCGAGCCACTGCCGACCACTCCAATCCACCCATGAAACCCATTTAACAAAGTAACCAAGCGGATTGCCTAGTTTTTTTTTTTTTTTTTTATTTAAATTATTTATTTGGTTTTCTAATTGTTTTTGTTTTTAAATAAATATTTATTTGTTTTTTTTTTACTTTAACAAATTATCAAAACGGTAGGTCGGCCAACACTGACCTACTAACTGGCAAACACCCACCGTCAACAACCAAGAGAGCGTCAATCAAATATTTTTTTTTTTTTTTTTTTTTTTTTTTTTTTGTTTTTAGGCAACCACGCTCTGCTACCAATTGAGCCCCATCCCCCCCCCCCACCAAAGCTGGAAAGCGTGCTAACTGGGGGATGGGTCAAAACAAGTCAAGCGATGGGATCACGGGTGGCAGTTGGAGGGTCAAAATAAAACTCGGCAGCTGAGCAAAACTAATATATTACCAAGAAAACAAAAAGATAATAATCAGACTTGGCAGAAGGCCACAATATAAATAGGCAGAAGGCCACAATATAAATTCGCACTTAAATAAATAACAAAACACACTAAAATTAACAAGATAATACCAAAGCTACAAAAACAACAAACTCTACAAATACCAAAATTAACAATTAACAAATACATGGCCTATCTGCAGTTTAGCCAGAGACACCCAAAACGTAAGACAAATTTATTAACAATTTAAAAGGTGACAAATTTAGAAACAATTTTGATAACCCCAAATAACCCCGGCAATTTAGCCCACATCCCATAATTCCACCGAGGCCAGGGAGTAAGCCGGAATCCCTGGGCAGCTCCGAATTAGAAGTTAAGCAAAAGAACAATAATTCCCTTTTGGTGAGTTTAAAAATTAAACAATTTAAAAAAATATATAACACGGTACCGTTCTATCATCCCCTGACATCAATAATACAAAACACGAAATAAATAAATAAATAACTAAATCACTTGGCCTAAAGCATAAAAATAAATAACAACACAATTTAACGGTAGGGACCTAACAAATATAAACTCTAAAAAAATATAACAACAAAATAAACTAATTAAACTAAATAACAATAAGTATTATTAACACTAAAAGTTCTTTTTGTATTTTAAGTTTTTTTTTCTTTCACAAAAATACATATAGGTCCCCCCTGGCTGTGTTGCATACATCACTGTTCATTCAGTATTAGGCCTAGGCCAAATTTAAAAGTTCCACAAACATTTTTTTTCTTCTTTTTTCTTATATTTCTTATTATCAACCCCCAGCTCAGCCGCCGGGAAAACAAGATGGAAAGCACTGACCTGAGGACAGAAGACTCCTACCCAAAGATGTAGGTGGGGCAGCAGGGTCGCCACTGGCCTCTATACCTGGTCCTCAGGCCAGGCTGGCAGTGTGGATGGTCGACCATCCCCGGACGGCAGGCTGAGGGTGGAAACGTCCTGCTCAAGGACCCTGGACTGCAAGGCCAAACACCGCAATTAAAAATAGTCCAGCCACAACAACAAAAATACTACACATAACAACTAATACATGAAACGGCAAAACAACACAAGAACAGACAAAATTATACCTGATTGGAGCACACTAGAAAATAAAAGATCCATTTTTAGGCTATGAAAATTATGTTGGAAAATCAGATTTAAAACAAATTACATCTTAACAAATTACCAAAGAATTAATTACGTATAGGGAACTAAAAATGACAAACTGAAAACTAGGCTATGGATACAGGAGCAATAGGTTACAACATGAAAATCAAACTACACAGATAGGCTAGGTTATTGTCAATGAACAAAACTATGGTAAATCGGTAACTCCAACTGAAAAAAGGCTCAACAAAACATTATACAGAACTACTATTAAATATAAAACCAGATATGAAAAGCAATTAATGTTAAAAAGGTAACATTGAGCACGTGGCTCGAACCTAGGTTAACCAATATCTAGACAATACAAATGTAACAATGCGCTGAAAATGACAAATAAACCAGAATATTATTTAGACAAAGTATTTTCACCAAAAGGGTGATTAGATATTAGAAATTACAAAAGAACATTTACGTTTTGGAGTCTCTAGCCGTGCATGGTCTTTAGAGCAGGCTGCGAACAATCCAAATGACGGCCAACCTGACAGACCAGAGCTGGAACACGGAACAAACGAGTCCGAGCCAACGGCCACCAAAGTAAGCGAATCGCCAGGCACGAGCGGTCTCAGGCAGCCCGGCAGACCACGACGAAAAAAACGAAATGTACCGGTCAAACGACCCGGTACAATATTACCAACGAGTTTCGTCTCTTGGACCTTTAAAATATGCCTATATTACCTAATTATAATAATGAATAAGTATAAAATAAAACAATTTTAAATTACATTGTTAATTTAGTAGGCGATTAAGTTAAATTTTACTGATAATTAATGTGTTTTTCTAAATTCTCTTATTGTTTAGTAAATATATGGCGTTTTATGCTAATTTATGTATTTAATATGTTCTGTGGGTCATTGTAATTGTTTATGTTGCCCAAATGTTTAAATGCTCAATTTACACATACAAGCCTATTATGATATTTACATACATTTTATAGCCTAATTAAAAAAAATATAATTTTAATAAGTTTGTCTTGCGTTTCAAAACCAACACTCAAATGTTGTCGTGAATCTATTTTGATGTCGAGAACTAGTTTTCGTGTTGATACAAAACCAACAAGATGTTAAGTGCTGGAGGAAGACAAAGGACGGCATATATCACGAGTAACCAAAGGACTGCCGACACGTGGGCCAGGATGGGTGTCAAGCCCACTCGGCAATTATCCCTGAATGACATATCAAAACCAACTTCATCATCGGCTTGCACCTCCAATACTGATGCAAATGTTGGCATTGGAACTGTAGCAATGCAACTCTCAGCGCTCATTGTTACATATTCATAGGCCACGAGTGGGAGTCACCTGGAGATCTCCGCGCCCCCGGGGGAGTTCCTGAGTGGGTGGGTGCTCTGACACAGGTGAATGAGAGTGCTTTGTACCTGGGAGGGACATGCTAAAGCACATCGTAAGGGTTACATCGTAAAATAATTATACAGGCTCATGGAAATCGAGCAGTACCTAAATCTAAAGGTTGATAGACTATCATAAAGTAATTATACAGGCTCATGGAAATCGAGCAGTACCTAAATCTAAAGGTTGATAGACTATCACAAAATAATTAAACAGGCTCATGGAAATCGAGCAGTGCCTAAATCTAAAGGTTGAAAGACTATCACAAAATAATTAAACAGGCTCATGGAAATCGAGCAGTGCCTAAATCTAAAGGTTGATAGACTATCACAAAATAATTAAACAGGCTCATGGAAATCGAGCAGTGCCTAAATCTAAAGGTTGAAAGACTATCACAAAATAATTAAACAGGCTCATGGAAATCGAGCAGTGCCTAAATCTAAAGGTTGATAGACTATCACAAAATAATTAAACAGACTCATGGAAATCGAGCAGTGCCTAAATCTAAAGGTTGATAGACTATCATAAAGTAATTATACAGGCTCATGGAAATCGAGCAGTACCTAAATCTAAAGGTTGATAGACTATCACAAAATAATTAAACAGACTCATGGAAATCGAGCAGTGCCTAAATCTAAAGGTTGATAGACTATCATAAAGTAATTATACAGGCTCATGGAAATCGAGCAGTGCCTAAATCTAAAGGTTGATAGACTATCACAAAATAATTAAACAGGCTCATGGAAATCGAGCAGTGCCTAAATCTAAAGGTTGAAAGACTATCACAAAATAATTAAACAGGCTCATGGAAATCGAGCAGTGCCTAAATCTAAAGGTTGATAGACTATCACAAAAACAATCTATTGATTACGAAACAATACGTAGATTAAAAGAAAAACCTTAACATTTATAAGAGCTGGGGAGCATGATCGGTGATTATTGTTAATTCACAAATCATTCATCTCATGTGTCCTATGTTTATTGTAATCTTAATGAATGTAGAAGAAATTATATTACTATTTACAGTCTATAGACCTATTAAAAACGTGTTTATTTTAAGAAGTTGACATATGCATGAATATTTTCTTTTTGTTTTAGTCTTACAGGATAGATTTTAAGTATTCAACATTTAATATTATTCTTGTATTACTATTTTATTTTAATAATAATATTTAATATCAATACAGTTCAGGTACTTATGCATTTCCAGTACCGTAATCCACGAGACAGACAAGAAAGTTATAAAATGTGTTTACACTGAAGGACATAAATCTTTTAAAAATCCTCCTACTATTGAATTCTATTACTGTTTTTTCCTACGATCATAGATACATTTTATTTGTATTTATTAAAAATATTGGAACTTAGTAAATCTGTTTCAAAACAAAACGTGATCAGCATAATAAGTTTAAAACAAAATTTAAAAGAATTTTATTTTGAGACATGTAAAATGTGTATAGGCCTCTTAGAAAACGACATACTGAGCGCACCTGGCGCGAGTGAGATGGTGGAGGTGAGACAGAGAGCAACTCTTTCTCCATTATGTAATTCCATTTAAATATTGTCATGGCAACCACAATGACGGACGGTCGTGTGTTGACGGCTACGTGCTAAATGTAACACGCAGGTCTGTACTATCCGGCCCAATATAGTCTATAATTATTACTGTTGCGTTGTTTCCTCGGAGACAAAGTATTAAAAGTCTTTACTTTATAGGGAGGACCAAAATAATGTAAACTTGGGGACTTATTTTGTATATTTTCCTCACTATATACGATTTTGACTGTGTAGAAAGGCAACCCCTATAAGCAACTATATTGTGGTGGTTTCAAAGTAAAGCAGCTATTTTAATGTATCGTAGACTTTAAACTTAGATTTAAAATGCTCTTAGATTCAGGTGGGCTACATTTGAAATTAACATACCCAAGGACAACCAGTATACTCTAAATTACAACATCAAAATCTGGAAGGAAAAATAAGAATTACAAGTACAGAAAACTAAACAATCATACATGGCAATGAATTGTAGACCAATCTTAAGTTTGTAAATACGTGAATTATAAGAAAATTACTATTTTACGAAGCAATTAAACGGTATCACATTTTTATTTTGACAATTAATTAATACAGAAAATTAACAGAAATTTATTGGGAAAAAATTATGAATTGTTTATATGGAGTTAAATTCTAATAAACAACAATTTATAGAATCTAAGTAATGTGCTTACATCGTACTTAATTCTTCCGCAGGAACTTGGTTGGCTCTTCAGAGCTTCTGCTGGTCAAAAATCCTCTAGTGGAGGTAAAGGGTTGGGTTAGGATTGGGGATATTATCCATTATGTTCTGAAAACTTTTCAGTGCTATAAAAACATTTGTTTATTAAACATTTTTCAGCTCACTCTTGAATTTTACTTTTCAATTTATAGTTATTAAATTTAAATGCAAAACTTGAAAGATATTCAGACCAGAATGTATACAGTAGTATAGGGATTTTTTTTTCAAAAAGAGTAAGCCTATGGAGAGTTACAAATTTATTTGAATCTAATGTGATGCGAATGTGTACTACTAAAAAACTCTAAATTTTGTGACTTGATGCAACAAGCCCATAAATGTATAAGCATAGAACAGAATGTTTCTGATTTTACAAACCTCTTTACTATGTGAGCTAGGTGGTACTTTACTATGTGCATAATATTTTTTTCTTTATCAAAATGACTTAAGTAATTATAAACATAAATACTTAGTAAAACTACACGAAATAAAGAAACAGAGGTCTCATACAATAGTGGGTTAAGAGTTTGCAGAGGATGTCGGCCATGTTGGTTTTAATCTCGTAAGAACAATGTTATTTGAGAATCCATATTTTATCGTTATTTATTGACCAAACGTTGTATATGATGTGTCATTTTAAATGTCATCATATTGCGCATTGGGTTTGCTTTTGATATTTTGAATACATACGCCTAGTTTTGCAAAATGGATAAAAATAAATACTATATATTTTTCTATAAAACGAATTTGCAATTCGCAAAGCAATTCCAACGCGTAATTTCATTGTTCATAAAATGCAATTTCTTTGGTAACAATCCGTTTAAAAATAATTGTTTGGTTTGGATACGCGTGACAGAATAAACAGAATAAATATTCAAATAATATATTCCATTAAAAGTATAAATTAGGGTTACAATTTAAGTGTGTAAAATGAATTTGTTTGTTGCAGGTGAGCTTTTAGTTCTCGCTGGTGCCGACAGATAGTGCGGCGATGCAGTCTCCTACTGACCACAACTGCCATAGTGGATTCAGGCTCATACTACTACTTTAGAGTGGTTGAAGAAATTGGAAATTAGAAAAGATAATTCTAAATATATTGATCTGATGTCATTTCGTCCCAGAAATAGTAATAATTTATTGATTTTTACAAATTGTTTACAATTCCATAATTTAGCAAAATAAATAAAAAACGTATATCCAAACAAATAAATAGTCATAAGTTAAATTAAATATTGTCATATATTAATAGTAAAAAAAATTGTAAGATTATTGATCATTATTATGTTAACGATAGGCCCTGTACAGTTTTGAAATATTTCAAGTTGGTAACATGTTATTTCAATTAAAGGCTTAAAGAGTTTCACACTAAAAAATGATGAGTCCAATGCTCCATTCACATGGAAACCAGCAGTGCTAAACGGGGCTTAGTCAGTGACTGATCTCCATCTCTCACCAGCTGTTTGTAAACACTAGGTGCCATTCATGTGATAGGCAGTTTAGTATTAATAGTAGAACTTTATTGACATGATAAACTATACACAGATGATCGTGTATGAATGAAGCAATTTCAGCAAATGAACTCCCCCACTAAACTTTGCTGAAATTGTTATTAGAGTTATTTTATCCCATCACTTAATGTATCATAAGTTTGTATGATCATTATTACTAATAATATGACTTGTGCTATACAATATGTACATATTGTCAAAAAGCAATAAAAGCTATTTCATGTCTGTTAATTATTGGTTGAAAAATGTATTATGTGTAAAGTTAAACAATTGACATATTGGATTTCAAATCATGTTGGTCTATATTTTACAAAAACAATTGCTTGTATGAAGAAATTAAATGTTGAAATGTTCCTACAAATAAAAAGCAGCATTTTTCAATAAGCACACTCATGGATTGCTTTTACAATGCTGCATTTTCAGAAAAAATATTGGACGTCCATTTATTGACTTCATAACAAAAACACTTTTGTCTTTGCAAGACTTGGAACATCAAATAATATGGTTCTGTTTATTAATCGAATACAATGTTATAAAAATTCCACTTAAAATAGCAAAACTCGATTAAATTAAAAATAATAAATGTTTAGTCTACATAGCAACAGAACATGAACAATTGTATGCAGGAATTTATAAACGGAGTAGAAAACAATAACTATTTTAGGCCGAACACCAGCTCGTACTGGCTTGGCCATCTCTCCGCGAGCCTACACATATCACGAATCATCCTCGCCGTTTGGACAGTACACTCGCGTTAGCTTGGTCTATCCATCCAAACTCCTAGGTCATCAGCGACTCGCCGAGTCTATCGTCATGTAGACGAGGCTTTGTACCGCCTTAAAAAATATCTCTAGGACTACCTGTAAGTTATAAGGCTATTTTGCGCTTAAAGATTAAGTAACGTTACTTCCTATTTAGTCCAGAACGGAACTGAGTGAGGGAGATGGCTGGAGAAGAGTTGGAGTGGTAGCGGGAGTGAGCGCGACTGGTTGCCGTGGCTCAGTGGCCTAGTTCCGTCCAAGGTCGCTCGCCTATTGGCCGACACGGCTAATTACCACAATCAACCGCTAGGGGCGTGGCAAAAAGGCGCTGCCATTGGTCAGATGGTTGTCAGCACTGCTAGCAGTCAGTCTGTGGGGTGATCGGTACCGTTGTAAATCTACGTAGCATACAGAACACGATGGCAGGGGAGTAAAATATATTGAAGACTTAAAACAAAATTTACACAGTGGACTTATGTATGTATTTATAATGATCAGGTAAAATAAATATTGGTAACTATGCACTTTCTAGAAGCCTCTGAAAATCCGATTTATTGTTGAAAAAGTGGTAAATTATGAGTTTATAATTCAAAGTCAAAGTCAAAATATTTATTGTCGTTTACAATGATATGCATGACAAAGGTCAATTATACCATATATATATATATATATATATATATATATATATATATATATATATATATATACACATGCGCACATTAGCACAAACTAAACTAGAGCTCTTACACTAACACCTACCAACTATCTTAGCTCCTTATCATTTAAAAAGCAACTAACCGAATAATATTCTTTATCAATAAGAAAGGTTTTTAACTTCCTTCTAAATTGCTGTAAATCTGGTTCTAGCCTAACATGAGATGGCAGGCGATTGTATAACTTGATAGCAGAAAATTTAGTTTATTTCTCAGAAAAAGTTGTTCTATGTTTTGGAATTGGGAGGATATCAGGGCGCCTGATGTTGTAGTTAGAAGATTTTGATTGAGGGCTAAAGTATTGGAAGTTTTTCTTTAGAAATGACAAACACTCCAAAATATACAACGACGGAAATGTCAACAGTTTATTGGATCGAAACTTTCCTCTGCATGACTCCAATCCTCTGATACCCAACATCAATCTAAGTGCCTTTTTTTACAAACGAAATACATGCTGTGTTTTTGAGGTCTCAGCTCCCCATATTGGAAGACCATATGTAAGATGAGGATAAAAACATCCATAATAAGCTGAAAACATTATATCCCTGTTTGCAAATTTAGACAGCCTGCGCAAAACGAACAGCCCACTACTTAGCCTACCATAAACTTTATCCAAGTGGTACCGATAGTTGAGATTATTATCAACAACTAATCCTAAGAATTCAGCTTGCTGAGATGACCCAATCTCTGAGTCCCCAATGATAATAGTGCTTGTTGATGAGTCGTCCCTTATCTGAAAATCTAAAAATGTTGTTTTTTCAACGTTGAGATTCAGTTGATTATCCATCAGCCATTGCAACAAGCAGCTCCCTTCAATAAACGTGTCAATTTCTAACTGTTCACGACATCTGTTAGACAAGCTGTAAGAAGTGTCGTCAGCAAATAAGCACACATTTCCTTTACATATACAAGATGGCATATCATTAATGAACAATAAAAATAAGATGGGACCAAGGACTGAGCCTTGTGGGACCCCAGCCTTAACTTCTGATTTAGATGATTTTTGTTAACGAAGACATCCAGAACTGTCCACATATGGTACTTCCACAGTTTCATACCTATTTGTCAAGAAAGACGAAATCCACTTTAATGCATTACCTCTTAGGCCCATTGTTTCTAGTTTCCGAAGAAGGATTTTGTGATTAACCACATCAAAAGCCTTACAGAGATCCAGGAATAACGCAAATCAATAGTTATTATCATCTAATGATGAAGAGACATTTGAAATGAAGTCAAACATAGCATCCAACGTCGATTTATTTTGTTGAAACCCATATTGTCCTTCGAAGATAATATTATTGTCTTCTTGACGAGGTTGAGTTTATTCGTGGAAAACTCGTTTTTTCTCGAAAAACTGAAATACTTTTTTATGTAAAAACAGCTCTTTTAAAAATTGGAATTTTCTACAATTTTTTTCATTTAACTTGTTTTGTTATGTTGAACAAGAATATATAATTTGAGTTTCAATGAAATTAATTCATCAACCCAAAAAATGCACTTGTTACTTACCTATCGAAACATAACCTAACTTATCCTAATCTTCTATATATTCGACAAAAATTCATAATTTGCATTAAATTCGGGCGCCTGGCCTCCATGACGGCCTGCCGGCCGTCACTCTGGTGGGACTGCCTGAGAATTCGTTTTTGGATTAAATTCGGGCGCCTGGCCTCCATGACGGCCTGCCGGCCGTCACTCTGGGCCTGAGAATTCGTTTTTGGTGGCCAATCATAGCTCCTATTAACGTTGTGCATATGGGCAACATTGGTGATTTGTCATTATCATAGTTTTTCGTAATATCTTGAGATATAATTGTCGTAGACCAAAATAGTTTTCAAATTCGTGGTCAGCTCGAACAATTATACCAAATAATAAAAGCTATGAATAATCACAAACAATAATGGGGATAAATCGAAAAATAAAATTTCCGAAAATTTAGAATTTTCGTTTTTTTTTCATATAAAACGATATTTCCGCGGAATAAAAAGTGTATTCTCAGTAAATATAGACCTGATTCTACCGATTCTGATAAAAAAGTCAAGATTGGCAAGGCGTATAGAAAGCGCATGAATACCTAAATATTTTACTTACCAGAATATTTACTTTACCCAATCATTATAAATACTGTACATACATAACTACACTATGTATTTGGCTGAAGTCCGAAGTGATATGACATTAGTTTCCAGCAAGCACTAAACTATTTACCCAATTCAATGTTAAATGTTTGTTTATTTATTTGTACCAAGGATGCACACCATTTTTACATAAAAAAAAAAAAAAAAAAAAAAAAAATACTGATGCTAAGAATTTATAACGAATAATTCAAATTGTAATGGTAATTAATTTAAATACATTACAGCTAACATTGCAATAGAATATGAATATTAGAAAAAAAAATATAGCCTAATAAAACATGTAAGCACAAAATAATCTGAAGTGAACAATAAGTAGGACTATCAATAAATAAACTACGAAAAGAGCATCAACAATCGAAAATAATGCAAGCAATCGAAAATAATACATATAACAATCTGTGAGACAATAAATCATTGATTTCTAATTAATTGAAATAGAAGAAAAAAGTGAGTGTATAGTAATAATATAACAAAGAAACAACAATTAATCAATTCTAAACAATGATAAATTTTGTTTTGTTTTGTTTGTTTTGTTTTGTTGATTAACAAATAATAAATAAACACTCTCCAACCAAACCAGTTAATAATTATTTTAAAAAAACCATTAAAAGCTAAAATGTCTATTTCTCAGAATAATTAGAGATAGGCCTACTTAATTTCTAAATGAGGTCACAGATTCTTCTAATGTGGGTTGCAATCTCACTTCCAGTTCTCAGTTAATCAAAAACATGGCTCTACTGAACATTCTTTTGAACATTTGTTCATTAAAAACCCATTTTACTGATTTAAATGCTCACTAAATTTTGAAAAAAGTCTTATAATCTTAATTTCTTATTACTTTTTGTAATTTACTTATGTTTTGAAATTAGAACAATTGGTCCTAATTTTAAGTATAGTATCACACACATCAAAATTAAAAGAGGAAATATGCTGTGCAAACATTATAATCTATGACAATACATACAAAATGCCATACCAAACATAATTTTTAGCGAGAAAATATGTAAAATAGTCTGTCGGCTTATCCATAAAACACTGGCCAATTTCAACCGCCCTCTCCCCCCGAGACAGTTTGTCACCGCGAAAAACGCCAAAAACCGATTCAACAAGGCAAAGATTTATTCTAGTGGACAATGAGTTAGTTTTTGTAAAAAAATTTAGTATTATTATGCTTTTTTCATGGTTGAATTTATGAAACTTTAAATGTCATTTTCGGTTTAGGGCTACTTAGGCCTAAATTACATCAATTTTACATAGGCCTGCATTGAATCGATTTTAAGCTAAAAAACTCATAATATCAACTTATAGTCTACTGTAATGGACCTTTAATAATCATACAGGGTCTACTATAAGTCGTTATAATAATAAACATGAACCGTACAGTTGAAATGGAAAAACATGTTTTGGCCCGCAGGTAGTAAAATTGCATTGCTACACTACAGTGCCTGAGTCTGTCGACTTTGCAGCAGTGGCTGGGCAGTTTGGGAAACAAATTCCTTAAATTGTGAATTATAAGGTATTGGAACTATAGTTATCTTTTAACTAATTTGTGGCAAGTAACTTATTTAACTTAATACTAACATTACTACTAATATTTAAAATATTAGTTTAACAAATACAAAAAGGTGATCGATTTCGGTATACCATGTCATGCCATGGATCAGATACATTGTCATATATCTTCATAAAACGAATCTCGTAAATAATTATTAAAGAGGCTATAATATATAGGCCCTATATATTGAAAGCATGCACAAAACACCATGTTCAACAATAAAGAAACATAATCAATGTGTAAAATTTAGATGTCTTTAAAACTACGTCTGTATGAAATTACCTTCAGAAATGTTAATCTATCTCTATAATTTCCTAGCAGTTGAAGCTTATTCTCAATAAATAGTCGTTTTTGTTCTGGTTTAGTAGGCCTACTATTTCATCCAGGTCCTGCGTTGTTCACGACTGAAAAAGTCACGAAAACAGTGCAATTTCGTCCACGAGGGAGTTATAGATCAGTACACCGGATAACTATCATTTAGTCCTCCTCTGAGGGTGTGCTCCTATTTGCGGTCTGCCCACTGGCTACTAAACGCATTTTTCTGACATTTGCACGATTTGAACTGACCCCCTAATTATTGGTTCATTTATGACTTTGGGGTCAGGAGGAGACCGACGAACTGCCACTTACGGCCCAGACTTCTGTTATCGTGTTAACTAACTATAAATTGAAACTTGTGAACGTCGGGTTAATGTATTTATGTATTTAGTGTTGGTTTTTGTTTACAAAATCTCTTGGTGTGATGGAAAGAAATCTCTGTAACGTTAACAAATAAACTATAAATGATTTTTTTTGTAATATTTACCAAGATAATAATGATCTTCTTATATAGTTGGAAACTTATCTAACATTGGTTATGAGTTACTGGAAGTTCAAATATAAACAAACTAATCCGGATCTTCTGCAAATCAAATCAAACCAAATAGTTTATCTCCAATGATCAATATTTACATTGAAATAGGAATTGCCAATATATTGTATAATATACCATATACTATATTGTATTATCATACATTATACCATATGATGTATAACACATCACACAGTTATAAACTACTGTATGATATATTACACAAACATACATCTTAGTTATATATTATGTTATCTGTTGTAAAAACAGATTTTAATCACAGCATACTTTAGCCTTATATAACACTATTAACTGGAAACAAGCTTATGTCTGAAATAATAGTAGTTAGTTATTATAATATTATTAAGCTAGGGTCATGTTCTAAAAATTCTTGAATACAATAAAAAGAATTATCAATTAGCCATTTATACAATTTTTAAATTGAGCATAAGGAATGGTCCAAGCTGACTGGGGAAGTTTATTGAAACATTTAATTCCATTGACTTTGTAAGAATTTGAAGTTTTAGTAAGTCTGTGCTTTGGAATGTGAATAATATTGTTGTAACGGGTATTGTGACTATGGATGTCTTGTCTAATATTTAAACTGTTCAAACAAGCTTTAGTGTAGAGTAATACTTGGAATATGTACAGGTTATAAACAGTGAGAATTTTAAATTTTTTGAAAAGAAGTCGACAGGGATCGAAAGGACCAGCTCTACACAAGGTTCTAATAACCTTTTTTTATAGTAATAAAATGTCACGTACATGACAAGAGTGGCCCCATATCAACAATCCATAAAAAACGTGTGATTAAAAAAAAACTAAAATACATTGTTTTTAAATAATTATCATCCAAAATATTTCTAAGTTTTCAAATCAAGTAATTTACACGGATTATTTTTGTACAAATTGTATCAGTGTGTGTTTGCCAATTCAACTTATTGTCTAAATGAAAACCTAGTAATTTAACAAAATAAGCATCTTCATTTTTGAAAGGCTTAAAATAATTTTCTGTAACTTTTCTCTGTTGCAGTGTATTCTGTTGGATGAAAACCAATCAATCATTAATGTATTGAGAACTTCTAAGTTGCTGTGTGAAGTAATTGGAGCTACATCATCTGCATAAATAATAGATTGGGTGTTAAGGCATAATGCCAGATCATTTATAATGACTGTGAATAAGAAAGGCCCCAGGACAGAGCCCTGTGGAACCCCCAGACCAACACTTAATAGTTTTGAATTTTGCTCTCTTACAGAAGCAAACTACTTTCTACCACTCTAGAAATATTTGACTATGTTGATTTATTTCCCATCCACTCCATAAAACTTGAGTCTGTCCACATGTATGTCATAGAGAACACAATAAAACGCCTCACTTAAGTCACATATGACAAGAGAAACAGACTATTTTTCTTCAAATGTTTTAAGGGTTATATCTACCTTCTCTAAAATCAAACTGTTTGATGTAAATTAAGATATTTTGAACAAAGAATGAATTTAGTTGTTTGTGCATAATAGATTCGAGTATTTTTGAAAACACAGGAACAATAGTTTTCCATCCCACTTTTTAAAAACGGGATTTATTTTGGATATTTTTAATAAATTTGGGAAATATCCACTTTGTAGACATTGGGTTAGGATAAAAGCAAGTGGTTCACTAATACAATGGATAGTTCTTTTAACGATTTAATTAGAAATTCAATGATGGTCAAGACTCTTGGAATTTGAAAATTTAGAAACAACATCTTTTACCTCTGACCCATTAACTCCTCTCCATTTAAATGCAATATGTTGTCTTTGATCAAAAATTGTTGGTGTGGGGGTCAGAATATGTATTCGGTGTGGGTACCTTGTCCCAAATTTATTTAGGGGAATCTATAAAATATGAGTTCATCTCATTTGGATCAAGCTCAGTGTCATTAGTGTGTGATAGAGGGGTTTCCTGTGATATGACATTCCAAGCAGACTTACACTTGTTGGAAGAATTGTCAATATATCTAACAAACGCCTCCTTTTTTGCTGTAACTAATTGTTTTTCTATCCTTGTTTTAAACTTCTATATGCAGTAAAAGCTTGTGCGTGCATTGAACCATTCCTGCCCAGGTTTATATAAATATCGTAATAACTTAACATATCTTGTTTTAATAAATGTAAGTCTTTAGTGTACCAGTTAATAAGTTTCTTTTTCTGTACTTTGTTAGAACTAATCACTAATGACGAACAACAGTGCCATATGTCAATGTAAGTTTTATAAAATGTATAATATGTAATGTAATAAAATATTTTATTATATAAATTGTAATATAATAAAATTATTCAGGAACAGTTATTTAATTTAATTTATGATATTTTATCATATACCATTTTTCTTCTTCTAATAATTGAACAAACTGCAATATTTGATTGGCATTTTGCGTTCTTTCATAATGTCTACTTATTTTTTTTTCTTACATTATCTGATAGGTTGTGCTGTTTGATCATACTACAGCGTCATGATCCCCAAAGTGACTATCTATAACTTTATTATCATAGCAATCAGCCGAAAAATTTATTAAATCGTTACTGTCATTTTGATTTAAAAAGTTAAGATTAAAGTCACCAGAAAAAATTAGGTGCTCTGCCTTTTTAATAACTTTCTTGTAACTAGCTCAAATAATTTAAAACACAAGCTTATGTCACCTATGGGTGATCTATAAATGTTAACAATATTTAAATTCCTACAACGTCTAATTAACTATATAGCACAAACTTCAAAATGTATTTCTATATAGAAGCTTTTTAGGTCTATTATTGAATACTGTAATTTAGTATTGATATAAATACCAATACCACCATTCTTTTTATTTTGCCTACAAATTGCACTTGCAGGTTCAAAATAAAGGGACGAAACAGTTAACTTGACCTTCTTCTAACCAGTGTTCTGATATACAAATAACATATATTTTTTCTGTTTTACAAAATTGTTCAATTTCTAATATTTTGATCCTGATTCACTGAATATTTATTTGTAAAATATTAATTGAGCTTTGAAAATTATTGCGTGGTGTATGGATAGCTTTGTTGTCTCTTATTAGATTTTATACTGCTTTTATTTGAAACATAATTATTAAAAAAATACGATTTGTGGGGGAATTATTTTTACTATATAAACATACATTTATAGAACTGTCTAATTCCTGATTAAGCCTACTTATTATAAAAAATAACGTAAGTTAGACAATTGTTAAGTAACAAGGATTACTAGTAATACTAGCCTAAAGTCTCACAAAATCATAAGAGTTAACAAGAATTGAAGCATTGTGGTACTAGGCCTAAGTACTGTGGTCTGTGTTTTATAGTTATTTATTTAAAAATCTATTTACCGTGCTTTACTGTGGTATATAATCAGTAATGTTTATGCTGTATCATATCCCAGTAATTAAATACTAAATTTCAGTGGTTTAGCCAAAAATATATGTTGGCCAACCAACGCAATATTCTAGGCACTTAAATCTTTAACTTATATTGTTGTCCAATATGAGTACGTTGATTCTTAATATATTATAAAATGAACAATCGTTTATTTGTCTACTATTCTATACATAGAATAGTGTGTAAAATTTAGTTTTAAAAACAATCAATCAACTATTGTACATCTTGAGTTCACGAAGAACTCTCTCTCTTTAACCTTAACTAAACAATCAATTATGAAAAATGTCTATCATTAAATAATTATAAAGAAAAACATATAGCTCGTTTTTCGTACCACCTTAGAGATTTAGTAATTTTTTAAAATAATGAGCGTTATTGTTTCAAGGAAAACAACAGCATACAGCTTAACGTTCTTCAGTTGAAATTACATTTTTAACTAATTAACATCTTCATGTGAATTAATAAAAAAGGCAACAGTGAAAAATACGTTTACTAAACAATAAAATATAGCCCACGATAATAATTTATTTTATAAAATAAATCATTATGAGCTTTGTACCTACATTATTTGTATTAGATCGAACCTCGGATGAGCAGCCGCATTAACGTATAGTGGGGATGTTTTTTTAAGACTGCGCGATTTCAGCCCTATGTCGGTGCGGACAGTGACAGTCTGAGTCTCTTCAGTTGTAGTAGTGAAGATGGATGTAGGGATTGCTTTTGAATTGTTATTAGGAGGAGGGGCTAAACAAGCTATTTGATGTCCAATAAAGAAAGAGGATTATTGTTTTTGAAGAAAGAGGAAGAATGCTGTTATAATATTGATTCTTAGGCACTTCTTTTTCCATTTTTAAGGGTCGAATTAGTCTTTTTAGTGGTAGTATCGGTAATTATATTTGACTAACAAAAATCCATTATGAATACAAACATTTCTATTAGTAAAATAAATTTACTTGGATAGAAAAATACATTTATAATTAAAGGGTTTGCTGAACACTAAGTTTATTAACATTTTCAAACAAAGGTTTAACATAGGCCTATTATAGCCTTAGGCCTAACATTTCAAAATTAACCTGTAGAATACATTTTTTACAATAACGTGAAACTGTTGAAATTAATTTTCCTAAGCAAATTTTGTGGAAACTTATAAAAATATGTAGCTTATATGTACAAAGCAGTTTTTTTCAGTTTTAAGGCATACTAACAAAGTTATACTATGAATAATCAAACAAATTACAATAAAATCATATAATAATTTATGTTACCAAAATAAAGCAAAGAACATCTCATCTATTTCATTTGTATACTTCAACTAAATTTTCCCTGAGTCACTGTGTTCCGTTCACGCTCCAAATTGACAAGAAGCGGCAGCGGCTTGCTTGTCGCGCTGCCAAAAAAAGCGGGAACTGTCCTTCCGTGAATGCCGCTTGGTCTTGAAAAACGACTCCATACCTATGTATGTAGCTGACTGTTGCGCAATTGACGCATTGACGGATCACGCTTGACGTATCCGTGGTTCTTAAAAATCTAGACTTTTAAAAGGGAACTATTTGCTTGTGAAGTAGGCCTAATGGAAGAAAGCGTTATCAGAAAACTGTTGTTTTTGTCACGATATAATGTATCTTGTATTTATATACATGTGGTAGTTTTAAGGTTTAATAATAACATTGCTATCTACTGCCAAGGAAGAGATGAATGTTAGGCTAATCTTCAGTGGGCCGCAAGTGGCACATCCCTTGCAAGTGATAGCTATCAACCTTCACCAATAAGCCTGGTTTAATTTATTAGGTGTACCGCAAATGGTAGGCTGCTACAAGTGGGCGAGCCACAAATAGCATGGAACCCCTATGGATCCTGCACAGGTATTTGAGCGGAGTACTGCCATTTGCGGCAAACCTGGGTTTGCTGCCATTTGTGGCCCGACTTACTGATCCCGTAATTATTAGTTAATTTACGACTTTAGGATCTGGAGGAAGGCGTACGGACTACTTCAAGCGGGCCAGAATTATTTTTTTCTTAGTTACTGTGTTAACTACAGTCTATGTGTAATTTTACTTGCATCACTGGCAAGTATCTAAATGTGTAATATGAATATCCCATACTTCCTAAGAATGTTTTTATGTAATTTTTTACTTTTAATTTTCGTAAACGTCAGAATTATGTATTTAGGTATTTAGTATTAGTTTAGCTAAAATATCTCTTGAGGTCATCGAAGGAAAACTGTGACGTTAAGGAAACAGATATGACTATTGTGCAGTACTGTGGTATAACTTTAGTACTGATAAAACTATATTTATACCATTACCATGGTATAGTGTTTTTCATTTCATAATTCTAAATAGGATTTACAGGTGATTTTAAATTTTTTTTAAAATTTTATTATTTCTAAGTCGCTGATCGTAGAGATATAGGCCAATATTAGAGGTGAATGAGTGTGATGAGTGAAGGTGAAGTGTAGGCACTGTTACTACCTGAGTTTAACTTTTTTACTTTCAGACTATTTTTAATAGCCGAATATCCTGGATTCTAAATTATTAATAAATAATAATTTAGGAGCTATTATTAGTTAGTAGACCTAAGATAAAAAGAAGGAAGCAAAATGGACTTTAAATATATTTGTTTTAGTCCTAATATTTACTAATATAATCATGATTATCTTATATGGGTTGAAACTCATCCAACGTCGGTTATGAATACTGGATGTTCAAATTAAACAAACTCATCCAAATTTTCGTATGTTAGTGATTTATTTATTTATTACTTCCAACGGCAAAGCCACAGTACATATCATGACTAACAAAGTTTAAGTTCCTGAAAATATAACAAAGTATAATAACGATCAGTTACAATGTTTTACAAATAATACGATATTAATATATACTATAACAAATCAAGAATATATATGAATACTAACTTATTTGTAAAATGGTGAATACTTTAAGTGACAGCTCTTGAATAAATAGCATAAGTGCACATGAGATGAGATTGAGATCAGATAACAACAACAAAGTAAGTGACCAGAAAAGTAAGTTCACGAGTTTTTAAGTAATTTTACGATAACAATAACGATAAAAATACAATGAAATGTGGAACATAACAAGTAACAACAGAGAATACAAAAAATCTACATAATTATCAATAACGATAACAAAACAATAAAATATGGAATATAACAAGTAACAACAGAGAATACAAAAAAGTACATGACTACGTGCAAAATACAAAAAGCATTTGCTGGGAGAACTAACTGCAGCCTCAAATCATTAGATTGTCAGCTGACTTCTCAGAAAATGCCTCTTTAAGGTAGAGATCAACTGCTGTTAAAAAGGTCAAAATCCTCCGAAATGAGGTTTCCGTGCCTCTTAATTCTCAGAATGGGGCTGTTTAAGAAGTACTTGGAGTAAACAGCCACTCTAACAAAGAGGTCTCGTAATCTGGTGCCCGATGGAGTCCTGAAAAGTAGTGCAGGACTGTCAAGTTCAGAAACAGTGATAAAGATTACTTGTAATAGTAAACAAAAGTCTCGAAGGAAGATTTACAGTTGACAAGAACTTAAGAATTGATTTGATCATTGTAAGGTGTGCTACGCTTTTATCCAGGGATTGTTTGCCAGCCCCACTATCAACAATTATGCTGGTTTCAACAATGTTGAGCAGCACCCTGGCTGAAGCCTAACGTACTTTACAATGTTTAATGTTGTGTTTAACCGTTATTCATAATCATATTTTGACTAATAAGAGCTCATTAAATATATGGCTGAATTGTCAGTGTTTTTATCACATGTCAATGTTGCGTCAGAGTTATCTTTTTTAAGTACTCGTCAGTTAAATATGTAAAGAATCACAATTGTTTTAAATCTGACATAGGGATATTGTAAAATTACTGTCACCTAACAAAAATTAATGAAAGGCCTATTATAAATCTCCATACTAACTTTTAAGTGTTATAACCTCAGTGGTTCTTAATTTACACACATTTCTTTATATACACAAACAGACTGACAAACAGCTAAACATTTTGGGACCTATATTTATAGGAACTTTTTTCTTATTTTGGTCTAATAATCAACATCCTTAAGATTGGGAACATAGTTCAAAACACCCTTTATTCATTCCGACTGCAACTGCACATTGTAAACCTAAAACGTAAACTACAAATTGTGCTTTTCAGGAGCGAACTTGTCTTAAAAATGAATTGTTTGCTTATTTAGTAATGAAAGAAAACGTTTCATAGGCGAGTTTTGTCTTTATCACGATATAATGTATCTTGTATGTTTATGCATGTGGTAGCTATAAGGTATAATAACGAATTGCTATCTACTGCAAAGGAAGAGTTGAATAACATTATTACAAAGGCCGCTTGTGGCACAACCCTCGTTATTGAGCTTTACCAATAACCCTGGTTTAATTTATTAGGAGCGCCGCTTATGGCAGGTCACCGCATATGGCCGCAAATGGCATAGAACTATATGAGCACGTTACTTTGAACACTTAGCTATCATTATTGCTATCAGCACATAATAAGCAAATACCCTAATTATACCATAGTAATAACAATAATCTTAATTACCCGGAACCGTGGACGAGATAGTACTTACACGATAGAGCACGACATGACATTTCTAATCCCAAGACTTTCCGTCACCTGAAGAATGTGGTAAGGGGTGACTCTGGTCCTTTGACTTTCCACCTCGTTAGTGAACTACGTTGAGTGCAACTAGGATCTGCTCTAGAGGAGAGGATGAGCCCCCCCCCTCCCATATAATTATCTGAAGCACATCCAATAAAAGATACGTATACTAGGACTGTTCAGTTTGGCTCCCAATTTCCTAAATCAAACACCTAACACCAGTGGCTACTGGTTCATCGTGCAATAATTGTTACTGCTAAGATGTTGAAAAGTACCCAATTACGAGACATAGTCCAACATTCTGAGTGATAAGAATGTTTCAGCACCACTCTTGTAGTCTCAGTTAAATTCCTCACGACCATCGCTCGAGCCGTATTTGTAGATTTGATGATCCACTTCCACCGTATGTACAGCCGTGCGAACAGCAGACGCACCGCCGTTTAGTCACTCATAAAACCATCGTAAAAAGAACCTCCTACCATTAATTGGGCCATTAGCAAGCTCCATTTTAGGAGTGGGTTTATGGACCCCTTAATGGTGATCAACACAACCATTGCCGACTTGTTGGGGTTGAGCCGCCCCAATAAAAACTGCAAGCTACTGGTGTACGTGTGCCTTTTATGTTTGTAGATTTTTTATTTTAACCATGCTGATCTACTATGTAACTTGGTCGTTGTATTTTATGGTTTTACATTTTTTTATCATGCAGAGATTTTCGTTATTCCATTATTATTATTATTATTATTTCTTTCTTATCATGAAGATGCCAACAATAAAAAATAAGCCATTTATTTGTTTTTAAGCATCGTGTGGCAATCAACATCGTCAGGTAGCATACTCATTCATTACAATTAATTACAGTGAAAGATTTTGTCATTTCATCTGGCCAGAACAATATGAACATTATTAACACATATCAATATAGAGAAATAAAAGTAACAAAACAATAATAAAATGCATAACAACAACAACAATGACATAAAAATGCAACATAGTAAAAAAATAAAGAAATAGGTAAAATAACCATCGTTAACAACAATAATAATCTTTATCAAAGTACAGTAATTATATTGAAATAAAAAAAGCAATAACAATAAAATAATAAGAAACACAAGTTTTACAGCAAGTCACAACTATATTTTAATAAGAATGAAATATAGGGTATCATTTCAATGTCTTTAGAGGACAGGTTTTGTTTTTTACTAATCTACTCAATCAATAATATTGTTAATCTATTTGGGTGACATACGGTGACATACGGTGACATAAGGTGACATACGGTGTCATGCGGTGATATAAGGTGATATAAGGTGACATACGGTGACATAAGGTGACATAAGGTGACATAAGGTGACATAAGGTGACATACTGTGACATACGATGACATAAGGTGACATACGGTGACATATGGTGACATAAGGTGACATATAAATGTTATTGTGTGTTACTAAGTATAATAAATAAACATTAGGGATAGCTTAATTTACAAACAAGGCCTACAACTGGTTCTTGGATAGAAATCAGTAAGAGAGATCCCAACTTTCTTAAATGTTTCTGAAAATTGATACACTGTTTACCTCAGAATCATGACTCCAAACAACACGTTCTAATGAGTAGTCGGATTTAGTTTGTAACGATGACTACATTCAACAAACTGCACTTATAACAATAATTTGAAATCCATATTCCCCCACATCTTGATAATCGGCGTTCCATAAAAAAAAAATAAATAGATAAAACTAGCATGTTAAATCTGTTAATGATAGTCTACACAAAAGAATAATTGTCTATATTATTAGTTTAGATTAAAACCTTATATATATGAAGATGAGGGGGCCCCACCGAAAAGGCTTGTAGTTTGGTAAAAGTACGTGGCAAGACATGTGAATGTTCCCCAGTAGGATATCTGATGCGTGAGATCTCTCGAGTTCCCCAGATACCTGTACAATAGTCCTACAATTGTAATGACGCTTAATACCTAATCG
The DNA here is from genome assembly GCA_035578905.1 of Stictocephala bisonia. NCBI lineage: Eukaryota > Metazoa > Arthropoda > Insecta > Hemiptera > Membracidae > Stictocephala > Stictocephala bisonia. The sequence goes on from JAQJVL010000024.1 coordinate 992,421, forward strand.
CCCTAGGAGAAAGCACCATTCTTCGGATAGTTCGATCCTCCTTGCAATCTCGTAGATCACTTGTGTCAAATTATAAAATAGCCTCTGCCAACAGATCGCGCACGCATCGTGCACGAGTGGGTCGTGCACGATCACAAGTGCAGCACTTTACAGCTACTGTCGATACGGCAACACTGTGCCCAATTAGACCAGTGGTCGTAAAAACACCTAATTAGGTCCCTGAACTGATAGTGAAAGTTTTCGATCGTAAATTTCCTTGATACAAATAGAAAAGGTAGCAAGTAGCAATTAAATGGGTATTCCAGGATTAAACACATATAATAACTATAATCACCTTTATAGCAGTATACATTATTTACATTGTACATTATTATGATATAACTATAATATGATCTGTACAATTAAATGGGTATTCCAGGATTAAACACATATAATAACTATAGTTACCTTTATAGCAGTATACATTATTTACATTGTACATTATTATGATATAACTATAATATGATCTGTACAATTAAATGGGTATTCCAGGATTAAACACATATAATAACTATAGTTACCTTTATAGCAGTATACATTATTTAAATTGTACATTATTGTGATATAACTATAATATGATCTGTACAATTAAATGGGTATTCCAGGATTAAACACATATAATAACTATAGTTACCTTTATAGCAGTATACATTATTTACATTGTACATTATTGTGATATAACTATAATATGATCTGTACAATTAAATGGGTATTCCAGGATTAAACACATATAATAACTATAATCACCTTTATAGCAGTATACATTATTTACATTGTACATTATTATGATATAACTATAATATGATCTGTACAATTAAATGGGTATTCCAGGATTAAACACATATAATAACTATAATCACCTTTATAGCAGTATACATTATTTACATTGTACATTATTATGATATAACTATAATATGATCTGTACAATTAAATGGGTATTCCAGGATTAAACACATATAATAACTATAGTTACCTTTATAGCAGTATACATTATTTACATTGTACATTATTGTGATATAACTATAATATGATCTGTACAATCAAACAAAACTAAGGAATTAGAACGTTTTGACTGGGTCAGAGATTTTCTATCTCTCCACAGTACCTCAAGTAAGGTTGAAACATCTTTGGCCATATTACCCTTAACTGTTTGACCTTAGAAAACATTAATATTTATTACTAGCAATATGATTTTGCAGTACTTTTATATAATTGTATAACAACAAGTCAAATAATAATAATAATAAATCCAGACACTAACGTACACATACAATCATATATACAGTATATCTGGACATGTTTGTTTGTTTTAGTATTTATTGAAATTTAAGACAAAATATGTATGGTTACTTTATTTAAAATATGAAATACACACTATATAATCAATGCTTATTAATATTTCTTAGTAGAGTAAATTTGAGATTTAGAGTATCAAAAAAATACCAGTTTCAATTCAATCTCAAGAGATACACATTATGGCTGGTTGGGAAGTACATAGTAATGTACTTCCCAACCAGGAACTAATCACCTAAGTATCTTGCAGCCCCCCCCTTTATTATTATTTACATTTGTTCCAGCCATTTTCGCTAGTTAGCATGTGAAAATAAAAAATCCTGTCCTACTGAAACCCTGACCACAATAATACTTATCCCACAAATTTAATGTGGACCACAAAACTACGGGCTGGAATCTCTCTAGGAAACACAGCTAATTTATAGTTTCAATGACCACTTTACATAAAGGAAAAGGTTAGTTACGAACTCCGCTCTCATCCACAGAAGTCAGAGGAACAAATAAAGGAGTTGTCCACCCATTTTTCATCCGATACACATTAATGCATCCATACATATATTTTACATATGAGATCCATTGATGCATCCATTCATTCATTCCACATACAAGACACATTGATGCATCCATTCATCTATTTCACATACGAGACACATTGATGCATCCATACATTTATGTTACAAAGGAGACACATTGATGCATCTATACATCCATTGTACATACGAGACACATTGATGCATCCACACATCTATTTTACATACGAGATAGGTTGATGCATCCATACACCCATTTTTTATGCGAGACACATTGATGCATCTATACATACATTTTACATACGAAACACATTGATGCATCCATACATCTATTCTACATACAAGATACTTTTATCCATTCATACGTTCATTTTACAACGAGACATATTGATGCATCTATACATCTATTGTACGTATGAGAGACATTGATGCATCCATACATTCATTTTATTTACGAGACAAATTGATGCATTCACACATTCATTTTATGTACGGGACACATTGATGCATCTATACAAACATTTTACATTCGAGGCACATTGATGCACTCACATATTCATTTTATATACGAGACACATTGATCCATCTATACAAGTATTTTACATACGAGACACATTGATGCATCTGTGCAACCATTTTACGTACGAGACACAGTGATGCATCTATACAATTATTTTACAACGAGACATATTGATACATCTATACATCTATTTTACGTACGAGGCCCATAGATGAATCCATACATTCATTTTATATACGAGATACGATGATGCATCGATACACCCATTTTTCATGTGGGACACATTGATTCATCCATTAATTCATTTTACATACGAGACATACTGATGTATCCATACATCCATTTTACATACTAGGCACATTGATGCATTCATACATCCATTGTACATACGAGACACATTGATGCATTCACACGATTGAAAAAGTAAAATATCTTAACTAATAAAATTGTAATATTTGTCATCACATTATTTTTTTAAATGTCAAAGATTTCGGGTTTATCACAAATCAAAGTGAAAAAAGTAATAGGAATCATTTGGTAGTCAGGTTACGACCATTATATAATATGAGGTGAGGAAAAATAAATTTGTTTTTTAAATGTATATATTGTTTTACCCATATGCATCATTCCAATTTGTAAATACATGTTCATTATTTTAAAACCTTTGTTATTTTTCACATTGTTGTAGATTATGTGTTATTAAGTATAGAATCTGATATAAAACCATTGTCGTATTATTGTATATTAATTTACACAAATATGTGGCGTATTCAAGTTTAAAAATAATAAGTTTCTAAACATTGAAATTCATTAATCTGTTTAGTATGGGCTTCTTAACAATATACAAAGAATTAAAACCCACATACAGTAAATCAATTTGCTCATAAATATATCACTCTACACGATTCAAAATAGCTGAACCACCCATCTCGCTATAATATTGCATTACGGCAGCATCTAGAATTATAATTTCAGATGAAACTCTCTCTGTGTCCATAGCGAAGATGCTTTCGATTAGGAAATCACCTATTAAGTATAATCACGACATAATTTCTTAGTGAAGAGATAATTTGAGCGTTCAGTTGGAACCTGTCCAAAAAGAAAAGAAAATTAGTGGTGATAAACAAACAAGACCTTGAAATGTCAAAGGATATTCAGGAAAATACCAAGGAGATGGGCTCGTCAGCAGCCGGGTCCCAGGATCCTGTAACAGACACCGATGGATGAAGTAGGAAAGGAAGAGAAAGGTGTGGACAGGACAAGGCCGGAGTGGAGGTCGAGGGTCGCAGTCCATAAAGCAGTCTGAAACTCGATCTACCACGAGTCGCTGATGAAGAGGATTCCAGCTCCAGGTGGGCAGATTTACTCTGGAGAAAGTTCATGGATGGATCTGAATCAAGGAGACCCGGCTTGCAATTTTACTTCTCTTTTTGTCCAATCTCATTTGGCTGATCGTCGTGAAACACTGTTTGAAAACCTGTTTAATACATGTGCAAGTGGGCCAGATAAATTCAATTTCAAGTGACAGCACTCAATAATTACATTTGGGCTGATTGAATTGATAGCAATGATACGTTTTAGGACTGGAAGGTAATTTAAATAATATTCCGAAACCTTCATGTGGAGCAAGTCAAGTGTGAAGCGCGGGCAAGGTGTAACGTAACCGTCATCTGTTGTAGCCCTATCAATATAAGAGGGAGATCATGCAGACAACAGGAGTTTTGTAAATAACTATAATCCATAATTAAGGAGAAGAGTATCTACTTGTGAAAGGATTTCTAATAAAATCAAAGTCTAGAACTTGAAAGTATGCAGATACTGAAGGGGTCGTGTTCCTAATTATGTAATATTAGTTTAAAGGTGAAAAACAAACAAAAGGTTAATTAGCCATGTCGATCCCAAAACTGTACAAACAGTAATTAATTATGTTTCAATAATGCGCGATTAAAATTTAAGAAATACTGCATTCAAAAGCATTCAAACGTACAACCACACATTCTCAGCTGTACATCTACTACCTACAAACAGCATTCACATATATGACCCATACCCTGAACTGAACATGTACCACCTACAAACATAATTTACTTATTCGAGCCTCTCATTGCCTCATTCACCTTGTACAAGTACGAAAGTGCAACCTACAAACAAGATTCACATGTTAGACCCACACGCTCAGCTTACACCTTCAAATAAAATTCAAACATATGACCCACACATTCAGCTGTTAATGTACGACCCACACACTCAGCTATACATCTAGCCTACCACCTGCAAACAGCATTTACACATATGACCCACACCCTTAGCTGTTCATGTACGATCCATACATACAACTGTATATATACAATCAACAAACAGGATTCACACATATGACCAACACCCTTAGCTGTTCATTTACGATCCATACATACAACTGTATATATACAATCAACAAACAGGATTCACACATATGACCCACACCCTTAGCTGTTCATTTACGATCCATACATACAACTGTATATATACAATCAACAAACAGGATTCACACATATGACCCACACCCTTAGCTGTTCATTTACGATCCATACATACAACTGTATATATACAATCAACAAACAGGATTCACACATATGACCCACACCCTTAGCTGTTCATTTACGATCCATACATACAACTGTATATATACAATCAACAAACAGGATTCACACATATGACCCACACCATTAGCTGTTCATTTACGATCCATACATACAACTGTATATATACAATAAACAAACAGGATTCACACATATGACCCACACCCTTAGCTGTTCATTTACGATCCATACATACAACTGTATATATACCATCTACAAACATCATATATATATGTATATACAGTTATATATATATATATATATATATATATATATATATATATATATATATATACATACCATTTACAAACATCATTCACACATTTGACTCACACCCTTAGCTGTTCATGTACGATTCACACATTCTCAGCTGTTCATCTACTACCTACAAACAGCATTCACACATATGACTCACACATTCAACTAAACATGTACGACCCCCTCATCCAGCTTGCACAAGTACGACCTACAAACAACATTCACTCATGCTTATGTGACCAAAACATGGTGCTACATACTGTACATGTGGCTATTATTGACAGTGAGACTATTTAATGAAACGAGCCTTATTAGACAACAACGAAATTTCAAGTAGATAGCCTATTGCTTAATTTTCTTTTATTCGTGTAAGCTAAACTGTAGCCTATTTTTCAGCTTTATTGGGCAGTCTCAGATATATTTTTCTATTTGCAATGTTTACATTTCTTGAAATTAAAAAAATAAGCAATATATATATTTATATAAACTTAATAATAATAATAGCAGTGATAGACAGAAAGAAATTCAACTGAGTAAAAATAACGGGACTATCTAACTGCTCACACAATCCAAGCTACTTTAAATTTTATTTAGTACTGGTATTCATAGATGTAATGTTAACGGTTTCTTCATTAAAACTGCACTCTTTCATAGGAATGACAATACATGTTAACTGCACGAAGAGAACTTACCGCGAGCGATGGGAGGATAAGATGCGCTCAGTAAGGAGGGAGTTATGCTGTTGCAGAAACGTTGGGCTCGGAGATATCGATAAATCGGACGAGACAATAGAGAAAGTCGGCAAGGCCCGACGAGAACAACAGCTATAACTCGAAGAGACCAAAACGGCAACAAAAGTACGTATTGTCAAAGCAAACACACTTAACCATGTTCACAGCATTTACAGATAAAACGGCGTACTTGTTGATAGTGTAATCGGTGCTCGTTATTCCACTGACACGTGCAAAAACATTCGTAGAGAAAATATTTTTTCATTAATTATTATTTCAAATAGGTAATTTTTTCTAGAATCTCAAAAAAATTAGGCATTATTAAAAAAATATAGTTGTCAAACAAGAGGCATTTAGCAAAAAAATGTACAACAAGGTACAAATATTATGGTGATCGTTTCGGTAAACATCAGAGCAGAGAAACTAAAAAAAGAAAAATGGGGAAGTATGACATTTAAATTTTGTTGAAAAATCAATCGCCACAGTAGAATCTGTACTTACTTATATTTTACTAAATTCTATTTGTGTGATTTTTACTTGTTTGTAGTATATACAGATGTGTACTATGGTAACTATAAATGATTTATAAAAATGAAATTAAAAGAGATGAATGTAAAAATGTTGATATATACCATCACGAAAACTGACTGGAGAAAATAAGGAAGAAAAGGATGACTCACAGGGAGAGGAAAAAGAGAAGACTAGACGTAATTGAATTAATCCAGCGAGATGTCTGTTGATACCGCAGACCACACAAGAGATGCTAATCTTATTTCCATCTGGTTCCTAAGAAATTACCATCCGCATACACAAACGTGGCCTTAAATGAAATAATATGTGTCTTATCCAGGGACGAAACTGTGAGGAACAAGCCTTCTCAAGATAACGTAACATTCGGAACGATCTCACTTGAGTTGAACCAGTTTCTAGATAAACTCAATTTAACGTTATTGTCAAGGTCATGTTTGTTCAATAAAAACGCTAAACATTTAGTTTAAATAGGGAATTTGCAGTTATCCATAGGTTATTTTTGAGGAAATCGATAAAGTTCAAACAAAAACGTCTATAATAATTTTAAATGTTGAAACTTGTCCGTATAAAAATGTAAAAATAGTCTATAGGGTTACTGAACTGGGTTGAAAATGTCAATGATGTAGATCTGTATTAGCCTGATAAACTCAAGGTATATTCATGATAGGATGTTCCTAACTATAGTGGAGCCCGGATACTTAGTTGCAATGACCCGCGCCCACCGGGATCGGTCAGGTTTGTTGCAATTTCCATAAGCAAACGCAAGACCGACAAATTGTGCATTAAGAGGTAGTGGTTAGGCAGGACTGCCTGCTATGCTAAGTAGATAACCCCATATTGTCTGCTAGAGAAATCTAATCCTGCAGTTCATGTTCCGGTGTGCATTTGCGTCCATTTTCGAATAAGGTGAACTGTAGTTTATTTTATTCGTACAGCATTACATTGTAAGTAGTAGTTATCTTAGCAAACCTATTACTAAATAAGAAACGATACAAACCGACTAATCTTTTGAGAAGTAAGAGGAGGATTTGTAAGTAAGATCTATGACGTTGGGGAAGAAACTTGTAAAATTACGAAGATAAAACCAACAACCAAGCACGGTATAGAAAAAGTAAAACTAGGAAAACTAAATCACGAATAAAATACGAAAAAAGCAGAAGATTAAGAAGAAATCAAAATAAACATGGGAAGAAAGAAGAGAGTGATAAATGGGAGAGGAAAAGAGATACTGTAGAGAACTAATACTGTGTAATTAAATAACTCTTTGATCAGGTTAAAAATACTATAAAAAAGGATTATCCAAACATTTTCTGGAAAAAGAATGCCACATATATGTAGGTTGACTGGTTATATATATTATATAAATTGAAATTGTGGGGAATGAAAGTTGATACCAAGGTTCTCCAGAATGTACTTCAGAAACATGGTTCCACAAAATGAAAGGAAACTTATTTAAACGTTCGTATTGAGTAAGATTTACGTCCGAAACTCTTCATTGCACTCGTCCTAAATTATGTAAAAGGAAAATTACCAATATATATTCGCATTGAGTGAAGTGTGCCATCACTAGTCTGCTTCATTAGTCTGGAGCAAGATTATATGGTATTGTGTAAAGTATGCTCCAAAACCTACTTGGTGGTCTGGTTGTAAATGATTTAAAAGGAGAAATATCTGCGATGATGATGATAATATAGTACATGACATTGCCAGGAAGGCATTTTTGTCTAAAAAAAGCGATATATTGTCACTGTAGGGCCATTTTAAAATGGGATCATAGTGGTTATTTTTTTGAGTTTCAAAAGAAGACAAATCCTTTGATGTCTCACTATATTCCGATCATTCCATTCCAATGATATACTTATAATATTCTGTCAATCAACTATCGAAATTAAATAACACTCTTAACTGCCAGAATACGTCCAATTATCGTGGTCATTGCTCATTTTAGGAAACTATGAGCAATCTCTGTAGCCACTGCAATGCTGAGAAAGCTTGTAAATATACCTTACAGCGAATGCAAACATCAGAAAGTGACTTTGGGGTGACGCAAAGCTTTAAACATTTTAATCGAAACTTGGGATAAGGCAAACCTCAAAGAGCTTCAATCAGACCTTGGGGTGATGCAAAATTCAGAAAGCTTCAACCAGGCCTTGGGGTGATGCATAGCTTAGAAAGCTTCTAACAGACCTTGGGGTGATACTAAGCTCAGAAAATTTTAACAAGGCCTTGGAGGGACGCAAAGTTCAGACAGTTTCGGACCTTGAGGTGATGCAAAGCTCAGAAAAGTTCAGACCTTGGGGTTATGCAAAGCTCAGATATCTTTTAACAAACCTTGGGACAACGCAAAGTTCTGAAAGCATCTAACAAATCTTAAGCTCATGCAAAGCTCAGAAAGCTTCAACAAGATTGTTGTAGACAATGGTAATCTAAGGAAGCTACAACACCTCATTACGACTACAACAGAGTTCAAAGTTACTTGACCTTCCTAACATTTAAATCATTACAAAAGCTGAAAAGGTACGAAACATCTTGTAGGGAAATAAAGCTCGGAAATCTTAAACTTCCTGTACCTAGTAGTATCTGGAAAAACCATTCCTTCAGTGAGATAACGCGAGTCCTTTTTTACGATATTTATTTTAATATCATCATGCCTCACAATAGATGTATGTATGACACATGCCTCACATGTATCATGGGGAAATGTGCATAAACACTGAAAGCGTAGGGTGAGTAAATATTATATCTTAACAACTCGTTGATATATATATATATATATATATATATATATATATATATATATATATATACACACACAGGGACTGTCCTGTTCTTCAGAAGAGTTAATATCGCGAAGAATGCTTAGAGTTTATTATTAGGGTCAACAAATATTAGAAGATTATTATTATTATTTTATTAAGACTTTAGCTTACAAGTTAATTTATTCTTAGGTATTCTCACTACCTGCCTATTTCACTAGTCTCTAGTTCTTTCGAAAGTTCATAAGTATGGGCCTCACAAAAGGGAACGTTTCACATTTCATTCATAAGCTGGTCTAAAGATAGCCCTCCTATGCAGTACTCTCAAAATTATTTTATTAATTAAAAACCCCTATAAATTGGGGGTTTATCAGTGTTTGACGGTCATCAGACAACACAATATCAAAATACATGCATGTACTTTATCAGGAGGTACTACGTACTAATAAATTTACTCATTACTTGACCAAGGCAATCCTCTTTCTGCACCGAGGGGAACAAAGGATAACGAACCAGAGTGGGGTGTTGCAAGGTTTTCGCGGGCAGGCAATCAGCACGGAGTTTCGCCACGGCCTTTCTTCGGCACGACTTTCATATCGTCCGGGAATGAGCTGTTAACTCCTTATCAGGTGGCTTGTGTAAAGTGAAAAGCGCCACTCCGGTTCCCACTACAATGCGCTAGTGCTCAGTACCACACGGCCCTAATTTACACGGTGATAATTAGAGGTGTTCAGTTTTGCCGAGGACGTGAGGTTGGCAGCACGTGCAGATTGGCTGATAAGATCAGCTGATTGGCTATGGTATGGATGGCTGCGCAGTGTCTCATGAGGCCTTCCTTGCCATAAACTGGGTGAGGTGTAAGGCTCGGAGTATTCTTAAAACTACTATGATATTCTATGGGTCATAGATTTTTAGTACCGATAAAAATACAATTGAATTAAAAATGATAAACGCTTGTACGGTAATTTGGTAAGTTCTTGTAAAGCAGTTTGTGCAATTGAACGAAAAAATAACAAAGGAAGCAATAGCAAGTACGATACAGTAAAACATAATTTTAGGTACTCTTAAATATGAAATATAAAACTTCATACGAATATTTAACTAAAATTAAAGGTGTAACTTTGTAATTGAATTATTTAGAATTATATATTAACATTTCCGATTAGAGTAAACAAAACCATCTCTAACATTATATGAGTATTCAATTTCCTCAACGTTCTATTCCTTGATATTGCATTAATCATTCTATGTTTGATTCTAAGACGGAATAGTTAAGTGATGATAGCTGTTATTAACTATTATTAAGGTCTGCAAGTTATCTGAACGTTAAAAACGCCTTCAGCCCTTTATGTACTGATGGAGCCAATCGGATGAGCGAGTGGGATCAGCAGCAGCAGTACTACTGTCGGATTCAAAAAGCAACGTATTCGAGTTTGAACCTCTGCTACGAAATAAATACTCATCCGATTTCATTGTGTCGTGCAAAAAATTTAGATTATTTAATTCTACGTAATATAACTTACATGTTTCTTTGAGGACTTTAGGAATTTTGTATAGTGGGTAAAATGAAAAAAAAAAAAAAAAAAAAAAAAAAAAAAAAAAAAAACGAAATTTTAGTACTTTTGGAGTAACGATCAACTTCAAAAATAATTAAAACAAAAACTACTAAAGATAAGTCAGTGAAACTTTAACTACATGTGAAGAAAGTTATTATTTGTAGTCTGTCCAAATTATAGAATTCTTACTTCTTTACCAAATATTTTGTTGTAATATTTGTAAACTCTTGCAATCTTTAAAATGGCTGATTATAAAAACTAGTGGTAGTAAGTGTACGAAGGCATTAGTCATAGCGTCCGTCATTCGGTGTCAGAAGACGGCTCCTCTCTCCCAGGCACATTGCGTACGAATATAAATTGTATACCCCCCCCCCCCCGCATACACAGACCGCTTATAACCCTCCCACACACGTAGGCCTTTTATGACCTGCCCACCACACTGCATACGACGACTTTTGGTGACACCTTTTACATGACCTCCGTACGCAGCCTTTTGATGATTCTCCCAGACACCCAATATTCGAACGGTGTTTGAAGTCCCAAGCGTTGGAAGTACAAGGCCATTAATCTAGTAAGGTCCTAATAAAATATACGTAAATAATGAGTGTTTATAGCGATGAGGCGTCAACTTGACGAATATTTACTAAAAATAAATAAATAAATAAAGAGGAGTTCAAAGTGGCAATGGCATGGAAGGTGATCCATGTTGGTATATAAAATATTTTATCAATTTAAAAAAAATTAATAAATAGGCTGTGTTGAGGAGATTGTAGGTGATAGGTTCTAAGCTCAGTCCTTTTCATACCAACACGGCGTCAGCTCAATGGTTGCCATCGACGTGGACTACTAGAGAAGTCTGGGATGTCCATGTTGGTTGGTAGTCAAGGTTCAGATGTTATGTAGGGAAGAGAACTAATGTTAGGGCTTGCAGTTAGCTTGAAATCAGACCAACACTACGTGGTTAGAATTCTACGTAAGCCCTTCGTTGCCCTTGCTATTGGGCTCTTAATAAATAGCTCTTCCTGAGGATCAGTCGACTTTGGTTAGTAACAATGACTACACTCGTTCATCTACACTCACCACACGCATTCGCCGATATCTTGACGCTCGGAGTCAAGATGAATAATAATAATAATAAAGTGTAATGTCAGATGATTTGGTTTTTTAACGACATTTGTTTTCATTTTTATAGCTCAGGAATCAGTAACACATTACCTTCAAATAAACCGTTATGAAGGGTGCATTTTTAGTTATAATTTTGAGTTAGAACGAATGGATTTCAAAATTATAACTTCTTAAGAATATCTTGTTGTCGGTGATATTCATACAATTATGTTTCCCCAAAAATTTCAATAAGGATATTCTTTTGGAATGTAAATATTGTTCGAGAACTGATTTGCTACAATGGTATTTTAAAACGACTAAGCAGCTTCATCATAAGAGAGGGGTTGCTTATATCCTAATTGTTCGAGAATGTGTATTAATTTTGACCATAATGTATTGCTTGAGGGTGATGATTGGTAATGTTGTTAGACTTTTAACACTTCAAGTATTTTAAGACAAAAAAAAAAAAAACAAAAAAAAAAAAAACGCAACGTCCCGACATATATAAAATTAAAACGTCCTCAGGTGTTGCTTACTACCTTATCCTACATTAAAAAAAATAATATATATATATTTTAAACTAATCTAACCCAAACCAGAAGTAAGAAACTGTTAAACAACTATAGGCTTATAGAATACGGACTTTAGAAAGTCATATCTTCTTATCAACTCTCACACATATTCACAATTAATTATGACTAAACGTACAACGAGAAGAAAAATATGTAAACGTTATCAATCGATAATACACAACAAATATTACTGATTAGTAAAAATATTCAACTTATCCAATACGGTTTGATTTATCGATTCCGCAAGATATTCTGAGAGTGTGTACGAAGTATATATTTTGAACTAAATCAGCATTTTAATAAATATTTTACTTTTTTAATTTTAGAAGAATTTGATTATTGACATGGCATACACTATAGTTAGTCACAGGCGATTAACAATGCATTAATTTGTTAGAAGAAATGTAATCTATACTTTAAGAACAAATATTGTAGGCCAATTGAATACATTAATTTTGTTTTAATATTTAATAAATACATACAAAATATATAAATACTATATATTGGTTTACTCTTAAATCTTTTTGCACTCAATTATTAGTTATGCTATTCACACCCTAGTACTAATGTGAACATTTTTTTTATAATAAGTGTGTAGGTTTTTAAAATAAGTGTGTAGATTAATAGTAGTGAATATTCAGACAACCTCATTTCATCCATAGGAAATTAAATGTTATCTTTTTAACATTATATTTAATGTATTTTAAATATTAATGATCAGTTTATACTTTTAGTTCTACTTATGAAATATATTAGAAATTAACACCTAATATTTTGTAACAATCAAATTATATCAAGTACTCTTATCCGATAGTTCTTGTTTCCCATCGCTACTGGGTTGTTCTCTACGCCTGCTTTCCCTTGCCTAAATAATCATCTCTAAACCACCACAGCGATATAAAAGCTCAGGCTGCTGACCTTCTAGATAACACATTGATACAGCCTAGAAAACCTTTAAGTCTGCTTTTGGGGGGTGCAAATTAGTGTAATCATAGCAGAGTTAGTAGATATGATCTTAAACATTTCACGATGAAAACAAAATTAGCTTAACTGTTGTGTCATATAAATATTTTTGTATCAGCAGTTTGAAGTAAATAAATAAGATAACATTAATTTTGTTTTTGAAATTTGTTAATGATGGAGTATCAGATGAGGGAGACAAAGTTAGTTGGACATTTGCCATCATTACGTGAAGATTACCATTCACGACGTTTCGATTTGGTAAACCCCAAACCTTTTTCAAGTGCTAAAAACTAAATTACATCTACACAAACATGTTATAAAACTATGTTCTTAAATTAATCTACTTTAATAATTATCTACATTTTAACCTAGATTATAAAATGGGGTACAACAAAATGAACTTCTACTAAATATAAAAATGTTAACAGGGTTAAATTAAAATGATCAATTAGGCACTGCCCAGGTCACGATATTAACGAAAAAAATTTTAAAACACAATTAAATTAATATTCAAATCATACTGAAATAAGATTACATCAACTAATCATAAATAAAATAAATATATGGTACCTGAAAAACAACATTAATTTAAAATAACATTAAACATGCACAAAAAATGATATATGTGACTCGGAAGGACTGAGACTACTATCCAATCTAATTAACTATTACAATTTAACCTGAAAAGACAACAATTATTAGGAATAAAACAATACAATTAACAAATATTACAAAAATGATGAAGTCTTACGTTCCGCATTGGTAATTTTCATGTAATGATGGCAAATGTCCAACTAACTTTGTCTCCCTCATAAATTTAATGCCAATGCTTCTCTTATGAAAAAAGGAAACTTTGAGGAGCTATTTTTACCCCCTAAGGAATGGAATTTCGGGAAATACTTTTCTAGTACGTCTTTATGATACATTGCTAATACGTCTTTATGATACAATGCTAACTTCCCTCCTGATTTAGATAAAATTTACGATATCAATGAAAATTATGTTACCATTTAGAATGTGTTAAACGTTCTAATAACGAATTATAAATTATAAACTCCTTTGTTCATTCTTTCCAATGTTCCTTTCTTTACATTAAACTGACAAAATATCTTAACGCGATTAAGGACTTTAATAATAGTAATGAGTACTTATCATTAAATCAGGACATAAGTAAACATAATTTTATTACTCGATGAATTTTAAATAAGAACAAGTTAATACTAACTTTACAGGCTGTTTTATTTAGTTCTTTTTTCGACTCATTTTCTCTAAAAAAATTGCGTTTGGAAATAATTATGAAATTAAATTCAACTGTTATGGAACTAAAGAACAAAAAGCTGGTTTTAGTGTCTCTAATCATTCAATCACTTTGTATAGTTTTAACTACTTTAATTTGCAGCTTCGTATACTCATCACTAATTCTGCTTCCACAGGATTTCCAAGAAGTCCTGATCCAAGTCAAATGGTCAAACCTTGCTCTGGGAAGTTTTCTCGAACTTTCCGAAACTCATCGCTGCAGGCACATCGCATTTCCAACACGTTTCTATTTTTATGAGACTTTCTACACTTATCTTTCACAAAATTTTGACGAAACCTTCCATACTTATCGCAGAAACTGTTGGTGATACCTTCCATAGTTATCGTACACAGTTTTTTGATGAGACCTTCCACACTTATCTTAACACAAACGTTTAATGAGACCATCCGTAGTTATCGCATAGGATGTTGATGATACCTTCCACAATTATCACATAGACTGTTGATGATAACTTCCATAGTTGTCGTACAAATACTTTTGATGAGACCTTCCACACTTATCACATAGACTGTTGATGATAACTTCTATAGTTATCGTACACAGTTTTTTGATGAGACCTTCCACACTTATCTTAACACAAACGTTTAATGAGACCATCCGTAGTTATCGCATAGGATGTTGATGATACCTTCCATACATTTCTTACGCAGACTTTTAATGAGACCTTCCATATTTATCACACAGACTGTTGATAAGACCTTCCACAGTTATCTTAAAAACACTTTTAACGAGGCCTTCCATACTTATTTTACACATGCTTGATGAGACTTTCCTCACAATCTTCTTACCCAAGAGTCGGTGATACATTCCTCACACTCTCCACGCACTTAGATACATTTAAAATGCTGTATATTATTAGTTTCAAAAATTGTACGACTGTTGTGGTAAGACGTTTGATACTTCACTTTAATGATGGTTTATTCTTAATCCATTACATAATAGGCTACGTTTAGTACTGATACGTGGATATTTGAAATTTGAAGTAAAAACAATAATACATTGGATGGCTTGAAACGTAAGAAATTATAAGTCGTAGATTTGTTTTATATCTAACACTCAATCAGAAATGAATGAATAGAACCTACACGCCTAATCTCCATCTGCTAAGTCAAGCGTTGGCTGACTAAACTGTCTTTTCTGTTAAAAGTCACGAGAACAACTATCCAATACAATCTTTACATCTCTTATCTCATGGACGAGTGTTCTCGTTTGGTTTCTCATTAGTTGATGTCGGTTTAGAGCTCATGGCAGCTTGGCAGTTGGGAAGGGGCTTGGAGTCTCAGCGATGTTCCGCCGAGCTCTCCGCGTCTCCGACAGGTCATATGCGGAAAACTAATTATAGAGGATGATTTACAACTGCCATCTACCCGACCGAGTTCCGGAGCACGAGCGTTGCAAATGAAGGTCATCTCATTTCTCCCTCAAGGTCATGGTGCGATCTCACGTCAAGCCTTAGAACTGCGTCGCTCAGGGGTTATTTATATCTGCAGCTTAGACAGAGGCAGATGCAGATTAGGAAGGTAAAGTTCATCTTGAATGTACCTTGGTATGTAAACCACCACAGCTGACAAAACGTGGGAAAAGGGACAATTTACTGTCATCTGCAATTATGAAAATTATAACTGAATATGGAACTGTTACAATTCCGGAATGAAGAACCATTTATCATTATATAATAGGAAAGTGCAGTAAAATCAATAAATTCAACAATAAATATAATGAAGTACCCTTTTATTCATTTTTATAAAAATATATTACCGGTTTCGGCTCTTAGGCCATCTTCAGACAGTAAATAATATTATTTATTATTTATAATAAATAATAATAATGATATTATTATTTATTATAAATAATATTATTATTTATTTATTATTATTTATAATAACTAATAATAAATAAATAATAATGATATTATTATTTACTATCTGAAGATGGCCTAAGAGCCGAAACCGGTAATATATTTTTATAAAAATGAATAAAAGGGTACTTCATTATATTTATTGTTGAATTTATTAAAATAGTAGCCCTAACATGAACTAGTTTATGCAGTAAAATCAATCTGGTATTTTTTGCATCAATCACCACCACCATGACCACGATCACCACCCCATCAATACTACCTCTATCAACATCACTACCAACACCGTTACCTCAATCACCAACAACCACCACTGTCACCACTACCAGCATCACCATAGTCACTAACATCATCACCACCACCATCACCAAACACCACCACCACCACTAACACCACTATAGTCAGCCCCCTAATCATCACCGCTGTTCCTATATAAACCCGACTACTAATGGACTATCCACACAACAACTTACGTTAGTAATATTAGTCCTGCCACCAAAACAAACATGAACAAATTTACTAACGGCTCTCACATCGATCCTAACACACTTTCAATATGTATCGAGATTTTTGTCGAATCAGGCCATATACTTAGTCATAATTTTACATCATATTGCGATGGAATATGTAAACGAATATATGATTTAAGTATACTGACTAAATCCAACAGTTCATTTTAAAAAATTGCCCAATATTATGACAACTTTGACCTATCAAATTATTAAATACAGTTTAAAACCCGCTTTAAATGAGCGAATCGAATGTTAGTAAAGGCCCAAGTATATATCGTATGATTTGTTGTCAACTACCATGTGTTAATATTAAAAAGCTGAATGTATATTTGGATTAAAATCCAAAAGTTATGATGGCATATTCATTGAGTAAACATTTTAAGTGATCTGTCACAAAGCTAAATCCAATCCATCGTACGATTTGAGACCTGCCTCACTGATTCTGTCTATGCCAGCTAATCCCTCCATAAAAGAACGCAGGAGGCACTAATGTCAATCCCCATTTATAATTCCAGTAATTGCATCTGCCAACGCCAGTTCGGAATCGATTCAATAGTGGCCACTCTTTACGAGAGAGGTTCATCCCACCTACAGGTATTGACGGATCATTAATAAGGAACTTATTTCGTTCATCAAAACTGTTCCACGCCATGGTCCAGCTTGTTTTGAGCGAGAAATTTTATCTGCTCAACTGGAGAGCAGTAAGTAGAGGTGGGATTCGAGATTTTAAGCGACCGTTCTGACATGGGAGATCCTGTGTAATGGGGAGGTGCCAGTCATTCAAGATCTTATTGAATTCCTTGAGTAGTGCCTGACGTTTTATCTCTGGACATTGCTATATTGCACAGAACCGGGAACCAAGGAAGTAGAGTTGACATGAGAGTGCCACTAATAGCTCTCGTGGCCCTATTAAGTGGACATCAATCGCTTTAGTGTGAACACTATTTAGCCATACGGGAGCACTATATTCAGCAGCTGAATAGACCAGTGACAAAGCAGTTGTACTCAGGACGTGCGTTGGCTCTCCAGGTTGTTCCGGCAATATCATGAACAATTGTTACATTGGTTCTGATTTTAGCTGCTGTTTTTTAAGATCAGTGACAGAATTAACGTTACTCCCAGATACTGTAGATGATCATTATGATGGAGTTTTACACCATTTAGAAAGATGTTCAGTTTTCGATTAGCCAGTCTGTTACTTAGGTGGGAGTAGGCTACTTTTTTTATGGGTTAGAATTTAGCTTCCAGTTTCTAAAATACACTTCGAGGGCTGCAATGTTTTAAATAGTTCTCTTCTTAATGTGTAAGTGTAAAAATGAAATAATATCTTACTAAATTATTGTTGTTATACAAAAGGCTTATTAATTTCACCTCCGTTAACAGCAATGTCAACTCCGTTAACAAGGATTGTAACGGAGGTGAGGAACTAGGTAGGTAATAAAACCCAAGAAGGTTTAGGCAATGACTGTAGTCATTGGTTTAGGTGTCCGTTTGAGTAAATGCATTAAGCGGTAATATAAAGCAGGCACCAAGGTGAGGTGCGGGTGAGACACATATCTCGTCATTAACCAACACAACTCGATTATCTTCATACTTTATTGAAACGTCGCCAACGATAGAATAGATTCCAACAGTTCAATGCCGAGGTAGATCCAATTTATGAATCCTAATTGACCGGTTCCATAAATAATTCAGACCACTAGATCGGTCTGTCACGTTATATTTTCCACTAAGTAAAGAATTAAAGACATATATACAGTTTGAAGCAGAAGGTCGTGCAAAAACTGGAAATATAGCGGACCTTCCAATTATACATTCCGAGGAATGTACTCGCTAACGAGACTTTTGAAATAACTGATTCAGTTACATCAAAATTGTCGTTTTTAATAAGGCTTCCATAATTTGAAGTTTACAGATTTTTTTTAAAGACGAGTGATTAAAGTTTGTGATGGAACATACATGTATTACGATCAGAGTACCAGAAAGAATTTCTGAGTATACAAATCCATGATGGACGAAATAATTTTTTATCAAAAAAGGAGCCAGTTTGTTTGTGTAGAATCTTATAAATTTAATCAGCCTGCCTTAAAAAAAGTAATATGTAGAATTACACTTATATAACTCTCTTTATAGCCAATAACCTGAAAAATTTTCTGGTGAAACAAAGAGTAAATAAAATATGACCATTAGTAACGGACAAGGAACTATAAAAATGCTTTCATGATAGTATTTATGGTCAATTACACACCATTGAACGGGTTAATTGATGACGATCTGCCCAGAACAAGTGATATAAAACACTAATTTTACAACAAAAAATCACTATTTATAATAAACAAGACACAGCAATTTATGCGGATTTAGAGAAGTAACTTTAAGGCTGGAAGAACTTACTTTCCTCCCCTGGGAAAAGTGTGGGTGCCTTCAGGAAAAAGTGTAATTATGGAACGGATCTAAAACTTGTTCATTTTAGTTTATTATTTTGCTTTTTATTGTATCAATAATCAGCTTTATATCACGCTGAAAAGGGGGCACAACTTTAATATACAAAAATAGTGATGAGGATTTTGATGGCCTGAGTGGTGGTTTAAACTCATAATGGTAAAATTAGTAAGCCTACACTTACCAAAATGATATTACCAGTTCGTTACATTGATAGTCTCTACACTCTTCCCTATAATGTGAATGAGGTGGTCATTCGATATTAGTGTACGATATCGAAAAGAGGTATAAAAAAATTAAGCTTTATTTACCCCCATAGAATATTACATCTGACAATTTAGGAAAATATGATCCGATAAGTTTAAGATCTGGAAAACACGGCCTATATTTTATGAATGATACAACCCCATATACCCTTGACTTAACCCTCGATCCGGCAGTCATTTTTGCCCAAAATGGCGGGTCATTTTTGATGATTTTGCAGTGATGTTTTATAAAATTCATAAAAAATATTATAATACAATAAAAGTACAATTTTGTGGTATCAAACTGTTCACAAGAATGTGGGCTATCATATAATATATAATTCATAACCTATAAAGTTTTTTTTTTTATGTTATGAAATAGTTGTAAATTTTTTTAGAAATCGCGGAAAATAGGGGGGACCACCCCCTATGATCAATGTTGTGATGATAAAAAAAGAAATGTGAGATAGCCAAAATGTTCTAAATTTTATCTAGTTTCAGAAAATATATAGTTTATGTAGGTTTGTAAGTAAAAATTATTTTTTATAATTTTTTAACTGGAACGTATACAAAAACCTGAAAATTAGTAACCATGGTTACTATAACATTCAAAAATATGATACAAATTTTCTATAAACACTACAGAGTTCTATTATATACTAAAATGTTAAATAGATTATCAGACATCTATATAAAATAAAAACACTGTCACTAACCTATTTATAACTATACAATATATGAAGTATGGTTGTAAATAAATAAATATTACACTACACAATAGGCCTAGGAAAGCCTAAACTAAATCACTGAATTTACAATAATTTTGTAAATTTGAAACAATAAATAACACTTCACAACACTAAAACAACACTCTAATACAATATAATACACTTCTAAACACACTAGAAGTGATAATTACACTGTACACGATAATTATTTACCGCAGTTGAAATCCCGGCAGACTAAACAACAACAATGGCGAGACTGTTCCATCTTCAACTTTCACTACGTTTTAAAATAACGCCGATAAAGTACAGTGTGCGATGTTGCATACCACTGGAATCGTCTGTTCACGCTGAGTACATAGAGTATAAAAACATCGATGTAGCTCAATATTTACGGATTTTATATATGATTTACCGCGAACGGAAAATGTTTCGAAATTTCGATAAATGCCACTTGGGCGAACGAAAAATGTTTCGAAATTTCGAAGAATGCCACATGGAGGGTTAACACCACATGACCCTGCAATTCTTTGAAGGTAGACAATAAAAAAAAAAAAAATTCAAACATTGCAGGTTAGAACAATTGAGCAAATGAAGATCCTCTCTGAATAAGTATTATCCTTGATTATATACACCTACAATAGATAAACCATCTAATATGAATATTTGTGCCTGTAATTTGGTTAGTTAGTGAGGCCCGCAACCACAGCTGGTTTAAACTGCATTACATTTACATGGAACTACACTAGCGCTCCACAACGGACCACAAAAACAGTTGATATTTTGAGACTCAAAATTTAACATTGGATGGGAGATCTATTTGTATATAAAATCAACGGTATTATATATCACATTAATAACTATCACATTTGTTTGAAATTTTACTTTTGTAAATATCGGTAGAGTGCAATGACAAACACACATAAGGCGTTTGTAAACGTCCGCAACGACGTATTTTTAGTCAGTATACGCCATGTGACAAGAAGTTTTTAGTGTGAAAAAGTGTCATTTGAACTGGAAAATCTTACCTTTGTGCCCTGACTGAAATTATACAGTTTTGCTACATACAAACAATATTTTATTCTGCAAAACAACCGACTTCATGAGACCAGGATGTGAATGGGCCTACAATTCACTCTACATAAGGATGACTACCCACCCTTATACTCTATAGCAATACCGACAGACCTCCATCCCCTCTAAACACTAAACATTGACATGTACCCACCCATCTGCCTTGTCTTGCATATGACCATCGCCCACCATACACTCTACAAATATAAACTGCTTTTGTGCATCCCTCTAGTCTGAGGAAGGTGAGCGTGTGGTTCACCGAAATCAATCACCATAATATTTGTGCATTTTGTACTTGTATTGTAATATATTTGTGCATTTTGTGCTTATACTGTGATACATTTTTTGTTGTGTGACGTTTTACTTGTACTGTATATGTACCAACACGTATTAATCTAATTAAAAAACTATTTACAAATATAACTAATTAAAACCACAATATGTATACGAAATTAGATCTCAAATATATGATTGCCTGCAAATTATGTTCTATCCATTCTGACTTCTATATTTTTATAGCAAGCTCAACATTGTTTGGTGGGTATTACTTATTATATCAAATGCTGTATTTAATAATGAAATATACAAATATGTTAAAATTCATTTAGAGTATTACATAAAACTAAGTAAATGTGTGCAAGACTGTTTTTACCCGCTTCCTGGTTTCGTAAGAA
This sequence comes from Stictocephala bisonia, assembly GCA_035578905.1. Taxonomy (NCBI): domain Eukaryota; kingdom Metazoa; phylum Arthropoda; class Insecta; order Hemiptera; family Membracidae; genus Stictocephala; species Stictocephala bisonia. Next base: position 1,014,740 of record JAQJVL010000024.1, read on the forward strand.
GTTGAGGTCACCGATCGTCGTTTAGTAGGTAGACGAACGCCGTTTACAACCGAGAAAAACGGTCCAGGTGCCGTTCTCACGGGAGGAAACATACGCGGTTTTACAACGGCGAGATCCAGCCACTTTCACACTGACGCAGACATAAATCACCCAGTGGGATACAAGGGTACTAAATCCTACAGGACTCTAACGTCAATTTTAGGAATAAGTGAAGTATGACAAGAACAGCAATCAACTAAAACATGTACAGTACGGTATAAACACGACAACATACAAATCAATGTTTACTACAAACACGTAAACTTTCTCTTAAGTAACTAATTAATCCTTCTACACTACAGATCTAATAAAATTTTGTTTTTTTTTTTAACTCGGTTTACAAAAATCCAAATAATAAGAGGGTTTCAAGTTTGATACATGTTTGTAAAGCTACGTTTTCTTTCTGACAAGTCGCGGTAACATGACGCTCGCGTTGTGCAAAATCTTTGACACCGTTTCCATTCTGCAACATCCGAATCACAAAACGTACTTAAGAGTAGAGTAGTATTTGTTTATGATAATAATATTCTTATTTTGTTTATAACTATGATAATGTTTTAAATACACCTCGCCTTTTATCTCGTCTTTTTAGTACAACCTCAACTACAATGTTCTGTTCAGTTTAGTTGAATTTTTTTTGTGATGGGTACAAAATCAGGTAATACAACTGAGTCGGGTTTTGTGATTTGACAGATTTTAACTTTGAACTGTTGAAAAAGAAACGGAAATGTTTTAGTTGTTGGTAAGAAATTTGTATACGGTGAAATGAAAAATTTAAAGGACTTTGTTATCCAGGGTGAGTCATCCCCATGAGCACATTAGTTGGGCTCCAAACGTTCTGCGTTTGTCCAGATCATTTCAGTTACATTGCAATAAATGTCCGATGATCTTGGACAAACTAATCTAGAAACTATCATATAAAAAATTGTGATTATCTGACACCATGAAGTTTCATTTTAGTTCAGCACAGTCGGTTAAACTAAGTGATACATTTGATCAATTATTGTCCAAAGAAAATATCGTAGCTGTCGAAAACCTATATAGTGCTGTATAATAAAACACAATTTTAAACAAATACTGAAACGCTATTTTTTAGGCATTTCAATAGATTTTGACCATAATATACGTTTGAAAATATTACTAGGAATAAAATAAATTCCAAACATTTAAATTTAAGATATTCCAAAAAGGTTAGTAGGAAGTTTTGCATCATAATTTTCTTGTTTAGTTAACTACAGTAATTAATACAGTCGTATAGCTTTTAGCTATAAATTATGGTGGTGTTGTAGCATCGATTATTTATATGTACCAAATGTAACCAAGACCAGAAACTATTTACCTTATCTATCTACAATCTGTATTACAAACATCGTTAAACTTCTTATAATGAAGCAGCTAAAATGTTTATTAATTGTACAAATAAATTTGGACCTTCTCCGTTACCTCATTACTAAAATTTTTTAATCGCAATTACGGTTAGGTTAGATTTGTCAGGTTAGGTTATTTTATGTTAGACTAGGTTAGGTGGCTACTAAAGTCGATCACAAACTCGTAAATCCAATGATTGACTTACCACCGAATGCGCTCTCCGTGTGAAAGCGATAAGATAAGGCTAGCGATATCGGATTTCTAGCGAATAAGGAATACCACAGTGGACATAAAAATGATTGACTTACCACCGAATGCGTTCTCCGTGTGAAAGCGATAAGATAAGGCTAGCGATATCGGATTTCTAGCGAATAAGTAATACCACCGTGGACATAAAAATGATTGACTTACCACCGAATGCGCTCTCCGTGTGAAAGCGATAAGATAAGGCTAGCGATATCGGATTTCTAGCGAATAAAGAATACCACCGTGGACATAAAAATGATTGACTTACCACCGAATGCGCTCTCCGTGTGAAAGCGATAAGATAAGGCTAGCGATATCGGATTTCTAGCGAATAAGGAATACCACAGTGGACATAAAAATGATTGACTTACCACCGAATGCGCTCTCCTGTGAAAGCGATAAGATAAGGCTAGCGATATCGGATTTCTAGCGAATAAGGAATACCACAGTGGACATAAAAATGATTGGGGAACAGTTTTTGGAGCAGTAGAATATGTATCAAGCAGTAGTGAATTAACGGAAACAAAAAAGTAGTGGTAGTGCATTACGGAAAAAGAACCATAAATTTTATTCTAATTATACAACATAATGGCTATACCAACTGAAAAATAATGTAACAATGAAAATACCAAAGTTTACAAGCTACATCATAACTAATTAAATCACTTTTGTAAAATTGTAAGAACAACTCAATAACAATTTTTTTTGTATTGTGACACTCAGTTCGTGTAGTCTACAGTTTTGTATTGGAATTCATCGGAAAATCTGACTGTACAGGTTTGGGCTAAAGTCTAGAGCATAGTATTGTTCTATCAATAGGAATATGTAGAAATTTTGAAGTGGTGTATTATCACTTTATCGAACATTTAGTCATGTTACACTTGTGTTTTGTACAAACATAGAATCACCCTCCCAGGAGGTCTTAATATTTTTTAATTTAAACTTACTTCATTGTATGTGAACTTTGTATGTAAATATACATTGTTTTAATGTAAACTTGATTTTATATGATACAAAATAATAGCAAATAATGTCAATCCTGTTGGAAGAATTGTATACATTAAAACAATCGGGTTATTTAGTTCACTCACTTTCGGAACTTATTATTACTTGACCGATTTTGATGACATTTATTACTATTCAAAAGATAATTTTGATTTCTAAGTGGTAACGGAGCTAGATTTTTGAAATTTTCATAGGTTTTTACCCTACACGGGTTCAAAGATGCAATGTTACTCTTATGGAGATTTATTTTAATCGACCAGCTGGCGGCATAAACAGATGTTAAATAGCTCAAAAAATTTTTTAGGTTAAACATAGAGAGCAGCACAGCAAAATATAAAAAAGCGAATACGTATCTGTCTGTAAGTATGTTATCATCAGCCGTGAAATAAAATGAAAACATTTCCAATAGGCTAATCAAATTTATCAATAAATTTTATAACATGGATTGTTTTTATATAAAATTATTATATTATAAATAGAGTGCAAATTAAGTGCAGTAAGTGAGTTACTGTAAATGAATTTAAATAATATCATTTTACTTAATACAGTCTAATTACTAACATTTGAAGTCAAAAGTTACATGCCGAGGCCGAAGGCCGAGGAATCACGAACTTAGCGAGTGACGGGGTTGGCACGCGTAGCGTGCAGGGGTGTCCCCTAGTATCTTTAAAAACTCCTTTCTCAAATTACAATAGAGTACAAATGTGCAAATCAGGAACTTTATGCGCAGACTAATATCGAAACACTTTATACCAATTTAAGCATATTATTGAAATTAAAGGAAAACAAACAAAAATACAAGAGTTATCTCCATAAATAAGTTATTTAGTAGATCTTTCACCAATGATTAAAAACCCAACGTTTAAAAAGCAGGATTTACAATTTTGTCTTCCTTCTAATCAATTATAAATACACAACCACTCGATGACTTACGTCGTCTGCTAAAAGGGCTGGACACTTTTAATTCAGGCAGTAAATGATATGACATGAATTTCAAAAGTTAACTCAATTGAAAGAATATCTTTAAACCCCTTTTCTCATAAATAATCTTATGAATATGAGTTATGCACAAATTTATATACAAGAGATGAATGTAAAAAAGGAACTGTTACATACTTATCATATTACTAAAACAAACAATAGTCGAAATAGTTAGCGAATGATGGCACGCAAGAGTTTCCTCTAAAAATGAAAGCCTGATTATTTTACTTCAGTCTGAGACTTCTAAGGACATAGTCGTGAAAAATGTGTTATTATTTCTATATACTGTAAATAATAATTTATGTTTTCAACAATTAATTTAAAAAATATAATGGCACTTCAGTACATATTACTTAATTTGTAACTGGAGTTGCGTCCATTATATATATATAAACTAAGCAAGGGAAAATACACACCTACAAATAGAAGAACGAATAAAGCTTTTTGTTACTGTAGTATTTTGGCATTTCTATTTTGCACAATTTGAAAATTATATCAATGAAACAAATGTTTAGATTATCGTAATTACTTACACATTTTCTGAAATTTCCACCTCGTCTATCCTTAGAAATTCACGAAAATATTTCCATTATAGATTTTGTTTTGTTTGTGACTTGGCTTAGATTAATTCCTATAGCTTCTAGGGGGAGCATAGGGCCTCGACGAACGATCTCCAACGGTTTCTGTCGGCAGTCTTCCTTTACTCTTGTCCAAGTCAGGTCTTGCTCCTCTAACTCTTTCTCCACAGTACGTGTCCAGATAATTCAAAGTCTTCCTCTTTTTCTCTTCTCCTGCGGATTCCACTCTAAGGCTTGTCAAGCTACAGTATCTTACTGTAGCTCCATTTCCACTTTCTCCTTTTCAGCTGTGTTATGATATTACAGCACAGTAAATTATCTGTTATTGTATACAAGTCTTCGTTTGAGGTGGTATTGGGCCACCATATCCTTAAAATGATCCGTAGACACTTATTAACAAAAGCTTCTAGCCTCTTAACGTTGGTATTTATTAATTTCCAAATCTCACAGCCATACAACAGAACCAATGTTACATTTTTAGCTCATAAATATTGTTTGTGACTCTAAATTAAAAGTTTTTCTCACTGAATTCGAAAATATTTTTTAATGGGGTTTTGTTATAGTCGCAGAACAGAAATTTGTTATAGTCACATAAGTATTAAATGAATCGAAATCCAACTTATATACTTCCACGTCATGCAGTCGGTCAGAACTGTTGCAAAACTGCCATTAACTATCAAGAATTCTATCAGTAGAAAAAGACTTGCCCTTGAAAAAGATAAGGAAGTTTTACCGACAAAGTGTAATATAGTCGTAAATGTCTACATTTGCAAAGAAATAGATCTCTGCACTTAACATCCGAAGGCGTTAAAAACTACTTTTACTGTAAAAATAAATGAATTATAATCATTATAATTACACAATTTAATTATAGTATTTATATATTTCAACTATTGTGTATGACTTCTTTTGAACTCATTAAACAGTTTATTTTGTCGTTCTGTTACTTATACATATCATACAATCCTAAAATAATTGGTGATGTGTGCAATATGATACAATAACTGTATGCTTTAATAGTTAACCGACAAATTAGTCTTCAGGGAAAGATTTGAAACTCTAGTTCAATAAGTTATGATCAGACTCTGTTTGGCTATTTAAAATAACATAATACATATAACAAATGTCAATTAACTGTATAAAAGTCAAGCACATTATGTTTAAAAACTGTTTCTAAAGTGCGAAAAATAAATATTGCATCTTGTAACAATTAGTAGCAATTACTATTATATCTATTTTGAAATTCACAAAAATACATTTTGGGTTAGAATTGTAATATGAGTTGACTTATTTATATGAATGCGTACTTCACTTAACGTATATTCATAAAAGTTTGCAATATTTTTATTTAGAGTTCGAAAAATAAATTATATTCTTCTCTTTCAAAATTAAATTTTAAAACTCTGTCAAATTAATTAAATATTTTCTTAAATAAGTTCCGATGATAACAAAAGCCAAAAGCTTATTTTGTATCAAACACAAGCTAAGAGCAATAAAATAGCAATGAGTTCGTTGAATTCCTTAGGCTCCACCCATTAATTGAAGGACAGTTGGGTGCCTGTGTCTCAGTCCTGCCAATTAGTAGTGACATCGTTGAACTCCTCAGGTCGTTTATTAGGATCCATCCAATAATTGTAAGTGTAGTAATGTAGTTGGGTGCCTCAGTGTCAGTCCTGCCAATTAGTTATGAGATCACTTAACTTCTAATGATCTAGCCAATAATTGCAAGGACAGTTGATGTACCTCTGTGCCAGACTTTCCAGTTAGTTATGAGATCATTTAACTCCCTAGGCTCCAGCCAATAATTAGTGGACAGTTGGGGTGCCTCAGTGTCAGTCTTGCCAATTAGTTATGAGATCACTTAACTCCTAAAGATCCAGCCAATAATTGCAAGGACAGTTAGTGTACCTCTGTGTCAGTCCTGCTAGTTATTCGACGCGGAAGGAGTTTTTACTGGGGATATCCATGTATGTCTTGATTTTCATATCATAGTTGGTTTTTGTTTTTGGGTTCCACACATAAAACTAAACAATCTATAGAGAAAGTTTGTATGAATTCTCTTTAGTTTAGTTTCTGTATCTTTATGTTGTTGTTTTTGTTAATCACATTTTAAAGACGTATAAAAAGGAGACTTAAACTTTATTCTTATAGCATCCGATCAAAATATTTATTGATCAAAACGTATAAACTATGTGAATGAATTAATTTGTAATTCCAATCAGTTCTGTTTGTTTAAGATGGTGTATATTGACAGAAATAATAACTTTACTATATTTATTATTATTCACATTCATTAAAAGGCACCTTTTATATTGACAAAATACGTATTGTTCTTATTATTTCCAGTTAAATAATATGGCTAAAGATTACCCAAGAGTAACCAACATATTTTAAAATACAGCGTGTATGTGTATTTTTATTTTTAACCTTATAATCTTACCAAGCGTGTGAGAACAAGCGTACTTATCGCTCGCCTTGGTTTTTTTAAAGTCAAAGGAGGTGTCATTTGATCTTGTAAAGTTAGGGCTTAACGTAGACTCTACGTTCAGAATTAGGAGTAAGTTCAGATCAAATGAAATCATGATGTACCTACTTGTGCGAATGAGTCAAGATACAACCCCTTTATGAAAGTGATGTATATTGGCCTCTGATACAATGAACGATTAATAATTGAAATTGTTTTACTGAACAATATTTATATATGTAGGTGGTTTTAAATATAACTATGTTGAAAATAGGGTTGACAGTAATAAGATTTTCAGTATGTTAATTTTTAGAAAAGGTTTGATATAACGGAATCTAACCTATATCACTATTTACGAAAGTTCATCATAATTTACCTTGTAAATACACTCATTTTATCCAAAACTTACAATAAAAGAGTAATATTTTAATCAGTTATCCATACTAACAAAATAGTTTTCAGTGTAACTATGTTTTTTAAACATGTTCAAACACGTTTAGTACAAAATTCACCATTGTTCACTTTGAACACGCACAATTTTAAAACTTGAAGTTCATATATTTTATGAAAGATGTTAACAGCATAAAAACATCCAAAACTCATTTCTTGAACTATGAACTGTCTACAGAAAGAAATAGAATGACGCTAACACAATTACAATTTCTCTCAAGACATTCTAACTAATGTTTCCCTATTTTAGATGTACTAGGCCTATCATAAACTTATTGCCAATACAACTGATTTGAAAATACACTACAATCTATTCTAAAATTAGTTTTAGAATACGCTAATTGATCGCAAATACTTTTTGAAAGTTGTCTGGCTTGAAAAATGTTATCAACATTTAAAATGATGAACATTAAGAGTTCAACTGTCTCTTTCACAACAGTATTCGTGATTTTGATTATATGATAAAAGGACTATTTTACAAGCAAGTCTCTCATGAGAAGTGTTTTATAGAATTTGGTTTCAATATTCCAAGTTATCGAATGTCTTAAAAGAAAAGTTCATGATTCGAATCACAGGTGATTTTAAATAAGATATCAAACGATTGTAAGTTGTTCAAACTGTACAAAATATTCACGTTCATATGAAACTGTTTTCTAAATTACCAAGAACAATGCGAGTGGATCCATACAAGCCGCATCTGAAAAGTAAAACATAAAGCTCTTGAGCTCTTATTTGAGTGGTACTCAATTATTTAGAACTGTGCTGTAATTCAAGAGTGTCACCGGTCGCGGTGGCCCACATGGCTTCACCGGCCTTGGGATTTTGCTGCTTTACGACTTGAAAACCGGCTGAGAATGCGGTTTTGTACAAGCCAAGTCGGGGAACAGTCCGATCTCACTGCAATCACAACATATTCTGTCCAAAAGTTGTTATCAAAGTGATTCACCTTGATGAACGTTCTTGTCAAAAGTATCGCGTGTTTCAGAGAGTTGGTCCCATACTTAATATAAGTTATTCAAAAACTGTGGGCAAGTTTTATCTTGAGGTGTTACCTGTTTCATTTTACATCTCAAGCTTTCACGTGTCAAAAATTCACACAAAAAGTATTAAAACGAACTGCTTTATATGTGAAACTTTAGCAGTACATTGTAGGAATATGAAAACACGAGCCAAATACGTACATAATGATACGGAAGGAAGGTATACATTACGAGGAATATACAATTTTACTTTTATATATAAGAAAGTGAAGAAGAATGATTCCTCTCTTTTTACTTATATGTAGGGAAGTGAGGTAGAATGGTTGTAAAGAAATACCCTTTTTATTTGTATGTTGGGGAGTAATGTCGAAAACTGTAAGGAAGATGCGTTTTAATTATCCAGGGTAGTGAGGTATAATGATTGTGAAGAAAGATCCCATTTTACTTATATCAACGTGTGTGAAGTAGAATTATTATGCATAAAGATGTCACTTTACCTACACACAGGTGAGTTAGGTACAATGATTGTGAAGAAAGATTACATTTTACCTACATCCAGGTGAGTGAAGTAAAATGATTGTGACGTAAGTGAGGTAGAATAATTGTGAAAAAATATACCATTTTACCTATATCCAGGTGACTGAGGTAGAATGATTGCGAGGAAATGTCCTTTTCACTTATGTTTCAGTAGGACAATTTTGAAGAATGACAACGGTTTGATAAACGTTATATTTTTGTTCAAAATATATTTGAAAATTAAAATTAATTTCAAGAACAACAAAGACAATGTTAGGAAAAAAAACTCTAAGATAATGTGCCGATGTTCTCTTCTCTAGGAGCGTCACTCAGCCATTGGATGAGTTCATTTCCGCCCTAATGCCTTGGATCTCTTCCGTGACTGACATTTTACGAGTGACATCAGATCTTCTTCCAATGAGTCCGTGTGGTCAGCCCGGAGTTCCGGCAACCCTTACCGAAGGCCGAGGGCATATTGGGGCCCATTCCTATGCACAATAACGGTCGACAGACTATGATTAAATAGACAGCTCCTGTCTGTTTCACTGGGCATTAGCATGGGTAATACCACCAGGTAATGATCCGGCCTTGTGGTTGCTGCACTCAAGGGTATCATCAACTCGGCGGAATGTTTGACTAAGTTGTTAGACGATGTGGCTGTAGATGGCCGAGTCAGTTGCTTCCTAGCTATCATAAATCATCGGGATTGTGGTGCATTGTCTTTCTTTACTCCGAGAGCTAGACCTTGGAAATGATGTCTGTGGGCTGCAATAGCGATCTGAAACAGTACATGAGATATTAGGTCATGGCAACAATATACGTAAAACACAAGAATATGTTTAATTACATCAACATATAATGTTTCTTCTGTGGACTCACGATAAAATTCTTATTGATACTATCCAAAATCACCGGTGGCAACTGTGGTAGTGGAACCACGTTTTTTATGCCCGGACTCTTTGGAGAGTATCACTGGTAGCAAACACATAAGTTTAAAAAGCAGAACGTTTTAGTAAATTGCATCTATTACGTTATGAATGAGTGTTGTCTTATTATTGACAGCGATTTTTTTCTAACAGATTAATTTTCTTTGACAGTATAAACCTAAATATCTCGAACTTAGATCTCAATTCAAAATTACTTTCAATCATCGTCTCATTCTCGGCTGGTAAAAAACTAATAATTCCCTCTTCAGTTTGTCAAGTGGTAGAGATCAGGTCACACCTCATGATGTTAAGTCCACATAACCAAGTGATATACCTCCAAAAATAACAACTATGTAGCCTTTACCAGTTAGGGGAGGGTATGTTTGGAATCATTGGAGAGGAATTGAGTAGGCCACTAATGGGACGTGGATCGTGTCGTAAAATCAATGCTTGACTGCTCTGGTGACAGGATTGTAGGAAAAAGTATCGATGTGATTGGATCACTGCCACTGCTTGTGGTCTGCACAGTTTTAAATTGTGTATCTCACCATATTCATTCTGGCCGAGAAGTTGGCTTACACCCATCCTATGTCGTATTTCTGCAGCTGATTACTCATTACTTTTCATGTTTCATGACCTTACCTCAGGTAAATTCATGTTACATTGAAAGTATTGATTTCTTCTTGTATTTTGATATGGCCAATTATCACCCTTCTGGTAAAAATTTGTGATGCTATGTATGCATCAGCGTTTGAATGTTTCAAACGTAGGCTAACCCAAACATAAGTGCATTTCAAATCTATAACTTGATTTAGAAGAATAATCAGTACACATTACCTAACCCTAATTTTAAGTACTGCACAATCCGAAATCCAAGCTGAACAACACACAGTAGTACATCTGGAATGGCTTAAACTTTAAATTGTGTTTCCAATATATTATAACCAGTCGTATTTGAAATAATTTTGATTTGATTTAAATGTAAACAGTAAGTTATTTTAAGGAGTGTAAAAGAAGTGTCTGTGAGTAGAAGAAAAGTTACTTGTTAATTTAAATAAATCAATGAAATGTTGTTATAGCATTTTTGATGTTGAATAGTTGAAACTCATTAAATTTTCCGGGAAAAACAGTTTGAATATTACGATTATATTTTAATAATAAAGTAAAAATGGAATGTGTGTTAATTTCTCGATCGATAAAATGCCTTGTTGAACTAATAAACAAACTACGAGCATGCAAGCATAAGGTTTTGGAGTAGATAACATCACACGTCTTACCAACTCTTACGCCATTTCTTTCAATTAATTAGTAGAAATGGAAACCGGGACATCTTTTCAATTAAGATAAAATTCATTTTGAACGGGAACGGACGATCCAATTTTATGGGACAGACAATCCGATATTCCCAATTAAGGGCCTTATCGAAACGGCTTTTTGTGCTTTGTTAAGATTAACTGTATGAGATTTGTTCAGTTTATTACAATTCGTATTCTCATTACCAGTTTTATCTGACTGGTGCTTGTGGACTGTGTAGTTTCGCCATAACACTTCCAACAATACTGTAATTACTGTTTAGGTTTGTGCACTGTTTTTTTAGGTTAAGAGCCTACTAAGGTTTTAGTTCGTAAGTCACATATCTAAGATTTAGTTTCTCTTACTGACCACTGCGAACGCTATGTTCTGCGAGGCATTAATTTTCCAATCTTCGATTGCCGTTCAGCCCATGACCAGTGGCGGCGGAAGGAGTTTTTAGCAGTGGGGTTAATCTTTAGCAGGACAAAGGAGGGTCTGGGGGGACCCCCCAGGTGCAGGAAAATTTTAAAAATGAACACACCCGGAAATCACATTTTACACTAATCTAGTACAAACTTAGCATGAAAAGGCAGTGTGTATGTATGCCGGTGTAATGGCTCAGCAGCTAAGGTTTCGAACTGCGGGACATTTTCCAAGGTTTAATCCCCATCTGATCCAGCGGTCAGTACTCCCCTCATTCAATAAAATTCACGCACAGGCCGGCACATGTTAACTGAGTGTAGTTAAAAAAATTCTGTAGTAAAATTTTAAAATACTACAAACAATATTAGATATATTTTGTTATTTTATATCTTACCATAGACTGAATTTCTTCACGTTAGTCTAACAAACCAAATACTAGTACAACAGTCAATACCTAACTGCATTGCCGTAGCAGTAGTATTGAACTGTCACAAAACAAAGCAAATGGAATTTTTAAAATGAGTCATCGATATTAGATGGAGTTTTATGAAAATTACACACCGGTAACCAAAATTACACCAATCAATCTATTGTTACTCACAAAATGTTGTGTGAGAATTTAAATTATGCTACATTTATCGTAAATTACTGCTACAAATCGTAGATTAAGATACGATATCAAAATAAATATTTTTTACATTTGCTCAAAATTATTGGTATTCAATGTTTCTTCTATGACCCCCCTGACCCACTCCTACACACCGCTGCCACTTCCCGTGACATAAAGACTTCTTTTGACTGGCTTCCCCTTTTGACTTTGAGTTCTTTGTGAATCACTTCATTTTTTTAAGCTGAAGTTTTCAAATATTATTAGCCATTATTTATGGAGGATTGGAAAGAGACTTGCAACAGGATGCCCTCCTGGAAGTTAAAATTTTTTTTAATTAAGTCTGTGGTATGGGGAGAGGCCTTGTTAGCTGGTCAATTTAGATAGTTTTCCATTTTTTAACTTCTTTTACATTATGGGTAACCTTGGCGAATTTTGATGTTTTGTCAGGACTCGGGATTCCTAGTTAATTTAGATACAGTCTGTTTCTGGAGAGGAGTGGAACAATAATAACAATTTATCATAAAACTCTACCCCACATATTAAAAAAAGCTAGGAGAAAGTTTAGTTTATGGTGATTATTCTTCCTTTCGTCTGTGGAAAGTGTGTTAAACAACCCTTACATAGGAATAATATGTAACATTTATGTAATAAGCATAGAGATTATTAATGTTTGACTTACTGTAAATTATCTCTTCTTCAACAATGAGGGGGTGGTAAATGAGGAGTTATATCAAATACGAGGTCAATTCGGTATTAAGCTGCATCCAATAATTGTAACGGTGTTTCCCCTACTGTAAAAAAACGTTTAAGAATCAATGTTTTAACTAAGTTTACTGGTTAGTTTAAATATAGAATTATTTTTACAATCTATTATAAATATATGGTAACATATAATCAACGAATATTACAACAAGTAAACACTAAAAGTAAGTTTATTTTTCCTTTTTTTGTAATGGGATTATAAATATACTATCAATACGTTTGCAAAATTACCTGTAATGTATACACATTTGATCTGTGTTTACAAGTCTTCAGCCCTGATAATAAAACGTAAGGTAAGTGGCGTTACCTTACGTTTACGTAAAGAGGTCAGTACCTCTTTACGTGTAAGGGAGGGCGGGTGGGTCAGTACCACAGTACGTGTAAGGGGAGGGCGGGTGGGTCAGTACCACTGTATGTGTAGGGGTGGGTGGGTGGGTCAGTACCACAGTACGTGTAAGGGGAGGGCGGGTGGGTCAGTACCACAGTACGTGTAAGGGGAGGGCGGGTGGGTCAGTACCACAGTACGTGTAAGGGGAGGGCGGGTGGGTCAGTATCACTGTATGTGTAGGGGTGGGTGGGTGGGTCAGTACCACTGTACGTGTAGGGGAGGGTGGGTGGGTCAATACCACAGTACGTTTAGGGGAGGGCGAGTGGGTTAGTACCACTGTACGTGTAGGGCCGGGTGGGTGGGTCAGTACCACTGTTCGTGTAGGGGAGGGTGAGTAAACGCAACAACATACGTGAGGGATAACATACGTTACCTATACACTGACGGGTCTGATCTTTCTAAACTCTTGTCACATCCTGTTCATAAGTTTCATATACTCCTTTTGGACATTGTGATGGGACCTCCCTACAGATGTAGTCCGAACTTCTCTCAAAGAAGGGATACAAGATTCTTATATCACAATGACACAGACACAATATTTATTTACTAAATTTAAGGTCGAAGTTTATTCTACAAACAGTCTACAAGCATACTGCATAAAAAAAGGTAGGTGCTCTAAAGTAAACAATTTGTAAATATATTTTAAATTATTTGAATAAATCACGTACTTTATAACTGTTATTTATTTACCGATTTGAAAGTAACGTATATAAGAACTTATTTAACTATTTGAGAGTAATAAATGCATGCATTTGTAAAGCTTAGATAATACATGTTTTTATTTATTATAATATGTTACAACTGTATTAATTTTTTACTATTTGATAGTGATATTTGCAACATGTTATGGAATAAATAAGATTTTATAACCAAATTGCAGGTTGTTTGTAGTGATACGTTTTCGTGTATAGAAGGAAAAGAAAAATTTCCTTTCTGTACATTGGTCCTTTGATTCTCGGACCACCTGCCAATTTTCTTGCCTTTAGGAATTATTTCACCTTCAAGCATTAATAGGTTACTTATATAAATTTATTCTGACAACATAAAAATGCTTATTTTAAATGATCAGAATTATAACAGAAGGAAGGGACCAAAAATAGCTTTGGCATGATCAGTGTTGGTGAATCTGGAAACAAGCGGGGTGCCAAACCAGACCCTTGCGGTACACCAGTATCCAATAAACCTCCATGTTTATCCAGCGGGCTGTCCTGGCCGGTTAACGACTACTACATAGCCACAACCTCTCTTATCTTTCATCTCAATGGCGGCCTCGCTCTTTATTGTCACAACTGTGCCGTTTTAATTTGGGGAAGCGGTTGTAATTTTATCCCACCAGTAAACTTTCGTAGAGAAAAACTTTCTCCGATTAAAGTGAATTCTCTTGTTCTTTACTGGGTGGGTAAAATTGCACCAAGATATGAAGGCTAAGTGGTGTACATAATTATGTGTCAATATTGTGTAGTGATAAAAATATGCCATATTCATTGATGGAAAAAGTATTTATCCTGTGCTGAAATAACTTGTAATAGCATAGTAGATTATTAGTTGATGCAATATCTGGGTAAACTTATAGGTCTACTTAAAATTGTATAATATATCGTACACCTACTGGGTAACTATCACTTGAATTCTTTTGACACAGAAGGAAACGTCAGTGAACAAATACAAACTATTTATTTAAGTTGATACTTATCATGGTGACTAGGTGTTGTGCGTTGTACATTTTGACTCTTGATTTTACCCAGCCACTTTTATTGGCTGTTTTATTCAATTAAACTTTACATAAGTGTTCAGGATAATAAAGGGCATGTAAATAACTGGACGTATAAACTGGGCATTAAAATAAGAAGACATACTTTTTTATGTCTTATAAATAACTTATAAGTTATGTACGCAAATAACGTGAACATTAATATATGGACACTGTTAGACAGTAAGAATTATGACTTATAAAACTACTTGGATCTTTTCCGTTATACGATCGCCACAGTTTGAATACACATTTTTTGTTTCGTAGATAAATATATAAAATATGTAAATAGTTTAAACTATAAAGAAGACCAACACAGTGATATTGTATATAGTATTTCCTCAAATACGTCCTTTCCATCTCGCTTATAAACTAACTCTAACTCGCACAAGTAGGAGTCTAACATTGCGCTTCATTCCACTGTAATTTTGTTTGGATGGATGTATGCACCACTAGTAGGATAAATAGAACTGTATTTACGATTTACGTATAATGCTCACAACCTAACCTAGAAACCTTGGTACACTTACCTTTGGTTTGGTATTAGTGTAACGGAAATATCCACTCCGAACGAACTACTCCGAAGGGTTAAAAGAGCGTTGTGAATTTCGACTTTTATTTTATTATATTTATAACTTACCTTTTCGACTCACACCCTCCCTTTATGCAGGTTTTATGGCCTATCCATCTTTTCGAGGAAACGATGGTTTGCCGCACTTTTTTACATCTGCATTTACTGATCTAGTGCATAAACTATCCTTTAACCCAAAAGTAAAAATATACTAACTTGAGCAAATAAAATATTTAATTTTCATTCTTAATTATGTTCATGATTAGCAGGTATAACACAAATTATACTGAGTACATTTACTCAACTAATAATAACAATATTTAAAAGATGTAGAGAACCAATGATTAGTAACATTGTCACGTATAATGTTTCAGGGAACCTCCAGGGTGTGAAATTAACTGACCTGAAGGTGGTCATTAGTCCACTAGTTGGCACAAATTGTACGCTAATTTGGGGTAAGTGACGGTAGCCATAGAACTGCTACCTTCCTGCACGCCCCAGGGGAGGGAGATGTGGTCAGATATTATCCCAATGATGGATACAAGTTGGCGGCATACATTACGCTAATAAAGACGCGTCTACCTGTGAATTTATCATACCTATTTATCTGACTAGTGCAATGGTCTGGCTTAAAATAGCTTAAGATTAGTGCGGAACCATATTTAGAGATATATTATTATGATGTTTACTTTCTAGTTTTGAAGAGAATAAAAATAAAAATGAATGTATGTCTATCTGTTTGTTGCTCATGCATTACAACAATATTCATTGGATCGCCAGGAAACTTTGGAAATTTGCTGTGTACACTCCAAGTTATACCATGCTTTCTAGAATTCTCATCCGAATCTAGGGGATCTACCTAAGGGGCCTTTATGTTTCAATTGTAATCTATCTAATTAAGTTACTTCATTTGTTTGATAAATCAACAGCTATTGATTAACACGAAAATGATCTACTGTTTCTATCATGATCTTACTCGTAGCACTTCAAGGCTCATGTAGTGTTTCTCTTTTTTGTCCCCGGCACTTGTCCCGCGATATGTTGCAGACAGTTTTGTGACGGAACATTTTGTGAGTAGTGGGATTTGCCAGATCTGGGACAACAGCTGACTCAGTATTTTGTGATAGAGATAAGAGATGCCTTAGTGGCCTGTGACGTCATGGGTGTAACATCAGAGCCTTGTTTGACGTCATTTGCTGGTTATGACGTCATGAGTGGGTGTGACGCATGGGTGGTTGGGAAGGTCATTGTAGCTGTTTTTTTTTAATAGCTTCTTGCACAGAAGACTGTTCTATGCAAAAAGGATATTTAATTTTCTTTTTTCTTTTTATTCTTTATTTACAAATGATTATTTACAAACTAAAACTTAATGACTAGATGGTTTTTCCTCACTTCCTTTCAGCTCAACCACCAGCTATTCTCCATTTTTTTACCTCCTCCATCAGTCTGTTGTATAGTTCTTCACCACATTCTTCAGGACCTATAATTTCAAATAATTTTATAAATAAGTTTATATGATCAAGCACATAATTGCAAACAATACAATTAGGACCACACGTAGTTGTTGTTTCAGTTTGCACCCACTTAAATTTTATATTTTCCACATCTTCGGCAATATCAGCCATTCTATTCAGTTTTTCATCTGCTTCTGGACTCCAATGTGGTTTTAATCATCTCTGCTCAAGTATAACTAAGTTCAAGTTCGTATTCATGGTGAATGTGCCGGGTCGGTGTTGTTACTCGGACACTTGTCTGGATATACCTGTGGTTGAGTGTCTGAACACAGTCTCCTTTATAAAACCAAGAGTTCTGGTGGGGTGAAGAGGTGGGGGAAAGTAGTGATGGGAGTATGACCCCTGATGTTACTGAAACCTTAATGGCTATGCTTTAATATGATTAAGAAGTTGCTGTTTTATGTTAGTGATACTGTTTCTATTCATTAAAATCCTAAGACATGGACAACAGCAAAGTCCATGTCTTAGGTCTGGGGCTGGGTTTATCGTCCAACACCCCTTAAAGTGTACAAAATTAAACGAAATGTACTCGTATTAGCATTAATCTATGTACTCGTTTCTTCTATCTTTTTAAATCCCAAAGTATAACCGTTTCATTTAATCGCTTTACCACTTTTATGTAGACTAGTTCAAGGTCGTACAGTTGGTTTTAAAAATTATATTTTTTATACATTTAGTCATCAATACTAACCAAGGAATAGTGTCCAAATGGTTGTGTATGGACTTTATCATTCAGTATATATATTTTTTGTTATCTTTGGATGATAAAGCTTTCTTTGTTTCTGTTACGCTGTACAAGTGATGGTTAAGGCTTCGTTCACTATTAAACTTTGCTGTAAATGTTACATCCTCAAATAAATACTTTTTGTAGTTTTCAAATTGAAGTTTCTTCTTTAAATATAGACTTTTAATGCCTTTTTACTTTCTTAATTAATTATAAACTTATCATAATTTTCATTTTTTTGAACTCTTTAATTGAACACAATTTCACCATTAAATTTACAATTTCTTCTATTTCACACCTTTGGTTTCATCTTTGAATTTACCAAGCACCTTATTGTTTCTACCTCCGTCATACGTAGGATGAGTAACGGTGTAGTCTGAAAAGTGAAAAATCATCAGTGTAAGGAAACGTTCACAGATCTTCATACATATCTGTTGTCTTAAACTGATATACAAACGCATCTGTATCCATGTACGATTTTCCTATGCGATCTCGTCGATAAAACTTGACCATCTTATTATAGTGGAAATCATACATATGAGTCTTGTAAATATGTAAAATTGACATACTAACATGTAATGGTCCATCCATTAAAATTTTAGTCTTGTTCATAGAGACTGCAACAATATTTTTATTGAAAATTATTGAAGTCTTGAAGTTAGGTTGTTTGACTAACTTTTTTAAGCTTTGTTGCATTACTTTATATCTTGACGCTTTCGTTTGTTTTCTAAACTTTTACCAAAAATTGTATTGTTCATTAATTTAATAAAAGTCTTTTTGAAAGTAGCAGCTTTTCGTTTTGTGTTGGAATTAATGTAGGGTTTGAGCCAACATGATTGGGAAAACTGAATCACTCGATGTATTTTTGTTACCTGAAGACCTAGCTCTAAAGCTTGTAGAACAACCCAGAAATGAGCAACGTACCTCTCTTTGTGTTTAAGAGTCATCATTAATTTAGCATGTTTACATTCAGGAGGTATTTCAAATTTAGATAGGCGTGGTAGACTGTAATAAAGATCGTGTATTTCTTCAGGATATTGAATATCACACTCCAAAACATATCCTAAATCACCGTGTTTTGGAATGTTAGCTCTATTTCCAAGACTCTCAGGATCCACCCAGTTAAAAACTCCTTAGGGGAGAGGATGACTTATAGCCCAGCCATATAGGTTATTGGTGTCAAAACATCCTAAGTAAATGGATTCTTGAGTAGCATCATAAATGGGCAAATATCTGTTGTTGGCCTTCATATACCTAGTTACACTTTGGTTAATCCTCCTCTGATTTCTCCACCACAAACACCAAATCAATGTCTCTTATTAAATATAATGTGCATTGCGTCTTTTTTAGCATCGCCTGCCAAGCTAAACCTGGAGATGTGTACGAATGAATGGGTTCTAAATCATACGCTTTCATACACTTGTTGCAGAATCCTCCCATGACATCATAGAGCAAGTTTACGCTTATTTTAATGGAAAAATCACTGTACTACCCAAGGGTACTTTTGGGTAAGTTTTGTCCACACCATATATGTGTGTTAGTAGTTATGAGGTTCAATGCGTTCATCGTTTAACTTGTTGTAAAAACATTCCCGTGGTGGTAGAGTCTTGCTGCTCACTATCTATGTAATCGTATGGGTAGACTCCTCTCTATAGCACAAGATCTAGTTTATCTGCAGGAACAATCTTTGAGGTTTCTATTGTACAAGATTTTGCCTTTGCAGATTTTCTACTAGTTAAGCTTGAATCCAAGAACCTCAACGAATCAATAAACCTTAGTTTCATTTGACCCAGTTTCTTAGAGAAACTTATAAACGTCTCCATACCGGTCACTAAATCATCGATGTTTCCGTTGTCTCTTCTCAATTGTGGAATTGTAAAGTGAGAGTCATATTCGGTCAGGTTATGTAGGACAACCGGTATGAAGCGAGGTAGTTTATATTTTATGTTACAGCTGTTCCAAGCAGGCCCTCTGTACAATCCAGTCAAGTGATCATGATCTCTCACCTTTTCATTAATGTCAGTGAATGTTTCCATATAGATAACATGTTGTCGCAATTGTATGTCTTTTGATTTCATCATCTGTTAGAGGTGTCATTGGTTTTCATAACTGTAAAGTAATTACAGTTTTCTGTAATTACAACTGTAAAGAAATTATACATGCTATCTCATATAATTGATCTAAAAACTAATCAGCAGCCTTGTCACCTCTGTACACCTGAGGAGTATATGATAAACCGTACTGTTGTAAATGATTATCTGCTAACATAGATGTTATTGGTATACAGTAACTATTAGGTTGATATAACTGATACTTTTGTCGTCTGGTGGGGTCTGGATATTCAGTGTCTAGAGGTAACAGGGAAGATTCAAAGTCTGCATATACCACAACAGGAACTCTGTACTAATGATAAACTTTTGAAAATTGCACCCTATATTGCTTTACACTAGGTAAGCATATTCAAGCACATTCCTTCTCCTTACAGAGACGGTTATGCTATACTGGCCAATCTTTGATATTTCTCCTTTGTTGTCCTCTTGCGAAGCAGAAACAACATTTACAAATAATTAATCGATGTTCAGATTTTGATACTTGCTTACTAACGAGTCTACTGAAATATTTAATATGGACATAGTGTGATACATCACCCTTTTTAATAAGCAGTAAATCAGCGTGGACTGTTCTTTCTACAGTTGTTAATTGTAGTGGCTATAAATTATTAGGGTTATCTTAAGCAAAAACTTTTGCAGATGCTGTAGGCTTCCATTTGTCAAAATGTTTTATCTCACTCAAAGATACAGGATATGATACACAGTTAAAATTATACTTATGCCTTAAACATATCCATGATTAGGTCTATTTACGTATGCATGGTTTACAAATTTAGCCAACATAGCATACCTAAAACATTAATTATTTTTATTCACTATATTGATACAGGATTTTGTTTGTTTGATTTTTCTGACAATTCTATGTAGCTACTGCTTGTATCTCCGTATCCATGTACTCTTATATCCAACCCCTTCACAGAAATAAACTCCATCTAGATCCTCTTCCTTTGTGTTCACTTAGTTTCACCTTTAATTCTTCATACAAATCTTCCTTTGTAATCCAGGATATGCTAGATTTATGTTTATGTTTGTATTTGACTTCTTTTATTGGACAAGAAGTGTTTAAATTGAAGTGTAGAACCCTTTCAAATTGTGAGAATTGTTCTTCAAACTAGTCGTTGAAGTTTAAGAAAGAACAATTTTCTTTTGAGAGGGAATAGTTAAGATGGGTGATGTTGCAAGGATTGGTATTTCTAATCTTTTTGGGGAAAGGAAGCTTTTGTGGGTAACAAGGTTTCGAGAGTACCACCTGCTGAACATAACGGTTCCGGATAGCAGTGTCGACCTTAACACCCATAACGTCTGGTATCTTAGTTATAATGTTATCAATAGCTGTCTGTGATGTCGCCGTCACACGTGTAGGAGAGATAATGATTGATTTAGGGCCAAACGACTTCAAGCTATCCCTTAACCTCTTCGATAGAATGGAGGACACATCGAGGACATCAATATTAATTTCTCCTAAGGAATAAACTCCATGTGCCTTAAAAGAAGTCCACCCAGAAGTGACTCAAATCCCGAAACAATTTTGTTTTCATCACCACAAGGTGATCTGTATATGCTAATTATAACAATTTTGTCTTTTTTATTTACATTAATGATAACCTCAGTGGCTTCAACATCCTTATCTGTTACGTCTTTTACTTCAAATGGGTTATATACAACGTTATATTTTAGAAAAATTACAACTCCTCCTATAAATACAGAACGACAGAAAAAATTGGCTAGGGTGTAGTTTTATATTTAAAAAATTTGATATTCTTGTTTTTAAAACCATTTTTGGTTATAATAAGAACATCTGGTGAAAGTTCTTCACATATAAGAGAAAATTCTTCTTGTTTATTGGTTTCCCACTGGGCATTTTAGTCGATATTGTTTAAATTTTTAATTTTGACTTTCTTATTTAATTTATTTGCATTGATTCCGTCTGTCTGTTTTAATTTAGTTCGATTATTGCAACAGGCTTGCCTAAAAAATATAATTTTCAATTGCATTAATGACAGTTGATTGGGTCTTTTGATAGGTGCGTTCTGACTGGTGAACTTGCTAACTGCCTCATAGATGGCTACATAGCTTAGCCAAGCAGTTGTTCACGCGATTCATTGTGCGTTGACCTTGGCTATTGGGGTGAAGGTCGTGACTAGTTGTGAGTGGAACTATCAGGACCTTAGACGATTCCACGTATCTCCACAGTACATCTTCCATGTGCTCCAAAATAACGTTCTCTCTGCCTGAGTCCATGTCATTGGTACCCGCCATTACTATGTAACAGTGGTCGGGTAGTGTCACTGCGTTCAATACACCAGTCCCAAGATTACAAACACCGGTTATTTTAGGGCCTTGACATACCTTGTCATAAATGCATTTGGCCAAACCGCGAACGTAGCTATCTCCAATCACTGTCACGTTATTAAAAGGTATAGTTTTGTACTGCATTTTCCGGTATCAGGGTTTAATTGATTTACTTTATTATTGTCACGTTTTACTTGAGTGATAGTTAGACTTCCTTTTTTATTAATTATCTTCTTTTGCTTTCTTATTATAGTGGTATAAGTCTCATCTTCATTTGTCTCACATATGCCTACTTCTCCTAATACTTCAAAACTGTTATGTAGTGATAGTATAGGGTGGAGTTCATGGTATAGTTTCTGGGCGGAAAGTAGACTTTTTATAGTTTATTCTCTATCTCAAGACATTTCAAGCTCTCTATCATGTTTCTTGTCTCTTCCTTGAAAATGATGCACGTTTGACACGGGTAGGTAAGTACTTCTATTTATCTCTCAAGCTCATTGATTTTGTGGCGGGCCTTATCTAGATCGCTGTTACTATATTCTTCGGTTTATGTGACTTTAGTGTTAGACCTGCAAAGTTCACCTAAGGGTACAGGAGTTGATGCAGTCATGGAGTTAGGATGAGGAAATATACTCTCGGTATAGTTGAGGAGCCGCTGGTCCGACTGTATGGAGTGTTCCAGAATAGCAAGGTGCTTGCTATACTCACTACTATGCTAAACCTAATGTGAAACATTCCTAAAACTTTGATAATTTTTTTATTTAAAATTGATTGAACCGAAACAAAATGCATTGTATTTCTATCTAATAAGTCTATGGAGACATTCTTTAAAATATGCTGTAATTTCTTGCTGTGTCAGCATATTTAGTATTTATTTGATATCTCAATTACTTATGACCTGATCCTTACCAAATAAAATACAATCGATTTGTATTTACTAGTTCTGTAAGATAGTAGTCTTTACCTTACTGTTACCAGTGCAACCATATCTTAAACTTCAGCAACATTTTTATTTATAAGACGATTGTAAGGAAACAAAAATCATCCTATATGTATCTTGTAACACTATCTAAACACCCCTTTAAGTAGGCTGTAAATAATGCTTAACATACTGTACAAATTGTTTTTTGTTAGAAGGAAGTGTAACTCCGTCATTTATAAGCCGATTGTAGTGAAACAAGGTGCATTATATTTCCATCCTGTGGTTCTATCTAAACACACTTTCTTAAATAGGTTGTATTGCTTCAAATATAGTACTTCTACACTACAAAGATCTCAGCTAAATACAATGGATAATAGCAGTTCTGCAGAGAATGTAAGTCGTGTTGTTAGCTCTACAACTTGTACATCGAGGCAAGGCAGTGATGTCGTTAAGATCGACCATCAGAACACATACCTGTACAAGTGATGGAAGTCAGCAGTACAGTTCAGTCGGAAGCGGAAGCTTTTATTATATCTTTGACCGGCTTTTAACTTCTAAGCGCTGAGGTTAATTTAAGACTGAGAGCTGAGGGAAATTACAAAATCCTTGGGCACTTTCTCTACCACCAACTCCCCCACCACTTCCCCATCCATCATTTACCTAAGAAAATGTTCCATTTCACCAAACTTCCATCTAGACACTTGCACAGGTAACATCTACCTCTGATAAAGGAAATTACCTTCTTGATGAGTATTATGTTTGAGTTAAGGTTTGCAAAACCCAACTGGAGTTTTGAAACTAAAGAAAAATTTAACAGTATGGCTGAAATAGCAAAGACTGTTGAAAAGATCAAATATAAACTGAAATTTACAAAAACTGCAACTAGAAGGTTCGATACACATTTTGTTGAATGTTTGTTAGCAGATCCTAATTGTTGTGTTTGCAGCAGTGTAAGAGATCATGAATATTACTTGAAAGCATAGGCCGTAGAGAGTGTGGAGAAGAAGTTTACAATAAACTGATAACTGACTTGAAAGGAAGTGACGAAACACCAGCTAGAAGAGTTCCAGTAAAAAAAGTATAGTTATTTAGTTTGATTTGTAAATAAATAAATAAATAAAAGTAGCCTTCTTACACAGAAAACCTTTTCTACAAGAAGCTATAAAAAAAAAAAACAACCAAAATGTCCTTGAAGCACGCAAACCCATCCATTACGAACCACCCCGCCCATGAAGTCACACCAACCTATGACGTCACAATCACCAATGACGTTACACCAGGCACTGATATCGTACCAATGACGTCACAGGCCACCAAGGCATCACTTATATCCATTAAAAATGCTGAATCAGCTGAAAAAATGCTGAATCAGCTGTTGTCCCAGAACCAGCAAAACCCACTACTGTTGGATGATTTGTTGCGGGACAATTAGTACTAATGGAAAAAAAGCTTAAGTTGCCTACCTATTAACATTTAACAATTTAAATCTGAGCATGTTACTGTTTATGTTTATCTCATAGCAAAGCTGTTTAGCTAGATTCGCCATAGTTAAACTCTACTTTATTTGTTGTATACAAAAGAAACATAACTAGCGGTAATATAGTATTTGTTTTTAATTTTATTTGGAAAAGGTACATGATTTAAAAAAATTATAAAAAATAAAATAATGACCAATAAAAAGAGCACTACTCTAACAGATTTTTACTATTTTTTCAGACCTCACAGACAAATATTACTAAACTCTCAGTGTTCCCGATTAATAAAACAGTTTGGATATTTTTGGTTATGTGCCAGTAGCATTAGAAAATTTTCTGTAGTAAAAAGAAATAAATACTTTTAACATATTCTCAGGACGACATTATGCGACCATATTTTGCAATATATCTCTAAAAATAAATATTTTTGTGTTTGTCATGTTACGTAGGCTTATCAATTGATAATTTTTATTAGGTTAGCAATGTTAACATTCAATGAAAAAAGTTCTATTGTATTATGCCCGTATTGACAATGTTTTAAAATTGCTAACATAACGAATACCGTCAAGAAAACCTTTTTTATAAAACCAATTAAATTATACCTCATTGTTTGCTTGATTTAAATACTACAATAATTATTTATTGAATTTCGAGCTTCTTATTATTGAATCAATGTAAACGACTTTATTTAGATTAGATATACTATATTGTAAATTTACTTTTAATACCTTATAAGAAAATATATGGTGTTAAGAGTGAGACAACTGAACATGAACTCATTATAATTATGTGAAAATAACAGACGGAAATATTAGGCTAGTAAATCAGATTTGATATCGAATATAATTACAGCACCCTATCAACACAAACAAAAATATTGGATGTTTACTTTTATAATTATTTATTTGGTTGGAAAATGCGTAAAGAGCCCTCACAATATTCAACAGTGTTTTTAGTCGATAAGGCTGGAATAAAAACTGTCAAAATCGGTTAGGTACCCGCAAAGAGTTTTTTCTTAACAGAAATGTTTTAGAGCTGAATCGAGAAACATTCTAGCCTAACGTAACCTAACCTAACACAAGCTGATCATGGGTGCTACCAAAGTTGATCACGGTGCTACCCAAGGTGATCACGGTGCTACCCAACTGATCACGGTTGCTACCGGATTTGCACTAAATCACTGTTGGTTACTCCTCATACTGTCTCCTTACTAAATATCATAATTTTAGAACGCCCCAAGTTTATAGAAAAAGTTTAGATTTTGTGGGCATATAACCGATTTTTACCATAAAAAATATATTACAGATGAATAGGGTGTAGGCAAGGTAATTAGTTACAATAAAGCATAATCAAATAATTCATTTTGACTTAAGGTTAGGTATATTTTTATTTTACAAGTAAGATCTTGTGGGTTTGAACATCGTTAAAGAGTATAATCGATAGTTCAATTCGCTTGTTCTTGTCACTATTAAAGGTAATTAGAAAAAAAAACCCTTAATCCTGGAGTAGTATGTCGCTGGCAGATAGTAACAGATCTTCAACTAAATATCCCGCCAAGAGCAGTTATAAAGAACGTTCTTACCTTGGTTTTTGTGGCGATGGTGTAACTCGAGAAATCATTAACCGACTATAAACTACCAACTCTTGTGGTGGATCATTTAGCCTGCAATTGTGAAATGAAAAAACTCTCATAATCAGTCATTTGAAGAATTACATGTCTAATGAATCACGGTGTTATCACCGAAGCGGACATTTTAATTGACTACTGGACATCTAGATTATGTCTGACAGACTCATCAACAACGGAGACGAACAGCTGTGAGAAACATTCCGACCAGCTGATGTGTAATGCATCTCGTCAGCTGTGTTTACAAGGTTTGTGCAGCAACACATAAAGTGCACTCTACACACATCCATCAGCTGATCAATTCACTCGCTCGTTCCTTACTGGTAATGTTTTATTAGGTCTGTAATCCATGTATCTTATACCTATTCTAGAAAAGTTTGTTTCTTTGAGAACATGTAACTTATTTTCCACTTAAATAGAAACTACGTTATACAGCTGTAATCATATTACCTAACCTATCTACCTACTCACCCAAACATAACATAACCTAACCAAATTGTATTTGGGGGCATATAACGGAATCAGACCTGGTCTTTTCTATCTTTTAAGTAAGGCATATAATGTTCATTGATTGTTTTAAGTCTGATATTACTATTTAAAAAAGTAATTAAAGTGAGTCAGATCAAGGATACATGATATCTTATAAGATGTGTTATAATTTCATACTTAAAAACAATGATAGTTTTTATGTCGTTAAAGTTTTTGTTTTGATAAAGACAAGTTGACATATTTACGATGTGTACTTTTTATAAATTCGACAACAAACTAATAACAATGATTGATTCCATCTATACACTGCTTAAATTATTGTAATGGGTGTTGTGAAATTCTTAAGAATATCTAAGAAATATTATAATATTACTTATTATTTTAATATTATTATAACAAAACTATGTTTAGTAATTTGTTTAGTACTATTTCATCAGTTAGTATACTAGTGTAATTTTTTCTGTTTACAGAAACCAACTTAAAAAATAAAAAAAACTAAAAACTAGAATTTATTTTAGCCTTTATCTATTATTTATGAAATGATTCAATCTCTGCAGTAATGATAGTAAAAAAATTACGTTTAGATAGTTGAAGCGTGTAAAAGAAATAAATTAATATTTTTATTCATCTTAATGTCTCTTATCAATAAAAGATCTTAACTGTAGCTCAGTTAAAAATGCAACATGGCAATGGACATCTTACTCTTGAATGCATTAAAATCTTAATAAATACTTTGATCCATAACTATTTAGGATATTATAATAATATAATGGTTAATCCATCTCTCCAAGAACATCTGAGTCTAGGATTACAAAAACTCATTTTACAGGTTTATGTATAAATTTTTGCAGTGGATATTTAATTCATAATTTTATTTGTGACAGGAACAAGTGATAAAAATGGTCGAGACTTGAACTGTTGTAAGATGTACCAGAGACGTATTTTACGAGGCTATAAAAGGATACCTTAGAAATATGGCGTTGTAATCATGTACGTTTAAAGTAGGGTTAGGGAGATAAAGACGGCACCTGGGAGTTTGCATTATTTTTACGCCAAACATAAAAAAGTGGGTTTTAATTAGTTTAGTTAGTAGCTAGACATTATATACTGGACAAACCATATACCATGTACCTTTATAAAATTCTATATATGATAAGAAGATATCTATTTATTACTAGTTCTTGATGATATCTTCAATGTCTCCATTATTGTTAAACTAACTGATATGTCTGATACCCAGAGATATTAAACATGCTTGTATTTTGATGGTAGTTGTTAGATAAATCAATAATATGAACCCCGATAAAAAAGATGCTTGATGTTACTGAGAGTCCAAACATTTGTTATCAATACATAAATTATTATAACGCCAACCAAGAAAGTCTGATTTTACTTGGGCCTGAAGTTGTGGACGTGGACAAAGTTTCACAACGACAAAGTAAGTCAAAGATAAATGGAACCACTCAGGAATGTGGTCGATTTTGTCTGTTCACGAAAGGACAATCTGGACCATCTTAGAATTTTCCACGCTGCGGACAAAGTGTCCCAACATCAATCTGTCCCACCTAAACTGGCACAGATTTTAGTTGGGACACTTTGTCGATGGCACACACTTATCGCGTTCCCTGAAGTTGATATCCCAATACCAATAACGTAAAATTTATGCAAAGACATTCAACGTTACTGTGAGTCTAAAGATTTATTATCAATACATCAACATTTAGAACACCATCCGAGATCGTTCGGTGATACTGTGAGTCGACAGATTTGTTATAAATACATCAACATTTAGAACACCATCCGAGATCGTTCGATGATATTGTGAGTTGACAGATTTGATACCTTTACATCAACATTTAGAACACCATCCGAGATCGTTCGATGATACTGTGAGTTGACAGATTTGTTATCAATAAATCAACATTTAGAACACCATCCGAGATCGTTCGATGATACTGTGAGTCGACAGATTTGTTATCAATACATCAACATTTAGAACACCATCCGAGATCGTTCGATGATACTGTGAGTCGACAGATTTTTTATCAATAAATCAACATTTAGAACACCATCCGAGATCGTTCGATGATACTGTGAGTCGACAGATTTGTTATCAATACATCAACATTTAGAACACCATCCGAGATCGTTCGATGATATTGTGAGTTGACAGATTTGTTACCAATACATCAACATTTAGAACACCATCCGAGATCGTTCGATGATACTGGGAGTCAACAGATTAGTTATCATTAAAACAATAATTAGAACGCCATTTAAGATAGTTCGATGACACTGTGAGCTCGATGTTGATATCACTACATCAATAACACCATACAAAGATGTTCGGTGATACTCTGATTCAACAGATTTGTTATCATTAAAACGATAATAACTGTGAGCTAGGTGTTGATATCACTACATCAATAACGTGCACTCTATACAAAGGCATTTGATGATACTGTGTGTTAACATATTAATTATCAATACATCGATAATTAGAACGCCGTCCAAGATATTTCGATGCAACTGTGAGCTCCATGTTGATATCACTACATCAATAACGTGCACTCTATACAGAGGCGTTCGATGATACTGTGTGTTAACAGATTAGTTATCACTACATCAATAATTAGAACACCGTCCAAGAAATTTCGATGCAACTGTGAGCTCCATGTTGATATCACTACATTAATAACGTGCACTCTATACAGAGGCGTTCGATGAAACTGTGTGTTAACAGATTTGTTATCACTACATCAATAATTAGAACGCCGTCCAAGAAAGTTCGATGCAACTGTGAGCTCCATGTTGATATCACTACATTAATAACGCGCACTCTATACAGAGGCATTCGATGAAACTGTGTGTTAACAGATTTGTTATCACTACATCAATAATTAGAACGCCGTCCAAGAAAGTTCGATGCAACTGTGAGCTCCATGTTGATATCACTACATTAATAACGCGCACTCTATACAGAGGCATTCGATGAAACTGTGTGTTAACAGATTTGTTATCACTACATCAATAATTAGAAAGCCGTCCAAGAAAGTTCGATGCAACTGTGAGCTCCATGTTGATATCACTACATTAATAACGCGCACTCTATACAGAGGCATTCGATGAAACTGTGTGTTAACAGATTTGTTATCACTACATCAATAATTAGAACGCCGTCCAAGAAAGTTCGATGCAACTGTGAGCTCCATGTTGATATCACTACATTAATAACGCGCACTCTATACAGAGGCATTCGATGAAACTGTGTGTTAACAGATTTGTTATCACTACATCAATAATTAGAACGCCGTCGAAGAAAGCCCGATATAACTGTTAGCTCCATGTTGATATCACTACATTAATAACGCGCACTCTATACAAAGGCGTTCGATGAAACTGTGTGTTAACAGATTAGTTATCACTACATCAATAATTAGAACACCGTCCAAGAAATTTCGATGCAACTGTGAGCTCTATGTTGATATCACTACATCAATAACGTGCACTCTATACAGAGGTGTTCGATGATACTGTGTGTTAACAGATTAGTTATCACTACATCAATAATTAGAACACCGTCCAAGAAATTTCGATGCAACTATGAGCTCTATGTTGATATCACTACATCAATAACGTGCACTCTATACAGAGGCGTTCGATGAAACTGTGTGTTAACAGATTTGTTATCACTACATCAATAATTAGAACGCCGTCCAAGAAAGTTCGATGCAACTGTGAGCTCCATGTTGATATCACTACATTAATAACGCGCACTCTATACAGAGGCATTCGATGAAACTGTGTGTTAACAGATTTGTTATCACTACATCAATAATTAGAACGCCGTCCAAGAAAGTTCGATGCAACTGTGAGCTCCATGTTGATATCACTACATTAATAACGCGCACTCTATACAGAGGCATTCGATGATACTGTGTGTTAACAGATTAGTTATCACTACACCTGGGAATTCACCTAGATAGGGCGTTGACCTGGAACTGCCACATTGACAGCGTTTGTGCTAAAATTGCCTCTGGTATTTTTGCTTTGAGAAACATTTCAAAATTTTGCACAGTTAAGGTACAGTTAATGGCCTATTTTGGTCTCATTTACCCTCACCTTACCTATGGAGTAAGACTGTGGGGTAGCTGTTCCTTAGACAAACTTCAAAGAGTCTTTCGGCTACAAAAAAGACCAATACGAATAATTTCCAAATTAAAAGTTAGAGAGTCATGCAAACAGTCCTTCAGGGAATTGGGTTTGCTAACGCTGCCTTGCATTTACATGTTGGAGACTGCACTCTATTGTAGATTCAAATGTAATTTAACACGAGGTAGCGACATCCATCAACACGAAACAAGACGTAGTCACAGTTTTAGAATGGCTCGGCACCGTGCATCGGCCCTGGAACACGAACCGTCTGTAGCAGGCGTCAAAATATTAAACATTCTTCCAGGTTATATAAAAAGGGAACAAAATTTCAACAAATTCAAGTCTCGATTAAAAGGCTACTTAGTGGCTCTCGCTTGTTATTCTGTGGGTGAATTTATAGCTGACTCCTAATTTGCGGACGGCTCGGGAGAGATCCTTGTATGAATGTTAGTGCAGTAGAAGAGTGTTTGTAGTGAATGAATGCGTTAATCTGTGAACGAATGAACTCCCCCACTAAGCTTTGCTGGAATTGTTACTATAGTTATTTTATCACATCACTTAATGTATCATTAGTTTGTAGGATCATTTTTATTATAATATGACTTTTGCTATACGATATGTACATATTGTCAAAAAGCAATAAAACTATTTCATTTAATTTCATTTCATCAATAATAAGAACGCCGTCCAAGAAAGTCCGATGCAACTGTGAGCTCCATGTTGATATCACTACATCAATAACGTGCACTCTATACCGAGGCGTTCGATGATACTGTGTGTTAACAGATTAGTTATCACTACATCAATAATTAGAACACCGTCCAAGAAAGTTCGATGCAACTGTGAGCTCCATGTTGATATCACTACATCAATAACGTGCACTCTATACAGAGGCGTTCGATGATACTGTGTGTTAACAGATTAGTTATCACTACATCAATAATTAGAACACCGTCCAAGAAAGTTCGATGCAACTGTGAGCTCCATGTTGATATCACTACATCAATAACGCGCACTCTATACAGAGGCATTCGATGAAACTGTGTGTTAACAGATTTGTTATCACTACATCAATAATTAGAACGCCGTCCAAGAAAGTTCGATGCAACTGTGAGCTCCATGTTGATATCACTACATCAATAACGTGCACTCTATACAGAGGCGTTCGATGAAACTGTGTGTTAACAGATTTGTTATCACTACATCAATAATTAAAACGCCGTCCAAGAAAGTCCGATGCAACTGTGAGCTCCATGTTGATATCACTACATCAATAACGCGCACTCTATACAGAGGCATTCGATGAAACTGTGTGTTAACATATTAGTTATCACTACATCAATAATTAGAACGCCGTCCAAGATAGTTCGATGCAACTGTGAGCTCCATGTTGATATCACTACATCAATAACGTGCACTCTATACAGAGGCATTTGATGATACTGTGTGTTAACATATTAGTTATCACTACATCAATAATTAGAACGCCGTCCAAGAAAGTTCGATGCAACTGTGAGCTCCATGTTGATATCACTACATCAATAACGCGCACTCTATACAGAGGCATTCGATGAAACTGTGTGTTAACAGATTTGTTATCACTACATCAATAATTAGAACGCCGTCCAAGAAAGTCCGATGCAACTGTGAGCTCCATGTTGATATCACTACATCAATAACGCGCACTCTATACAGAGGCATTCGATGAAACTGTGTGTTAACAGATTTGTTATCACTACATCAATAATTAGAACGCCGTCCAAGAAAGTTCGATGCAACTGTGAGCTCCATGTTGATATCACTACATCAATAACGCGCACTCTATACAGAGGCATTCGATGAAACTGTGTGTTAACAGATTTGTTATCACTACATCAATAATTAGAACGCCGTCCAAGAAAGTTCAATGCAACTGTGAGCTCCATGTTGATATCACTACATCAATAACGTGCACTCTATACAGAGGCATTCGATGAAACTGTGTGTTAACAGATTAGTTATCACTACATCAATAATTAGAACACCGTCCAAGAAAGTTCGATGCAACTGTGAGCTCCATGTTGATATCACTACATTAATAACGTGCACTCTATACAGAGGCGTTCGATGAAACTGTGTGTTAACAGATTTGTTATCACTACATCAATAATTAGAACGCCGTCCAAGAAAGTTCGATGCAACTGTGAGCTCCATGTTGATATCACTACATTAATAACGCGCACTCTATACAGAGGCATTCGATGAAACTGTGTGTTAACAGATTTGTTATCACTACATCAATAATTAGAACGCCGTCCAAGAAAGTTCGATGCAACTGTGAGCTCCATGTTGATATCACTACATTAATAACTTGCACTCTATACAGAGGCATTCGATGATACTGTGTGTTAACAGATTAGTTATCACTACATCAATAATTAGAACGCCGTCCAAGAAAGCCCGATATAACTGTAGCTCCATGTTGATATCACTACATTAATAACGCGCACTCTATACAAAGGCATTCGATGATACTGTGTGTTAACAGATTAGTTATCACTACATCAATAATTAGAACGCCGTCCAAGAAAGTTCGATGCAACTGTGAGCTCCATGTTGATATCACTACATTAATAACGCGCACTCTATACAGAGGCATTCGATGAAACTGTGTGTTAACAGGTTTGTTATCACTACATCAATAATTAGAACGCCGTCCAAGAAAGTTCGATGCAACTGTGAGCTCCATGTTGATATCACTACATTAATAACGCGCACTCTATACAGAGGCATTCGATGATACTGTGTGTTAACAGGTTTGTTATCACTACATCAATAATTAGAACGCCGTCCAAGAAAGTTCGATGCAACTGTGAGCTCCATGTTGATATCACTACATTAATAACGCGCACTCTATACAGAGGCATTCGATGAAACTGTGTGTTAACAGATTTGTTATCACTACATCAATAATTAGAACGCCGTCGAAGAAAGCCCGATATAACTGTTAGCTCCATGTTGATATCACTACATTAATAACGCGCACTCTATACAGAGGCATTCGATGAAACTGTGTGTTAACAGATTTGTTATCACTACATCAATAATTAGAACGCCGTCCAAGATAGTTCGATGCAACTGTGAGCTCCATGTTGATATCACTACATTAATAACGCGCACTCTATACAGAGGCATTCGATGAAACTGTGTGTTAACAGATTTGTTATCACTACATCAATAACTAGAACGTCGTCCAAGAAAGTTCTATGAAACTGTGAGCTCCATGTTGATATCACTACATTAATAACGTGCACTCTATACAGAGGCATTCGATGATACTGTGTGTTAACAGATTAGTTATCACTACATCAATAATTAGAACGCCGTCCAAGAAGTCCCGATATAACTGTTAGCTCCATGTTGATATCACTACATTAATAACGTGCACTCTATACAGAGGCATTCGATGATACTGTGTGTTAACAGATTTGTTATCACTACATCAATAATTAGAACGCCGTCCAAGATAGTTCGATGCAACTGTGAGCTCCATGTTGATATCACTACATTAATAACGCGCACTCTATACAGAGGCATTCGATGAAACTGTGTGTTAACAGATTTGTTATCACTACATCAATAATTAGAACGCCGTCGAAGAAAGCCCGATATAACTGTTAGCTCCATGTTGATATCACTACATTAATAACGCGCACTCTATACAAAGGCATTCGATGATACTGTGTGTTAACAGATTAGTTATCACTACATCAATAATTAGAACACCGTCCAAGAAATTTTGATGCAACTGTGAACTCCATGTTGATATCACTACATTAATAACGCGCACTCTATACAGAGGCATTTGATGATACTGTGTGTTAACAGATTAGTTATCACTACATCAATAATTAGAACACCGTTCAAGAAATTTTGATGCAACTGTGAACTCCATGTTGATATCACTACATTAATAACGCGCACTCTATACAGAGGCATTTGATGATACTGTGTGTTAACAGATTTGTTATCACTTTATCACTACATCAATAATTAGAATGACATCCAAGAAAGTTCGATGTTAGGCCTACTGAGAGCCTGATGTTGATACATCTACATCACTAATGTGCAAACTGTACATCGACGTTTTATGTAGCAGTGAGTCCAAAGATTTGCGGTCACAAAAATAATGTACAAATATAATTCAAGCAAACAATTACATTTGCATTTAATAATAATAATAAAAATAATAATAATAAAAACATACATTAAGATGTTGAATTTTCTTACTAATAACAAAACTATCAACTACTATTTGCAATACCTATTAGAGAGCTTGTTCCAGCTACGCGGTAAGTGAATGTTCCCTCCCAAGGGAACTGGCCAAATGAGGTCTTCTCCTTGTAGATGGTCCTGAGCCAGTTGTCCGCTGTCCGATAAGCAGTCCCCTCTGTTACACGTGTTATAAAGGTGTCCGAGATGTTACGACTTCTAGAGTAGCTCTTCGCTTGTTGTAAATACTGCTTTTTATTTTTGGAGAAAACAAGGATCGTTCTGAGATTTAGATCTTGGTTTTGAAGTTTTTGAGAATATTGCTCACTTAACCAAGACGTTTCTTTCAGTGTATTTGAATCTTCTTTTCGTCAAATTGTATAGTGTTATGATATATTGTATTAAAAATAAAATAATTTATTCTTAACTAGAGTTTTAGGGAAAATGTTAGGCAAACTATAGTTTTAGCAGCAATATTTTAGGATTTTAGGCAAAATGGCGCACTCATGTTAGAGTTACTAGAAATCATGTAAATAATTTCACAATGAAAATAAAACCCGCCAAGCAATGAGTCATGTTAATATTTTTAGTATCAGCTCATTTTTATCATATAAAAGTATCAGGTTAGCCCTGTCCTGGAGTGTAAAATGTAATTCATTTCAAACTCTTAATGCATCAGTAGTATATATGTAAAACATACAAAATAAACATGTTTATAAAACAGATTTTATTAATTTACTAGAATCAACCTAATTTTATCCTTATAGAACATTCTTTTAGGGGTGGTTTTTACCCTTAGGAGTATTTTATCTAGATGAAAATACTTTAGTTTTCCTATTTAGTCTACAAAAAACATTTATACCAAATTTTAGGTCTGTAGCGTTACGGGAAGTGAGAGAGTTAGAGAAGAGTGAGTGAGGGCTTTCTCTTCTATATATAGATATACTGTGAGCGTTATGACGAAATGTGATGTCATTAAAGAAATCAGACTGGCAACGTGTCTAATTATTTAAGTCTTTGGCCAACGAGGGGAATAGATCGAGAAATGTTCTATATCGAACTATCCAGGTCTGTGCCTAGAATGTGAGTGATGTGTTCTGTCGGACTGCCAATCTGTGTTTGGCTTCCGTCTTGACGTCCAGTGTAAATATACCGGGGCCATCAACCGGCTGCCATGACTGTCTGGGTACTGAATGAACCTGACACACCACGTAAGTACGTGATATTAGGCAGCAGTGAAGCATCATCAATGAATACATAACAGTTAACGCCAATGTTTCATTCAGGGCTATTTAGGGCAAATATGAGATTTTTTGATTGCTACGAGCCGCTAGTGACACGTAACGCTACATCGGAAGATACTAGCGCTCTCAGAGTTTGATCGCTCAACCAGCGTGGAATTGGGTTGAGTCTCAGCCATAAGGTTGGCATTCTTACTTATTCATTGATATTACCTATAGATTATTATAGTTTTAAGCTTAATTTAATTAATATGTTAAACAAAACAAATGCATTTTGAGATATTTATTCAGAGAATAAATCGAATGCTTAAAAATGTAGGCTACTATAACATGTTATACAATCAGTAATTAGGCCAAACTATAAGTACTTATGTCCTCCTCATTAGGTATCGATTTATTGTTTCTCATATAAATTTTATGCCACACTCAAGTCTGTTTAGGAGAATTTAGCGTTTATCCAATATTCAGCTATTTTGGGCTTGGAAATAAGTCCAATTTATTGTAATTTTTCCTAACCCTAAAGGATTACTGATATTATAGAGAAAAATATCTTTACTAAAACCTTGTTGGTACACTTTTTGGGCCTTGGGGTCTCATAAAATCCTAATTTGTTCGATAGTTAATAAATTGTTAATTTTGTTGTACTTTTGAAAGCCCTCCATTGGATTTGTATCGTTTTAGTAGTTTTTTTGTAGTATTTAGTTTATGCAATGTATAATACACTTTTTCCATCAATTTAATAGTAGCCTACTATTGATTTTTTATTTATTTATTTATTAATATAAATAACCTAATCTCAATATACTTGATTTTAATTCACTTGTATGTTTTTAATTAATAGGCTACACATCGCAACTGATTAGATGGATCAGCTAATTCCTTTTCATTTTCAAAGGAGTTTTTTATAATTAGTTTCAGTACTAATTGTTATTTATTTTATGATTAATAAAACTTTCCCCGTTATTATTTTAGGATATTCTCCAAGAAATAGTCACTTATATTTTTCCGGTTCACTGGTGTCGGAATCAAATGTCAAAGAAATAGTGTCTGACATCTATTTTAAGGTCTTAAAATTGTGTAATAGCTTGTTTGAACAATACTTTTCCAGCAGGGATAAGTGTATCAGACAAAATTATTTCCTTCTTACTTCTCATTAATCGCAAGTATATTAAATTTGTCAATATTTTTTTGCAGTTAATGTAGAAATTAGTAAATAAAAATGAAAATAAAGAGCAATAGGTCCATTTTAGAATGTAACACTAACTAAACATTTGTGAGGTTACATTCCAACTATCAGTGGTTGTACTTTTATGGCTGGACGGAGTATTAATGTTATTTATGTTTTATGTCATTACTTAAATGGCTATACTACCAATATAGGCCTAAATAACCGGTCAGTTGTCAAATAACACTTTTTGAAAAGTAATCTGTCATCCATTGGAAATAATATATAAATTGTTGTCTTATAACCCAACAATGTAAGGAATTATTTTTGAAAATCACGAATACAATTAATTAACTAACGATCACGAACTATAATTAGCTATCTACAGTTTATTAGTTGAATAATCCGACGACTTCAGAGCGCTCTTACAGCAAATGCTGGAACTAGGATAGTTTTTTAGCGCACGTAGGGGTTCCAGTAGCAGAGGGGAAGTGTTCTACCACTCTGTCCGTAGTTGGCGTGAGGGGCAGTGTTGGGAGTGGGGACAACGGACATAATCAGCTGGTAAGGTGAAGTGAAGAAAACGGTTTGAATTATAACAGTCTATATAGGCTAATATATTGTATATATTGTATATATCGTGTATATTGTCATTATTGTAGAAAATTACATTTTAAAATCATATTGAAATTGAACATTACGTTCTTGCTCGATCTATCACAACTTATGCAGTTAGAAAAGCACGCCTTTTAAAATTGCATACGAAGTAATATGTAAATAAAACATAAATGAAATTAGTGATAAATAATGTTTCAGTTTTAAGGTGATCACAGAATATTTCAATCACATTAAAATAATTTCAAATAAATTATATATTTAAAACACAATATTATCACAAATCAAATTACAATACAACCTCAACATAAATGATTAAATGTAATGACAACAAACCGTCCTACACCAGCTGATTCCTCACTCCTATCACAGCTCCTTTTCCAGTTATGCTATGTTCCAGCTGTACTAGATTCCAATTCCCTCCACGTTCCTTGCTCGCCAATCATCGCCTAGTACGATGACGTAATAGGCGGAATTTCCTACTGCGTATCCATGACGTCTAAATGTTAAAGCGGCCTAGTGGCACGTCGGTTTGGTGGTGGGAGAGGACTAATTTTCTGTATCACTTCAATGACTATCTTTATCTCTCTCACACAGGTTCTTTAATTATGTCACAATCAAAGTGGCCGAACTACAACATATAATGCTAGTTGGTTTACTTACCAATTGACAACACATAACTGAAACAAATTAAATGCAATACTATATTCCACCCTTTTACAGAGTTAAGTGTAGTTTGAAATAAGTATTAAATGTTTAATAGTTTAGAATAATTATCATTTAAATTTTACAAATTATAAAACATAAAAATTGCAACGACAAGTTAACATCTGTTCAATAATAACCTTATTTAAATAATTCTGCTACTGCCATAGGCATCTACACTTATCGGACACCACTCTTTCCACCTGAGATACATTTTACAACTCATTACAAAGAAATACAGGAGTTAGACACACTTTAATGTACATAAAGTCAGCTGTTTATGTTCGCAGAACTGGGTTTGACTCCTGTTTCCGTCTGACAGCTCCGGGTTGTCGCGAGTTCCCACCGTCCGAACCGGTTCATTGTTCCGAGTCAAAAGAAAGTGGAAGATGGCTATATGGGATGTCAATGGGATCTTATGTTAATGGGACTGTTTTAGGCCAACAGGGTTACCTAAACAAGAATTTCTATTGGAAATCACGAGGAAGAATATAATTTTGATGTTTTAAGGATCGTTGGTGGCTGCGATAAGAGCGAAATGTCCTAATAAAGTTGGGAACAGCTTAATTAGATTCCGCTGTTTGGTACTGTTAAGGTAGCTTATTTAGCGATAACAACAATCTTAATATAAAAAATCCTGAAACGATGTACTCACTTATCACGAAATATCCGGAACGACTGGAATAGATTTTTATTACATTTGGAGGGAAGTTAGTTTTTCTATCTTAGAGATTTGAAAAGAATTTCCCAAAATTTCTATTCCGAAGGGGTAGATACAGACACCTGGTTTCCTTTTTTCCATAAGACTAACAATAGCATTATTAATTCAATAATTCATTTCAAACAGCTGATACAAATACATAAATAAACATGATGGAAAAGCTTGGCTAATTAGGTTTTTACTGTGAAATGTTGAAGGTGATTTCTATCAACTTTAACACGATTGCACGACTTGGTATTTATTTTTTTTTTTTTTATTTATTTATTTATTCATAAGACGCCGATCGTCAAGATATGGGCGAATATGGATTTCGAATGAGCGAATGTAGTCATTGTTACAAACTAAGGCCGACTATTCCTTAGAAAGTGTCATTAATTAATAGCCCAATGACAAATGAACAGCCGGTGGTTATCAGCTGATCCTTTTCAAAATGTAAACTACTCCCGTAAAGTTGGCTTGTAAGGTTTTTGTACACTATAATACTTTGCTATCGGGAAAATGGCAGCATGCTGAGCTTTTTACATTGATGATTTAGAAAGAACTACAGAGGAAAGGGTAAGCAAGTGTAGAGAACCACTCCGTATTGAAGTAATGGATGTCGGATAGTAAACTATAAGAAGATATATGATTTTATAGTAAAACTGGTAATCATTTAAAAAAAATAGCAGGCATAATGGTGCTATATTTACAGGTAGCAACGTGAAGTAAAAGTAAAAAATGAGATGTCAGCACAGAAAAAATAAAATAATTTTTTAAACCTAACTTTAGAACTACCAGAAAAGGAAAGACATTCAATGCAGAAGAAACAACGTTAGTAGTACTATATGACTATGTAATAATTAAAGGAGTCAATGTAGAAGAACGAAAAAGTGAATGAATAAACGTAAATCGAAGCAAATCGAAGGAATAATAACGGGGACGAAAAACCTGCTATAAATTGTGTTTATTGATTTAAACAATTTCGAATATGATGAATCACTTTAATTATATATGGAGGTGTACGAGTGTATATATCACTCGTATAGCTACGCGCGGGACGTTTCTGTGTTTATAGTTGTACTAACCATGTTGCTAAACTAAGCATGTTCCATGCTAAAATATACCACTATACAGGGTGATTTCTTTAAAGTGTGCCACCAATGAGATCTTTTAAACCTGCAGAGGTGAAACAAACATTAAATAGGGATGATACATAAAATGATTAAATGATTAGTAAAAATATGCATTTAGCGATTTTGAAAAAAATTTGCCATTTTCCAAAAGTTTTTCTCATAAAACCCTATATATTTTATATCTTTTTCTTATAGAAAATGTAATTTTAAAACTTTTTTGTTATTTTAATTTTTCCGTAATGTTAACCATTTATTATTTCTAAACACTCAAATAGTTTAATTGCGAACTTTTGGCATTGCAAAATTGATATTACAATCATGTTTTATTCGCTAATATTAGGCTGCAGTCATGATTTCA
The DNA here is from genome assembly GCA_035578905.1 of Stictocephala bisonia. NCBI lineage: Eukaryota > Metazoa > Arthropoda > Insecta > Hemiptera > Membracidae > Stictocephala > Stictocephala bisonia. Next base: position 1,055,567 of record JAQJVL010000024.1, read on the forward strand.
TACATTTTAGCTATTATTAAGGCCAGGAATGAAATGAAAAATGCCTTTGTTAAAGGGGTAAAGTTAGGATTGTAAAGTCCTCTCTAACACATAAACCCAAAACATATTAGACAAAATAAATAAAATTAGCCGAAGACTATTTTTTAATAGCCCAGTTTCTACAACTAATTTTTAAAACTTTAATTATTTATTTTAGCATGGAACATGCTTTAGTCTTGACCTAACTGCCTGAAAACGTTACGCGGGAGGGTGACGCGGGAAGGTGACGCGTAACCATGAAAACACAATGACATATCAGTGTTGACTTCAATAATGATTTTATTTGCAAGCGTTCATCAAAGTACATCTCTAGTTTCCATGACAACTCTTGTTAAAAATATACAAAATTAAGTCCTAATTAGAGAATCCATTTTGTGTCTATAGGATTATATAAGATAATAATTAACTTCCTTTCAAGGTGGTAATGAGTCATCGCGTGAGTAAGAACCTGAGCCGCGAAACAATAAAATTTAAAAGGTAAAGATATATTTATATTTTTAAGATATGTTTATATTTTTTGTAATTCCTTACATGAAATCTAAAATTCGTTGTTTTCAGCTAAAGCATGGAACATGTTTCTTGAATTTTAGCCGTAGGCTCTAAGCAAAAAGATCCGGGGGTCCAGGGGGCTTGCCCCCTGGCGAGGCCCGCAGGGCCGAGTTTTTTCAATGTAGTTTCACAATTAAATAAATAAATTATAATAAATAAAATAGCACTTGGTACACTATTTATGTAAATTTATAAGTGTGTAGTTGCAACACAATATAATTTTGATTAAAGAATGGCTTGGCTCCCGAAATAGATACAATATTATTGGAATTTAATGCTTGAAGGAGGTTTCCTTATGTTGCATAATACTGGTCTGTCAGCTGTTAGTATACATTACAGCTTTTACATTGTTTTCAAACTTACATTTATTACGATTGTCCTAACCTACAATTAATTTTGTGCCACAGTAATGAATTATTTACAATAGATTAGTTTTTTGTACTGGTTATCAATATTAATAATAATCAATTAGTTATGTTTTATTGGTTTTTAATCATTTATTAATTAATTAGTCATTATAGTTGGCACACAATTGTAGGTTAGGACAATCATAATAAATATAATTTTACAGTAATGCAACAGCTGATATATATATATATGAACAGCTGACAGACCAGAATTATGCAAGGATTTCTTCAAAATTTTATTCAAATAATGTTGTCTATTTCTGGAGCCAAGGTATCAAATGTTAAAATTTGTACTGTTGCAATTACATACCTATCAAAATAATTTTCATTTGGTGTACTACGTGCTATTTTAGTATAGCAATTTTTTTTAATCGTGAAACTTCGTTGAAAAAAGAATTAACAAAAGCTTTAAAAATTATTTGTCTGAGATATTCAACCTTTATGATAGCTAAAATATATAGATTTTAGCCTGCATCATAATATTACAGAATTAAACATAGTTGCTGTATGAATTTTGCAATAACAAAACTAAGCATATTAAACTATTTGAGACTCCATATTTATATTTGCCAAAATCATCAAAATAATATAATAGACTCATTGATATCATAGATTTGATAAATATTATCTTACAACAGTGAGTTTTGTAAGAGAACTTATGTAGGTGCAGAATAGGCCTATTATAAATTTTGTTTACGCACAAATGACAAGAAGTAGTTGTCACGCAGTCATTGCGTACACGTCTCCAGATCGAGGTTTATGCGCAATGAATCACAGAACTACACTAAGAGAGGTTTATCGTCTGCTCACCTGATCGTTTGTTGCGAACAGTAAAACATTATGACTCATCAGGAATGCCCGAGCAAAAACCCGATCGTGGGCAATTAAGGCTTTAGCACACATGTGTTTGCCGCACTCCTTGCCCTTTAGTTATAACGATATAAATGTCAGTTCGTGTCTCTGATTACACAAAATAGGAGCTTTTATTAACTTTTGTAAGAAGCTTCAAGCTAAACATCCTTCAAATCTGTTGACAAAACAGATCGTGGGAGGTTATGAGTGAGTGGGAGGTCGGAACAGTGAAACTAATAGAGTACGTACTATTATACAACTCTAAACCCCCTTAGTGGAATACAGGATATACAGACAAACTAAACGAAATAAACAATAGAATGATGACTATTATTGATCGAATGACGTTGTAAGTTCTTTCTTCTACCCTTATGGACGAAATGATGTAGCCCCCTCCAACCCTACACAAGCGACGCTGATAGTCCTCTGATCTACACACAAACGAATCCTCCTACTCTATCAAAAGGAAAAGTCAAAACCAGAAACTGACGCAAGCAAGAACTGCTAGCAAGAGATGGGTCAACTGACAAGTAACAGTCTTTCCATAAAGTTGAAATTAACCTATAGAGGTAAAATATGATGAAATTTAAAAACTAAGACGAAACACGATTAGTACGTTGAATAATGAAAATTTGTTTGAAAAGTCTATAAAATATCAAAGACTATTATCATGCCCCAAAACTAGCACGAAACAAAAACTGACAACCCATTTTAAGTGACATAGTAACCTACAAAGAAATATCGGACGATGCTATACTTCTCATCTGCACGACTTCCTTGTAGTACAGCCATCTTTTCAATAAACAACAAAAATTGGTTTAAAATAATATACGAACTATTTAATATTCAAATATTTTTTATAAAAATAAGTTAGATTGGATTTACTTAAAGTTACAGGCAAATCTAGTCACTCTACCTTCTGATTATTAATAGTGTGTGTAAATTACACCATGAACATTTTACTAAAAACTCGATACCAAAAAACCATGAAAAAACTCAAACTTGCTCTACAAATTGTACCAACTAGGTGGCCATGCTTCGCTACGTGAAAGGAAAGGCTTCAAGGTATAAAACTGGCAAGACTAATTAGTTTTACGAAAGTTAAACTTTCTCTCATATTCATACGATACAGAAAGTACTGTACTTGTCAAAAAAGTAGTTTTTGTATGTTGATCTAAAAATCTATTTTAGGTAACCTAAACTCTAAACGTGGGTTTCGAAAAAAATACCAAAAAGAATTGGAGAGTCAAGGAAAATCATATGAAAATGTAATTAAAGTAGTTCACAGCATTTGCGCTGTCACTTGACCAACAGGGCTTTATTTTGCAATAGAAATAATGTTTAATTTAATCACTTGTTATAAAAAAGCTTTGTATATAACGAACGATGTTATTATAATGACTTGAGAACTAACTTTAAAACCCAGTGGAGTGGAGCCCTCAGGTCCGAAGGCCTCAGGACATGTTACTTTTCCTATTTGAGACTCATTTTTTATAAAAACCAACTTATGAGCCACTATATGAGGTCTTCGCCTTTTGAATTACACTTCAAGTGTTACGATACGATCATTACTACGAACCGTTGCAATAGAAACCCGTGTTTTGGCGTTTTTCAAGGAAGGAAACGGCCTCCCTAAGTGGCGACTTTGTCTTTTTTTTATTAAGATAGTCATTAAAAAATAATAAGTTGTATATCTTACTGAACAATTGTTTCCATCGCATGTGTTGTTTAGTAAGTAGACTTTATAACCGAGAAAAATTAACAATATCTCAACATAAATTTGTTGGTTTGAGATAATCTGTATAGAGAAGAAAGTATTGTCTGTAACTTACGTCCTCAAAAACTTAATCTAAGTATATATGAAGAATAAACTTGTAATGGCTCTACCAATCCAATGTAATAAAGAATAAACTTGTAATGGCTCTACCAATCCAATGTAATAAAGAATAAATTGAAACTCATCTCCAATTACATTTATTCAGACTGTATAATATGTATAATATTATAATATTATTATATACTGTTGTACAGTATATAATAATTGTACAGTATATAATAATATTATAATATTATTATATACTGTATAATATTATAGTATTTATTGATTATATTTACATAACTAATTTATTTCAATATATTCTAGATAGAAAGCGGGCTGCGAACTAACGGGCTCTGTCATTAGCTACGTTATACAAGATAAACGGCTGATTACACTCTGAATTTATTATTGCACAGCGGACATCAACAATGCATTTCTGTCTATTGTTGGGATTAGCATCGATGACAGTTGTAGCTTAATTAGCTGTAGCGGAGACGTTATCTCTAACGCTCGTATAATCTATGACCCTGATCAGCGCGCTCTATTCTTGCTTACACTCCGGTGGGAGTGGGCTGAGAACAACTATGCATGGTCCATGTCCGGTTGGTTTGGAGTTTTTTATTTTTGTTCTTAACTCTATCAAATACTGTACATATGAAGTACTTCATTCATTCATTATTCATTGCTAAGACGCCGATCGTAGAGATATGAGGGGTAAATGAGTGTAGATGAACGAGTGTAGTCATTGATACTATCTGAGTTTGACTTAGCTCAGAAAGGACTATGTATTAATAGCCCAATAGCCAGGGCAGCTATGGGACTTACAGCTTTACGTGGAATCCGAACCACGTAGTTTTTGTCTGATTTTAAGCTAACTGACAAGCCTAACACTCAGTTCTATTCCCTACACAACATCCGAACCTTAACTACCATCCAACATGGACACTATCGATTTCTCTAGTAGTGTCAAAGTCGATGGCAACCAATGAGCGGACGTCGTGTCGGTATTAAGAGGACCGAGCATGTAACATATCGCCTACAATCTCCCAAACACTTCAAAAAAGTGTTTGGGAGATTGTACACGAGTCCTATTTAAAATGAGGACCTGGTCAAATGTTTTGGATGTCAGATGATTGAGTTTGGTTTGAGGTGGGGACTCGATCAAATGTTTAAGCTGTTTAGTATGAAACTCCAATGTTGAAATAGCAACTGCAAAATAAGTAAAAAGTAAATAACAAAATCATAACTGATCTGACTTTTAATATAAATTGTTTGGGCGTGTTACTAATTTAATTAATAAATTAAGATAAATTCAATCATTCAATCATGTAGACTATACAGTTTCGTTGAAAAATTGGACTGAAATAATACATTGTATCAAGTGAATTTGGTATTTTATATAAAAGCGCCATCACTTTCTATCCATGCAAACCTCTTGGCTATTTATATTTGATTTATCTGCTTATTTTTATTTAAAAAGGAGAGGACGATTTGCGTTTGAACATTTATTTGATCATTCATGGGACTATTGATCTGAGCAGGAATTATATTCAGACACAGGATGAAGGAGAACCAGTAAAATACAAGTTGAACAAGACAGATAAATACTTCCAGTCCAAGCCAGGGTTCGAACTTGGAGCTAACTCAGGCTTAAAGTCCTGACGATTCCTCTTGGCCGAGGGCTCACCCATTTGGTTCCTAAGTTACTGCATAACTCAGCAGACACCTAAAGGACCAAGAAGTCGTTAGACCACCAAATTTGGTGTTTTACAAGACCTTCCTAATATATTGGGTTGTGGACAAAATTGATAATCTCGAGCGGGAGGAGAGTGAACGCGACCAAACATCGGTTGTAACTTAACATCCGCCATCACAGGCAGCCTACAAGATAAATCACCTTTTTATCGGCCACCTTCTGAAATAACAGGTTTTGGATAATCGACGATGTGGAAATGAATTACCGACTGTGTTGTTCCCGATTGTTGATATGGAGTTTAGCGCAGATGTCAGCTTGTATATTCTCACGCCGAGGAGCAATCAGCTGGTAATCTACGACCTCTGTATCGATGTAAACAATTACGCTATCGAGAAGATGTAAGTTGAACTCTATTAAAATAATATAGATGATTCTATTTCAACTTAATGATTACATAAAAAGAGTAGAGTTAATTACTTTTTCAATATGTAAAGGCTGAGTTCGTGTTCTCTTTTTTAATAACGTACTCGTCTGTCATCTTTTCAATTACTGAAAAATAGTTGCAAAACCTGGCGACAAAACATTAATCAAACGGGCTATAAAACAAATTTGCAATCACCAAAGCAATTTAACATTTGAAATTGTTTAAGTCTAATATATGGCCGGCTTTTATCGATGAATAATTTATTCATGACCTGGGTTTGAATGTATTCGATTAAAATATCTATTATTACATTTATTACATGTTAATATAAGATAGAACTTATATTATAAAAAAATAAATAAAGAGAACATAAAATTTAATAACTTTAAATGTTAACTGAAAAAATATAAAGTGCACAGAATAAAGTTGTAATAATGTAAAAGTAAATAAAAGATGTGAGCTATTAGCAAAGAAAATTGTTATATTTTGAATTTGCAATAAAGTTAAACAGTTCATTCATTTTTTCGGAGTAAGATAGGTATACATTTCACGACCTTTCAAGACATTGGTACGGAGAAAAACGTACGCAGTAAACTTTTGAACGATATTCATCAATATAATTTATTATTTTTATTCACCTAAACAGTTTAAAATTAAGGTGTGAAATAGTGGGGGGGGCTTAAAGTTTATGAACAATTGCGAGCTTGAATAATATTTTACAATCCAGAGTTATAAAACTGACATATACTCACTCCACCAGTGGACCAACGTAGTTAGTGGTTTGTATTTTCTAGACAATTAGCTTAACGTAGCTTCAAAAGTATTATATTGAAACGAACGTGACATTTTAGGGACTATAAAAATATATATACCTCATTTGAACATTAATTTCTTTAAGTTTATAAATATAAAAAAAAATGAAAATAACTTGGATATATAGAGTTGTAAGGATTGAGATTCAAACCTAATCATCATTTTATAAATATTCGCTGTTATATTTGTATAAAAACATCATGTAATTCCACAAAACAGGCACTTTAACAAGCTGAGTTTATTATTTAACAAATGCTGAAATAGGACAATTCTTACTATACATATGAACATAAGTATATAACCATTCCAATATTGGTTTATACTATCACGCCTTAAACTTCGGCTTCATACGCAAAATTTCCTTTTTGCCCTAACTATGAATTAAGGTTATTTTTAGAGCAACGTCAATGTATTAAAACTCGTTAACCTAGATGACTTTATTTCATATTTAATAGGCCTGAATTATTGTATTTGTTGAATTATATCAGAATATTATATGTTAAACTAAGATAATTTATTTCAGTTTCATCTAACATGAAATTTATTTTACAGGCTTTGTTAATGCCTGCACTACTGAAGCTCATTTATTCAGCTGTCAGATCCCATCACCATCATCAGGCAGTAAGCAATCATGGCGGCTATATGTCAAGATTCCGTAAATATATGAACAACGGCAAAAAATGTTCTTAAATCACTTTTCCCTCCAAGTTATACTGTGAAATCATTGAAGTATCATGGCCAGTTTAGCTCTATTGAAGAACTCTTTACTGAAAATACTGAATAATTTGTAAGAAAATATATGGTTAGTACATAAAAAAGCTACCATTTTATCGATTTTGAAAAAGCTGAGGTATATATTTGGGTCAAGATCAAAAAGTCATATTTTTATTCTTCATGTATCTTGAAGAATAAAAATATAAAGGGACCTCTTGTCACAAAGCTAAGTCCAATCCACAGAGCCACTTAAGACCTGCTTCAATGATTCAGTTTATACTGGCTTATCCCTCCGCAAAATACAATAATAGTTCAAACAGTTAGGTTGTAATAAAAATAAGTGATTCTTATATTTTACAAACTAAGTCTTATCCTAAGAGTTAAGGCATGAAGATTAAATACTATACTTCCGAAATTAATACTGGTAGCCTATTAAACAAACCGGTTTTTCAATACTGGAGCGCTTGGGTTGAGTTGCTATCTCTGGAAGTGTTAGACGACTGTGTTTGACCATTTCGGCAGTCTGTGTCTGGAAGACAAATTAAAATGGTCTCCTAAGTAGCCATCTCTGGGTTTCACCACAGATAAACGTCATCTGTTAGACTTCATGTGGGCTCAATGTTTCTGCTCTAAAGCCATTAACTTTCTCTCCACTTTGTTATTTCAACCAAGTAAATTCCCTTGTGATTTCTCTTTTAACTCATTGGCTTGTTGTTCAGTGAACATTTTCAAGTTCGTGTACCTTTGAAAACACTGAATATTTCGCACATGAAGATGTAATATTACTTACTACTGAGCTGTATAGTACTACCCTTTGGGGTTCCCATGTGGATATCCTAGAAATAATATTTCCGTTGGAATAATAACTGAGAGGCAAGAAGTTAATTACAGGTATACATATTTATCTTTTTTAAGATATACAAAGAATAAGACTATTATTCCATTTTAGAAATATCCTTTCAATATCTGTATGTATATTGGTGTCTGACCTCAATGACTAAAAATTCAATTGTTATCCCAATTCACTAAAGTGGTAACACTACTGAATGCTCAAATTATAGACCAATATCTCTGATTTCTAACATTGCTAAAATCTTTGAAGAAATAATATATATAGATTACATCATTTTATTAATACAAATAATTAAATTTCGCCAAAACAATTTGGCTTCAGGAAAAATATGGATACTCCAAAGGCCTTAGCTATTTTTATTAACAATATGTGTGATTCATTAAATAACAATAAAAAACTTATAGCGGCTTTTATAGATTTAAAAAAAAACATTTGATAATGTAGATCATGAAATCTTATTTTTAAAAAAATTACAGAATTGGAATTAGAAGACACTCACTTTTATTAATGAAATGCTATTTAACTAATAGACAAAAGTGCTATTTAACTAACAGTGACATTAAAACAATTCGAATTGGAGTACCTCAAGGATCAGTCCTAGGTCCATTATTTTTTATCATCTTCATAAATGATATATTTGATAATATATCTGATACCATAGCTTATTCCGATGACACTATTTTACTAAGCATTGAACAAAATAATGTCCTAGCTGAATCAAGTATCAACAACAAATTGGAAAATGCTACAAAACGGTTCATAAACAATAAACTTACTGTAAATGTCATAAAACTATTTACATGGCAAAAGGATGCTATGGTAATAGTTATCAGAATACATGAGCTATATTATTTGGAGGAAAAGAGATAAAAAGAGTAAAATACTACTAATATATGGAAGTCACCTTCAATGATAATTTAAAATGGAACGTACATATTGAAACAACCGTTAAAAAATGTTACAAAGTAAGACATATAATGCTACAGACACTAAATTCTATATATATTATGCCTTCGCACTCAGCTTAGCACAACTTATGGAATATTTAGTTGGGGTGGAGCATATTATAGCACAAAGATTAATCCAGTAATTAAATCAATAAATATTTTTCAAGAAAAACTACAAAGTGAGATATTTAACCCATTGGGAAATTTACACACATATATTAGACACATTAATACACAATTACGAACACAAAAAAAGAAATAAATCACTTCAACTACCTTCTGTAAAAAAAAAAAAACTCTCTACCAAAGAGGCAGCCACTATATTGCTTATAACATTTACAATTCTCTACCATCCACATTGAAAACATTAACAGGAAGATCTATTACTATTAAAACTGCTCTTCGAAATTATATAGGAACATTGGGCCCTCTGACTGCAATACTCCCAACATGAATACCCATATACTATATTGTAACTTATGTTTCATTAATTAGTGTTATATTTAATATGTAAATGCCTTGCCCACGCACAGATGGCTTGACAATATCTTGTTGGTGACAAATTAATGTACATCTGTATATATCTTTTGTTAAAAAGGTAATAATAATAAAAAAATCCTTAGAGTCTTATTTCTTTAAAGTAATGTATTTATTAATATAATATGACTAGAAGTGTCGGTGGGAAAATATCTGTAAATTTCTTCTTAACAGTTTAAAAACATTGAGAATATGCAATGAATAATTTGTGTTTACTAGTTGTTCAACGTGTTTTATCGGTTCCTCAGATTTGCCTCCCACCTAGGCTCATGGGCAAGCCACTGCTACTGTGACTGTATATGTCACTCTATAAAATTTTTGTTACTCACTTTCTAGTAGTTAGCACATTTGTGTTTTTTCCAACGGTTGGATTTATAATTTTACTTTGATGTCTTTTGTTTTATGGTTATTTAGCTAGGATGGTCAACGTTAAACAGGAATTAATGGTAGAAGGGATCATGGAAACTGCCGGTATTCGAATTAATACAAAATTAGACTTCACGACTTTAGGGACTATTTACTAAAAGATATTTAAGGTGTTAGGAGATACATTATTATTATGTAAGGAGATTCCTCTTCTATTAAAATGTACATTACTGTACTTACATTTGATGTACAATAAAATAGCATGTGCTGTTATCTAGATAGATACAGAGAGAGAGAGAGAGAGAGAGAGAGAGAGAGAGAGAGAGAGAGAGAGAGAGAGAGAGAGAGAGAGAGAGAGAGAGAGAGAGAGAGAGAGAGAGAGAGAGAGAGAGAGAGAGAGAGAGAGAGAGAGAGAGAGAGAGAGAGAGAGAGAGAGAGAGAGAGAGAGAGAGAGAGAGAGAGAGAGAGAGAGAGAGAGAGAGAGAGAGAGAGAGAGAGAGAGAGAGAGAGAGAGAGAGAGAGAGAGAGAGAGAGAGAGAGAGAGAGAGAGAGAGAGAGAGAGAGAGAGAGAGAGAGAGAGAGAGAGAGAGAGAGAGAGAGAGAGAGAGAGAGAGAGAGAGAGAGAGAGAGAGAGAGAGAGAGAGAGAGAGAGAGAGAGAGAGAGAGAGAGAGAGAGAGAGAGAGAGAGAGAGAGAGAGAGAGAGAGAGAGAGAGAGAGAGAGAGAGAGAGAGAGAGAGAGAGAGAGAGAGAGAGAGAGAGAGAGAGAGAGAGAGAGAGAGAGAGAGAGAGAGAGAGAGAGAGAGAGAGAGAGAGAGAGAGAGAGAGAGAGAGAGAGAGAGAGAGAGAGAGAGAGAGAGAGAGAGAGAGAGAGAGAGAGAGAGAGAGAGAGAGAGAGAGAGAGAGAGAGAGAGAGAGAGAGAGAGAGAGAGAGAGAGAGAGAGAGAGAGAGAGAGAGAGAGAGAGAGAGAGAGAGAGAGAGAGAGAGAGAGAGAGAGAGAGAGAGAGAGAGAGAGAGAGAGAGAGAGAGAGAGAGAGAGAGAGAGAGAGAGAGAGAGAGAGAGAGAGAGAGAGAGAGAGAGAGAGAGAGAGAGAGAGAGAGAGAGAGAGAGAGAGAGAGAGAGAGAGAGAGAGAGAGAGAGAGAGAGAGAGAGAGAGAGAGAGAGAGAGAGAGAGAGAGAGAGAGAGAGAGAGAGAGAGAGAGAGAGAGAGAGAGAGAGAGAGAGAGAGAGAGAGAGAGAGAGAGAGAGAGAGAGAGAGAGAGAGAGAGAGAGAGAGAGAGAGAGAGAGAGAGAGAGAGAGAGAGAGAGAGAGAGAGAGAGAGAGAGAGAGAGAGAGAGAGAGAGAGAGAGAGAGAGAGAGAGAGAGAGAGAGAGAGAGAGAGAGAGAGAGAGAGAGAGAGAGAGAGAGAGAGAGAGAGAGAGAGAGAGAGAGAGAGAGAGAGAGAGAGAGAGAGAGAGAGAGAGAGAGAGAGAGAGAGAGAGAGAGAGAGAGAGAGAGAGAGAGAGAGAGAGAGAGAGAGAGAGAGAGAGAGAGAGAGAGAGAGAGAGAGAGAGAGAGAGAGAGAGAGAGAGAGAGAGAGAGAGAGAGAGAGAGAGAGAGAGAGAGAGAGAGAGAGAGAGAGAGAGAGAGAGAGAGAGAGAGAGAGAGAGAGAGAGAGAGAGAGAGAGAGAGAGAGAGAGAGAGAGAGAGAGAGAGAGAGAGAGAGAGAGAGAGAGAGAGAGAGAGAGAGAGAGAGAGAGAGAGAGAGAGAGAGAGAGAGAGAGAGAGAGAGAGAGAGAGAGAGAGAGAGAGAGAGAGAGAGAGAGAGAGAGAGAGAGAGAGAGCGATGGCGCTATCTGTGAAAACCAAGAATGTACTAATTTCACTAAACAGGAAAACCGGCTTCACTTGTCCATTGATTTTACTAAGGATGTCTGCCTTGTCTCACATCTCAGTCGGCAATTTATAGCGTAATCACTGACCTACCAAATACTGTAGTTACTAGTGGCCAGCACAGCTGTAGGCGACCATTACGACCTGGAGGCCGTTATCAGCGGGTGCCCATAGAAGGAACCTCCTATTCGCCGTAAGATAAGACACTAGGCTCACAAATACTGCTTTTCTCAACTTCTCATTAGCTACAGAAAATTGGTAGTTTATAAATTACGACAATCCCGTTCAGGATAATTTCGTTGCATTTAAAAAACCTTTTTTATCGTGTAAATTTGTGCTGTCCAATTAGAGAAATAAAATCTTGAATTCAGTCCTTGGATTACACGAAGAATTTTAGTTTCGAAAGAAAAACTAAAGTTTTATTCCAAACTATTGAGATATACAAACTTTAAATTAATTGTAAAAAAATACAAGAAAATATACAATAGTGTGATAAACGCTGCCAAGGCCGATGAAATCAATAAAAATATATTAAATTCACGGAATATTTCTAAAACGATCTAGAGCATAACTAATTCTAAAAAGAATTAAAGCACAACAAAATAGCTAACGTTAAAGATTAGAGATGAGTTAGTAACTGATACTATTCGAGTGGTGGATGAGTTAAACCAGTTCTTCTCTACAGTAGCTCAACAAGGGCCTTCAGAGCAACAGTTACCCTCAGCTTGTTCCTGTGGTCGTAGTCCACTGGCGTCTATTACGTTAGCCCTGTTTATAGAGGATGAACTGGCTTCTTTGATCTGTTACCTCCATTCAAAATAATCTGATGACATAAAATATCTATCGATTTGGCTCATTAAAAAATAATGATTTGGCTCATTTCAATATCAGAATATTTTAAAACAATTAACAATTTTAGTCAACCTTTCTTTTTTTAAATAAAAACTTTTCCAATTTCTTTTTAAGTAGCAAAAGTAACATAAATATTGAAAAAAGGATATCTCGATTCAATCGACAATTTTAGGCCCATTTCCATTTTACCCGTGTTAAGTAAAATTTTCGAGAAACTTTTTGTCACAGACGATGAACTTTTTTGAAAAATACAACGTGCTTTCATAAAATAAGGAAAGGTAAATCACATAAGCAGTTGTGAGCCTTGTCGATAACATTGTCAGAGGTATTGAAGGTCGCAAGCACAGTGTTTTCCTTTCTAAGGCTTTCGAGTACGTTAACTACAGTATACTGATTCCAAAACTTATGACGTATGATATCAAGGGTGTTTCTCACCTGAGGTTAATACCATTCTTGAAACATCAACCTCAGCACGTCAAAATGTCAAACAAACTTTCAACATCAAAATAGCTTCGTTTTGGCGTCCTCCAGGGATCAATACTCATCCCACTTTTGTTCTGAATATTGGTTCATCGCTACATCGTGGTCAACTCGTACCATATACCTATGACACAACTTTTTTCTTTAGTAAAAAAATGTAATAATAAATTAAATTAAACGTTTACATTGATTTGAACCATTGTGATCAGCATTTTGATATGCTGAAATTTAAAACAAACTCAACAAAATCACAGTTCATCAACTTTTGTTCAAGGTCGATTGATTTTGGAAGTAACCTATCAATGTTACTTGCGGACTCTGTGCTAGAATAGTTGCAGTTCACTAAATACCTCGACAGAGGATTAACATGGAATGGCCATATCAATAGTATTTTCTCTAAGTTATCCTCAGCTATTTATGTACTGTGAACTCTCTCTAAATACTGCCCAATTCAGGTACCAATAACGGCATATTATGGTTTTCTTGAGGTTGTTCAGACTCCAAAATAAGACAGTCCGAATTATTGCAAATTTAAAGAGCAGAGAGTGGTAAAACCAATGTTCAAACAACTCAAGCTGTTGACTTTGCCTTGCTTGTATAATCTAGAAACAGTTCTATGTTGCATGTCCAAATACAACCTCATAAGGGGTAATGACTTACATAATTATAACACTATAAGCAGATATGGTTACCGTTTTGGGCAACACAGAATGGTAGTTTATGAACACCTGCCCTCACAGCAGGGTGTCAAACTAATTAACAGTTTGCGTAAAGAAATGAAAATCACTCTAGTTTCAAAATTATTTAAGACACGCTTGAAAAGCGTTATGTTTCCCAGGCATTTTAAAGCGTCAGAAAGTTCCTAGCACACGACTGGGAGACCAACTTAATTGGCTAGACTCACCCTGTTGACTGTTGTGTTTCAAACACTATAGGTAGTTTTGTGTGAATGGCTTCTTTGTATCTATGTTTGTGTGTATTTATTGTTATGAATGATTGATTAAGTTAGGGCTTAGGTCTAGATGTGTCCACAGAAATTTAACAGTTTTATAACAAGGAGCAGTAGTCTTATTTAAACTAAAAATAATTTCTTCTGTTATTATTGTTGAAATCAGACAGTTCATCAAATCTGAGAACAAACCTTTCTTTCATATAGTTATGTAAGAATACTATTAGATTCTGAATTGCTGCTGGAAATCATGAGTGTTGTATCATTATATGTAGAGTGATTTTATGTGAAATAAAGTTGGCTAAATCATTCATTAAAATGGTAAATAATAAAGGGCCCAGGAAAGAACCCTGGAGAACACACGCCGTTTGTCACCGGTAGAAAATCAGATTTCTGACTACCCAGCGTCACAAACTGAGTGTCAGTTTTGATACAACAAGTAAGATGATATAAGTGACAATTTGATGCTTTTAAGCACATAATAATATATATTTACTATCTTCCCTTTAAGGAAAAAGTACTGTAGTTTATCAATTGGTTTTTTATGAGGTATCGTGTTTTAATGCCTTACTTAGGTTATTACTTAAATTATTCTAGTAAAAATAATTAGTACAAGTTGTATGTGTCAAAATCAACAACTTGTACAAAAAATGAATCAAAACGCAAAGTCGATGGTCTGTATTCTTTATTTTTTAAATTCCATCTAAAGGAGGTGGCGATAATAACAATAAATCTATACGTTTTTACACGAAGTAACAAACAGTCTGAAGTTTAAATCTGTTAAAAACGACATTAATCACATAGGAGGTCATAAAATTAACAAAACCCCGAGACCAGCCCAGATGTTAGTCTCGCATCCTGTTTACAAGGACGCCGGCTCAATATTCTACGGTCTAATCCGACGTTAATTATAAGGTTGTTGTTGTATGGATTTATATTATGGAAAAGGAGACTTCCATGGTACCATTGTTATACTGGAGATGAGGCGGCAGGGTTACAACGACAACGAGAAACTATTTAAACTGTTTCTAATATTGGGTATATTTTTAATTAAGATCAAATGCTTTTGTGCGATTTAAGACTCAGGATATTTTGAATATACATTTAAATATATTTACATGTTTTATAATATATTTGTGTTTTGTAATAAAAATAAAAATTAAATATCTGATGAATATTTTTTGATGAGTATTTCAGCATGGCACAAACTTGAGATATGTATCTTTGTACATGCATTTATTTATTACTTCATGTAGATCAGAATTTTTAAAAGTGTTTAACTAATTAGAGAAATAGGTTCAACCAATACCTGTTTAACTAACTATAACATAAAATTTACAAAAGTATTTTATTATTAAACTTTAAACTATGCAGCATAATATTTTTTGTACTATCTTACATAAAGCATCATCTTACATAAATCCACGGTATATGGACTAAATGTTTGACCCTACATCTTTGTAGGTGAAATTGAAGAGACGGTTATCTGAAAAATAATTATCTAGGGATTTTATTTAATTTTTGTTCTTGTGTTTGTAATGGCTTGTATTTATTGACAAACTTGTGAGCTTCGTGAATGTAATTTGTTATTGTAACTGTAAAGTTGAAGAAAAACTTATTCAAGTTTTCATTCTCTACCTGACTTGTTAGCAGTGCTTGCTAAATTAACTAGGAAAAGTAAATGCGTTACTCTGAAGTCAAGAAGTCTATTAAACTTGTAAATCTGTAATTAAAATTCAGTTTATTACAACTTTCAGATTTTATACTGCAACCATTAACATTATGTAAGCACTAATCAATTTCACAGAGTTCTAATTTGTAACTTTACTGGAGATTCTTAATATTAGATAGTTAATACAGAAATTATATACATATACTGTCTGATTTTCAAACTTGAGCATGATATTAATTTAAAATTTCATTTAAATGTATTTTATTCTAATGTGCAAATTAGATACATCACAGTTCTAAAGTTCAGGAACACCTTTTACATAATTATGGTCACATAAAAATTGTGTAGTTCTAGGATTTTAGATTGATTGATTTAATTTAATAAAAACCATTCATTAAAGACATCTGCAACCGATTAGTCGGTTTGAGAAGCCCATTCGGGACTTAGTGGAGTTATTTCATACGTAAAAAAATGTATGTTGGCACTGAATAATATACATTCTGGTATTCATAACTCATATCGATTGGGAAATAAATAGTGACTTATTAAACTGCAATCTTGCGGTAACCTTACACAGTGAGCCAACAATGTGTGTTGTTATCAATGTAACTGAGAAACTAAATTGTTTAAAGCTTTTCGAACATACCTCAATTCCTAGAAGATGCATAATATGTAAAATGTTTTTATTCCTACCTTGCTAAATTATATATTTCACAAAAAAATAGTTTTAATAGTCACAGAAGCGTTGTTTTATAGGTTTATATGTAACATATGTTCTGTTTACAAGTCCATTCTGGTTCTTATTTATACCAGAATGGATAAATACCTTCAACTAGAACACAATAAAATAAAACGTATGACTCATATTTACTTAGCAAAGGAAAGGGAATCTGTCTAGAGTTACATAATTGTTTTTATAATTGAAAGGCCAGTTGTGTGGGTAGATTAATGCAAAGGAGAAATTATCCCATGCGTCATAATGAATCATAGATCGCCATCAGCAATTCGCAATTAACCAAGTGAGAACTGTGCATGCGCCACAGATGGTTGATATCCACCATTACAAGGCAATTAAAAGGAATATTTCACCGGTGATTTATCAGATCGGACAATTACTCATCAGTTGACTCCAGGGAACGATGGACCTGGAACCTGTTCTTTACTCGATGGCAGATACTGCAGGGCTACTCTTCGCCGATGCTCCCAAGAGAAAGTTGATAATTTAAAACAACTGCGTGTTACGAATGAATTCGGCGCGATAGGATTTCTCTCATTCTAATTTAGTAAGTCCTCAGAGATAAGACCCTGTGTGCTCGACCCCCTGGAGTGCCAGCCCGGTCAGCAGGATGTGACCCAGGACCGCAGTATTTATGCAGTTGACACCCGGGAACGCGGACTGAGCACGGGACATCTTATCTAATCGCAATGGTTTACAGCTCTTTATCAACTGAATGTATGGTACAAGGAGTTTTTACTTGCAGGATGAATCCTTAGAAGTAGATGTAAGCATCCTTTATCGCTTTATCGAACAATCCTGTTAAGATTGTAAAACAATCCTCATGGAGGAATTGATTTACGTACTTTTAAATACTCATCGGACGTTGCTCTTATGTATCACAATTTTTAATTCTAAAAAAACCATTTCTGGACTTGTAACATTTATTGAACAAATAACTCCACTAATGATATCTAAAATAGAAAAAGAAAAGAAAAACAAAAAATTAATAAAGACATTAACTGTTTCACTCCCTTAAAAACAGTCAAAACCACGTACACTGGTGACCGTAAAATTATCTTCAGAACGATTCCAAACCAGATAATTTCATTTGAGTTAGGCCTTACCCAACTATTATTTAGGCTTACCTGGTCGGGACTACAAATATTGAGAGGATAAAACATAATTTATACCATTTTTAATAGTACACGCTAAGGTTAGACAAAAGTAAATTGGTACACATTTGGTGTATTTTTTTAGCTATCCAATTATTGATTGAATGTGGGTTTTAAAAGAGTTTCTAAATGGCTGTAGATCAAGGCGCATAAGAGCAATACAAAACTAACCCTAAACTAAGACACTAATCTTCTTTTAAAGATAAATCCTGTTCAGAGGAAAATTAAAAAGTTTTTTAAATCGGTCGGAAATTTCCTGAAATTTGATTGGTTATTTTCTATATGCATGTTTCAACCATAGTGGGAATACTGATGAACAGAGAAAACAGGAGTAGTGGTCTGATCTATACTTCCTAAGATTGAATTAACTCAATTGAATTTCCTTCACATGTAGAGCTTTATTTAGTCTGTCCATAATAATAATTTAATACAATTCTGCTGTAACAAACATTTAAACTAATTTTTAGTATAAATATGATAGTTATTAGCTATGGTGTACTCGTATATTTAAAATTGTGCAATGATATAACTGTTTTTCGTTTAAGCATTAAAATAATAAAACTGTCAAAACGAACATCATACTAAGTTCTTGGCCAAGATGGAACACAATTATTATAAACAACAAAATATATTTTAATATTGCTGGTGTAAAGGCAGCTCAGAGAAGAATAACAAGGAAAGAGATAAAAGGATATAAATGAATATGTGAGAAAATATCATGGTAAGGTTGTTCAAATTTAATCAAAATAACAAAGTACATTAACGCTGGGGATAGCAAAGACTGGTATAAGAGAGGAAATGAGAAATTGCATTAGCCAACTAATGAACATGAAGTTTGGGAACACTATTGAGGGCAGAAGGTGTCACGATTTACAAACATGTAATAGCTAATGAACATGGAGTTTGGGAACACTATTGAGGGCAGAAGGTGTCACGATTTACAAACATGTAATAGCTAATAAACATGAAGTTTGGGAACACTATTGAGGGCAGAAGGTGTCACGACTTACAAACATGTAATGGCTAATGAACATGAAGTTTGGGAACACTATTGAGGGCAGAAGGTGTCACGATTTACAAACATGTAATAGCTAATAAACATGAAGTTTGGGAACACTATTGAGGGCAGAAGGTGTCACGACTTACAAACATGTAATGGCTAATGAACATGAAGTTTGGGAACACTATTGAGGGCAGAAGGTGTCACGATTTACAAACATGTAATGGCTAATGAACATGAAGTTTGGGAACACTACTGAGGGCAGAAGGTGTCACGATTTACAAACATGTAATGGCTAATGAACATGAAGTTTGGAAACTATTGAGAGCAGAAGGTGTCACGGTTTACAAACATGTAATGTCTAATGAACATGAAGTTTAGGAACACTATTGAGGGCAGAAGGTGTCACGATTTACAAACATGTAATAGCTAATGAACATGAAGTTTGGAAACTATTGAGAGCAGAAGGTGTCACGGTTTACAAATGTAATAGCTAATGAACATGAAGTTTGGAAACTATTGAGAGCAGAAGGTGTCACGGTTTACAAACATGTATTGCCTAATGAACATGAAATTTGGGAACACTATTGAGGGCAGAAGGTGTCACGATTTACAAACATGTAATGCCTAATGAACATGAAGTTTGGGAACACTATTGAGGGCAGAAGGTGTCACGATTTACAAACATGTAATGCCTAATGAACATGAAGTTTGGGAACACTATTGAGGGCAGAAGGTGTCACGATTTACAAACATGTAATGCCTAATGAACATGAAGTTTGGGAACACTACTGATGGCAGAAGGTGTCACGATTTACAAACATGTAATGTCTAATGAACATGAAGTTTAGGAACACTACTGATGGCAGAAGGTGTCACGATTTACAAATGTAATAGCTAATGAACATGAAGTTTGGAAACTATTGAGAGCAGAAGGTGTCACGGTTTACAAACATGTATTGCCTAATGAACATGAAATTTGGGAACACTATTGAGGGCAGAAGGTGTCACGATTTACAAACATGTAATGACTAATGAACATGAAGTTTGGGAACACTATTGAGGGCAGAAGGTGTCACGATTTACAAACATGTAATGCCTAATGAACATGAAGTTTGGGAACACTATTGAGGGCAGAAGGTGTCACGATCTACAAACATGTAATAGCTAATGAACTTTATTCTTTTAGTCATAGAATAACTGGGATGACATTTTGATCAAGACAAACGGCAGCCTAACAAGTAGGTCGTACGTAGTTCCTGAACCACACATAATTGCGTGGTTTATTCAATTCGAAGGAACCTTTGTTGGTAACCTCTACAACCTTATCTATCAGACAATAAATCCCCTTGGATACTCATGTTAGGTTGTAACTATTGTGACGTACAATGTGGATGGAAACAATACACAATTCAGTTACTAGTGCCATATTACTAAGCTTGACCTAGTAAGTTGTCTCTAATGCTAGCCAACCTTTGCCCACGTGTTCTGAACAAGGAGCCGGCTTGTGACGAAGGACCTCCAAAGACGCTCAACAGCTGTTCACCTGGACACTTTCCTTAAACAGAGTGAGGTCGTGGGTCACAGATCGCGGACCTTAGCCCTCACTTGGCTACTGGTAATAATTGCGGCGCAATAATGAAAAGTTCAAGGCACTTGATTTTTTGTCATTGTTAATGCCAGCAAACAGAACAGTTGGGAACAATCGGATTGCCACCATAGTCCAAGGAATTGACAAGTGTTAAAAGGTCTTGTCGTTTGTAAGCTGGAATTATTTCCCCGCAAAACTAGACTAGCTTTGTTCCGAATGGAAATGGCACGGTCGGAACTCTTCAAAGACCTAGATTAGAAATTCTGTTTAAGAAAAATACAAATGTGAAGAGTACCAAATAAATATTGTGGATATGCCTCACTAACCAGGATTAAAAATGGTGCAATACTAAGAGTAGTAATCGATATTTTGTAAAAGTCTACTTACTTTATACCACTATAGATAAACGACAAAAATAATAATAATAATTAAATACATATCATTATAATATATTATTCAAAAACCTTATTAGTTTTCATATTATGTCAATAAGCACATCCTCGACTGTTGTATTAAACACGGATGTAATAAATATTTATGGTCGATTAAAACAGGTATAGTTAACATTTTGTAAAATAAAGAGGGAATACGAACGTATTGAAACGCAATCAGCAACGATGGGTTTCACCTTGGGACTTTGTTTCGCTATCAGCAATGATATGTTTCATCTTGGGACTTTGTTTCACTATCATCACAGATGGGTTTCACCTTGGGACTTTGTTTGGCTATCAGCAATGATGGGTTTCACCTTGGGAATTTGTTTGGCTATCAGCAATGATGGGTTTCACCTTGGGACTTTGTTTGGCTATCAGCAATGATGGGTTTCATCATGGGACTTTGTTTGGCTATCAGCAACTATGGGTTTCACCTTAGGACTTTGTTTGGCTATCAGAAATGATGGGTTTCACCTTGAGACTTTGTTTGGCTATCAGCAATGATGGGTTTCACCTTGGGACTTTGTTTGGCTATCAGCAATGATGGGTTTCACCTTGGGACTTTGTTTGGCTATCAGCAATGATGGGTTTCACCTTAGGACTTTTTTGGCCATCAGAAATGATGGGTTTCACCTTGGGACTTTGTTTGGCTATCAGCAATGACGGGTTTCACCTTAGGACTTTGTTTGGCTATCAGCAATGATGAGTTTCACCTTGGGACTTTGTTTGGCTATCGGCAATGATGGGATTCACCTTAGGACTTTGTTTGGCTATCAGCAATGATGGGTTTCACATTGGGACTTTGTTTGGCTATCAGCAATGATAGGTTTCACCTTAGGACTTTGTTTGGCTATCAGCAATGATGGGTTTCACCTTGGGTCTTTGTTTGGCTATCAGCAATAATAGATTTCACCTTGGGACTTTGTTTCGCTATAATTTTCTAATAAAATAAAAATGAATAACCCATTGTATAGTTGCGTAAAGATATTTTCTGCTATAAATTTAGCTGTTTCATAGAATTTTGCTCACAGATATACACTTTATTTATTCATCTCACTCTATATTAGATTTAACTTAATTAATAAAACAAATCTTTTAATCTTTCACAGGGGTTTAATTTTCTAGGCATGGTTAAATAATCACTACCTATTTTGTATAAAACCATTCGTTAAAACATCCACCACTAATTTTTACCTTTTTAGACTACTGTGTTAAATTTTGATGAGGAAAATATTACTCTGCGTGAATAAAATTGTAAATAATGTTAAATTAAGCGATGCTGGAAAATGTTTTATAAATGCCAAAATATTCAATGAAGTTAGATTGTCATACTTTAGGATATTTTACACCTTGTCTACAATGCTTAGGTAAATAGTACAAGAATGTTTCGTTTCTTTCTACGTTGGCAGAATTTAAACCGAAAATAGCAATATCATTGGGACATATGACATACTAGTAATCAGATATCTACAAACATAGTTTATGATCTTACTCAAGAGTAGATATTGAATTCGTAGTAACCTTTGTATTTGTGAATAAAATCAATGGTAGTATCACAGACCAAACATAAAACTTACTTACTTATCTTTGGTAGTATTGACAAATCTTAAGGCACGTAAAGTAATAGTTTAATACGCTATTATAAAAAGGAAAAAATCTCTGTATGTTTTTCTAAACAGATTGTATTTAAATGAAAGTTGTACAGATAACGATGTATACTAAATACATAAAAATTCCACAAAATTTCTGTTAAAAATCTGAGGATTTAAACTCGTGCTAACCAAAAGGTGGAAAGCCAAAATTGCTAACCACTAGGGTAGCAAGATGCCTTTTGAGTGATAATATCAGCAGGCAACATCTTACCATCATATTGTAGTACCACTCTATCAAGATTACAAGAAAAATACAATAGAAGAAGATGAAAAGTACATAAGCCTAAGCACAGATTAGAAAGCTGTAACACCGTATAATGATCTAAAAGGTTTAAGTGGCTTTAACGGTTCTAACATACCGGATAAACATTCGGCAATGACCCTGTTGAAAGAAAGGGATTACCACTCCAAATTATCCAACTGAATGCAAGTGGCAGGGTTACTATAATTTATCAAATGATTACATCTCGTGAAACACCCACTCGACAACCAGGCATGCCGCTTGAGCAGCTTTATTTTGATCGTAATTAATCAAAAGGGTGTGGATCTTACGATATTGGTAATGCAGAAAATCGCACCAGAGGCCTCTAGCGACGGCCTTGAATGACTGGCATTGCACACTTAAGTCCACTGTATCAACAAACTGTCCACTCTCTCACAGTTTTATTTGAAACACTTTACTCCTACACTATTACTATCGGTTTATTGTTTGGACAGTCATGGCCATGGCTTTTGCAGTGTCCATCTTGACTGGGGTTCCTTATTGTTCCGCACGCTAATGGGTAAGTTTAGACGTCAGTTCAGGATTCTGTTTCGATACAGAGTGATTAAATCGGAACTTTGAAAGATAGCCGAGACTCAAGATTGTCAAAATAGCCAATATTTCATATATTCACCACAGTTAAGCAACCAAATTTGGTTAGGATTCAAAATCAAAATTATGGGATCTGATCGATCTTAGAAATCAAAAGTCACAGTTAAACACTTACAAGCATGCAATAACACTATGGAAAAATTGAGGCCTTAAACTTAAAGACTGTTTGAATCACTTAAAGCATACCCGATCACAGGTTCACATAATCCAAAGAATAAGCAAACAAATAGATCTCTTGAGTGAAAAGTAAATATCGGGACTCTTAGGGCAATCGTCTCCGACGACCCAGAGTTGCTATGAAACAGTAAAAAATAGCAAATTAATCACAGTTCCCAATATTAAAAATACTACAATACTGCAATCTTCAAAAACCCCTTCAACACCTTTTCATCTATGATGCTAAATGTGATGTTTTATGGAGGTGAACAGCTCCTCACAATCAGTTTAGGTGCCTCTTGAACATGAGAAATTAACGAGGGTAATGACAAATTCTTATTTCACCCATTAACAATTACAAACACAAAGCACGACGTTTCTGTCGAGTAGAACGTTGAGGAAAGTCATTTTGTCTATTAGAAAGGACCGATGTAAGTAGACGATAACTTATGAAACCACCTTGTTGACACGGACTCAAAGGTTACTGCTGTGATTAGGGAATTATGAATTCACAACGGGACAAAACCTTCTTTGAATTGCAAATATTGCAGGTACAACTCAGTCATTCGGCATTGGTGTCTGTCCATCTCGACTTCCTGGTCAGTGGTACACGGTTTTCTGTGCAGGATGCAATTAAGTACCCTCTGACGCTCTGAGGACGTCAGTGGTCGTATGCACCAAGGGGCGTATCTCGTGTGGGTGGACTTTACAAGTTGCTGCTTGTCTACGGTTAGAATAGTGTTGATATATTACAACCTTACCTCAACATAATTGCCACTTTGTAATTGTCTAACATTATACAGATGGGATACGTTTCTAGTGGATTTAATTCTAGCTGCTGAGTATAAGTAAAGTTGACATTATACATGTAGGTCTTTAAGAATGTGCGATTGTGCACATCAATCATAAGTTAGGCTAGTAAAAGGGGGTTGTTTTGCTTAAAAAATACTTTCACTGCAGAATAGTTCAAAGATTCTCATCTTTAAATGTTGGTGGATGGTAAAAAATGTTATACTTGTTGGGGATGCGCAAAGAGTCAAAACAACGACGGCATTCAATAAGACACGTGAAATCAGCTGCGACCTAATAGAAAAGGAACCTTCCGGTAGAGGGTGGAAGTATATAGTATATAGTTTGGTGGTAAATAAAGCAAGAGTTTCAAAGTTGTGGAAAACAATTGAAGTAGAGTGAATATATCTCTACTAAAGAGTGTTTGATTGGCCCTAAAACTTCGTTCTTGGTAATGACGCTCAAGTGATTAATTAATGATCACAATTTACCTTGGATTTACCATGGAATCCTCACAAACAAATGCAATTCTTATTTTATTTCTATTTTATATTAGTAATCTTGTAGTTTAAATATATCTCACTGTACCACACAACTAGAAAACCTTTAAAATTTAAGATTCAAGTATAAATAGACGCTGATCAATAACCAAATGTCTTATCAAGTTGGGAACCCTGTGATCATAATGTGTGCGCACCGACGCTATTAAGTAAATGCAAGGCGCTATGATAATTGAAACACTGAAATAAAATGAAACTGTAAGATTATTGTAATAATTTACTGAATGACATACTATTATGAATTAAATGTAGAGAAATAAATTGGATGAATTGCCAGGTATGAAAATGATGGAAGTATATAAACTTGAAAAAAAGGAATTATGGCAGCCTGTGTGGCTTGAAGTGGGGATCGCACCGCCGTGACGTTAAACTAAACTAACTAACTAAAGGGTAGTTTCCCTCCAAGCCACCCCCACTCTGCCGGAAAGGAGTGAAAGAAGCAAGAAGAATAAACCTCTTTCGTGTCTCAACACCTAATATTGCTATAGGTTCCTTGAATTACAGCACTTTAATTAAATTAAATGAGTAGTTTATTGTTTTTAGTAGTACCATACACAAACTTTTATTGCACCAACATTACTTGTAATATCCGAGAACAGTATTGGTACTTTGGAATGCATTTTCGAGTACTTAGCAGATTTCAATCATTAAATTTTATGTTCATCAATTCGTATTTACATAAATGGAGGTTGGTTACATTCATTAGCCTGTAGGACTGATATACATAAGTAATTAGTGTTTCCATAATAAAATATTCATCATAACTTTTTAGCCAACCTATGTTCATGCTGAATACAGAAAATGGAGCTAGTAGTTTCAACCTATGGTGTTATATTATTTAAATTTTTCGACTTTTAAGTTAAAATTATATTTACATATAAGGCTGAAATGTATTCTAACAATAATTTACATGATTTGTTATGCATGCAATTAGACACGCTTCATTGATCATCGTAATCAATGTAGTAATCAACATTAAAATTTGCGTTTTACTAATTGAAATGGGGGTTCAGAATATTTGTACACATTAAATCCGTGTTTATTTATGATAATCATTCAATAGAAAAATAATGGTTAAGTGAAATAAATGTATTTTCCTATTCTTGTAGGTCCACAAAAACTTGTTATTAACCGATTACCATGGGAAAACACGAATTTTTATCTTTTAGCGTTTTTATATAAAATGTGCAAAAATAAATTTAAAAAGAACACGAACAATTTATTTTCAAACTCAACTGGAAGAATATTTATTAATTGAACATACTGAATAATCTAGGATGGGATATTGATCGAATAATTCCTGGACTGCTTATTGGTGCCCGGTCTGCCTGAATCTAGACCATTACATCCTATAGTATGACAATATGAATTTAAGCTCCAGTGCAATTTTAACGTTATGGATAAAATGTCACTGATATCAATCTAGTATTACTTATGTAATAGCTTCGTTTATGTATAGCCCACTTATCCCTAACGGAAGTTGTGGTAAAGCGATGAGATAACTACACAACCATTCTGAATGTGTGTTAACCACATTTTGCAATACCTATACTTCTTGTGTGAATATATTTTGTAATCAGCTGGTACAAATTTTGGTAGTGGTAACCCGAGTTTATCCTTTTTTTCTGGAAAAAGTCTAATCGTAGGTAACAATAATCATGGCTTCATTCTTCTATAAAACACCACTGTTTTCCGCAGATGATATTTCATAAACTACTGCTATTTAAGAAGTCATCCAAGTATCAACTTATCATATGGCTTCTGTACACTGCATTTTAAATGGTATATTACTAGACCACATTGCAAGCTAAACTGTCTTCAAGAATAATTACAGACAGGTGACAAACGACTGCAAGGCCGTTTAACCCGAACCACTTATTGCTCAAAATCTCCCACAAATGTTTCGCGTCCCAGAAATAATTTGTGTTGATTAAAGCCGCCGGCCGCTGAGACTCCAGGACATTGCCAACGCGCTCGGAACTCAGCTGGTCTTCCAGGACAACCATTCTTTACCAGTCTTGGAGTCATTTGTTTTGCCACTTCATACATCAGAATCTGCTAACTCAGATAACACGAGTCATCATCTCTTTATAATTCTCATTTTAAATAATGAGTTTTAAGTCCAAGCGGAGATGGACTGGAGGTGGCTGGAGTTTTTAAATCACCTTGCGAAATTGTTATCTAGAGCGATGCATCACACTGTCCCTTAAACACTCACCGACTCGCTCTCACCAGACGACAATCTCTCATAAGCTACTGGAGCATATGTTCTGCCACTTCGCGCACTCCTGAAGCCTTCAACAATCTTTAGACCAGTGAGTTGTGTTAGAATGTAGAGACAACAACCCTTAATTCTATATTTAGATACAAGATTTGAGGTTTCCGTGAGCTTGCAATTGTTTGTGAAAAAAGGAAAATAAATACTGCTACTTTTACATAAACATCTTACTATCATTATTCACCCTGTTCGTACAAAATATCTGCATGATTTAAAATAGAAAATCTAAAGCATTTTAACTCGAATATATGGATCATTAAAGTTGATATGTTACTAGAAGGAATTAAGACATTTACTGAAATCTCCTGAGTTAGGCTAAAAAACCACATTTTATTCGAAGTAACTAAATTTTTAAAGTTAATATCAAAGTAACATTTTTATGGGGGAATGATTAACCTGTCATAGCTAAACTTCAAGGCTAATATTAATTGTATTTGTTTTTTAGACGATATGTTTTGTAAAAGGTACTTAAAATGGACAAGTCGATGAAGAAATATAAAAAGATCATTTTAGGCTGGGAGGATTTCCAAACGTTATTTACATTGAACACAGAGGATTTAATTGGATTAACTCAATATACCTACGAATTCTAAAGTCCGTGCTTTCCATATTCTCATGGCCACTTTATTGTCCAATTAGCTGAATTTGTTTTGATCGCCGGTGCTAAAGTATCGCCCGACTGTAGGCCAAAAAGCATACAAGGAGAAATCTGATGGGTATGCAGTACAAGTCACGAGGTCCAACATCCTTTCTTATCCACCTTCCTAACTCTCACGAGTTGATAGCCTACCCATCGTTGTCACGGCATGGAGGACCACTGCACATCCTGTCTTCTTATACGAATTCATGGTAAATCCACTTATTTACTTATTCTACTCTTGTAGACCCTTTATACTTCCAAGTTGATAATTCGTATCTAAGACAGTTAAGAAGTCAAAAGCTGCATATGCTACCCATGGTGTAGTCTAAAGTAAAGTTGGGTACCATGTCTGAGTCAGTAAACTGGTACCAGAGTTATCGTTGGTGACCGTAACCGGCTATGGAGTCTGAAGACTTGAGACAAAATTGGAAACCGTAAAGAGTTCAGTGTCTGAAGACTAGAGTCGATTTGGAAACAGTAAACGTGTTCAGAGTTTTGAAACCAGAGTCGATGAGTATAATTATATATAGAGACTGGAGACTATGAACAAGTTCAGAGTTGGAGTGGGAGAGCATAAACGTATCTGGAATCTGGAGACTACCAACGAGTTCAGAGTCTAGAGATAAGAGTTGGAGTCGGAGAGCATAATCGTATCTGGAGTCTGGAGACTATGAACGAGTTCAGAGTCTAGAGATAAGAGTTGGAGTGGAACAGCATACTCGTATCTGGAGTCTGGAGACTATGAACGAATTCAGAGTCTAGAGATAAGAGTTGAAGTTGGAGAGCATAATCGTATCTAGAGTCTGGAGACTACGAATGAATTCAGAATCTGAAAACCAAAGTTGGGGTAGGAGATCATTATTGTATCTGGAGTCTGGAGGCAAAGTTGGGGTTGGAGACTAGATACTGGAGTCTGGAGCAAGTGTCAAATTGGAAATTAGAATCGTATCTGAAATTTAGAGACCAGAGTTGAGGTTGGAACTTGGAACCTGGAACCAAAGTTAGAATTGAAGACCAAACTGAGCCTAAAATACGAAAATTGTAAATCGGGGTCTTATTCCGAATGTAAGGATTGCATTCAGAGCCAAGTATAGGTCTGGTGCTCGGTTCATATCCAGGATTAAGTATGTCATTGTTATAGACATTTTTATAGTTCATATTTGAAAGATTAATTAAAATGATACAAATCAAATTACTAAGAATAATAGGTAAAATTGTCACAGTCATGATTTATACAGTTATTAATAATATTACTACATATTACTTTAAGCAAACTGATGCTGGGGAGCAACCGAAAGCAAAACCAGACTTGTTCTCCAGAATATCAGATGCGATTTTTTATTAAACCCGTTTTCCCGTTTCTACTTAACGTGCTGCAGTAGCCACGAAAGATTTACGTCAAGATCCACCGCGGATAATAATCTATTTGCAGTAAAACGTGGTTATGGCCCCTAAATTAAAAGGCTGAAACAAATTCCCTGATTGTGGTGCGGAATCTCAAAATACACGTACCAGGCGACGCCCATTTTTAGGGTTATCGTTTGCACGTCTCCTCAGAGACATAAACCTGTTTCCGTCGAGGACGAAGGACAGGAACCTAAATATAATAGGTTTACGGGGAAAATAAAAATCATAATGGTGGATAAGTCCACTAACCGAACCTGCCAGGCTCCCTTCTTGTTAGGCAACTGATAACAGTTAGTCATAAATTAATGTATCGGTAGTACCACAGACCAAACATAATATGATCTCTGGTAGAACCCACATAACATGTAAATGGCTAATTTAATACAACGTCTCTTTCAAATTCATATTTTATTCTTAATGTGACAAATTTGAATAAGTATTAGTGGTTTATTAAGTGTTTAATAATAAAAAACGTATAGTGTCTCTATATCTTGTGTTTTTTCCTGTATCTCTGGAATTTTTTTAGGGCAATGGATTATTAAAATATAATCAAATAATAATAAATTTAACTTAGCTGCAGTTGTAGTAATAGTATTGAAAATTGGTTGAGACAGCTCGTGTTAGTACATTTATGTGAAATAAAGGAAATTAATGGTGCACATCAGTTTTTCTTTATTGTAGATAATCAGTTTTTAAAATGGTATAGTGTAGAGGTCACAAGTCACGTCAAATATCTGAGCTGTGAGAGCTAAAAGAGACTAGACAATCAATTTACGAAATTGTACATTCTAGACTCTAGAGCTCACAAGACACACCAAATAACTCAGCTGTGATGCTATAAAAAACGAGGCAATCAATTTCTGACGTGGTACAGTCGAAAAGGCACAAGACACGTCAAATACCTGAGCTGCGTGAGCTAGAAGAGACCAGACAATCAATTTCAGAAATGGCACAGTCGAAGTCTTCAGTGGTTAACAGTTGATTTCAGAATCAAATTTGCTTTAGCGTAGGTGGAGCGAGTGTTAACTAGGGTCTAAGTCGGGACTCACTCAACAATGGGAGTGTGACGAAGATTGACTAGGGTCCAAGCCGGGACTCACTCAACAATGGGAGTGTGACGAAGATTGACTAGGGTCCAAGCCGGGACTCACTCAACAATGGGAGTGTGACGAAGATTGTCTAGGGTCAAGCCAGGACTCATTCAGCAATGGGAGTGTGACGAAGATTGTCTAGGGTCAAGCCAGGACTCATTCAACAATGGGAGTGTGACGAAGATTGACTAGGGTCCAAGCCGGGACTCACTCAACAATGGGAGTGTGACGAAGATTGACTAGGGTCCAAGCCGGGACCCACTCAACAATGGGAGTGTGACGAAGATTGACTAGGGTCCAAGCCGGGACTCACTCAACAATGGGAGTGTGACGAAGATTGACTAGGGTCCAAGCCGGGACTCACTCAACAATGGGAGTGTGACGAAGATTGTCTAGGGTCAAGCCAGGACTCATTCAGCAATGGGAGTGTGACGAAGATTGTCTAGGGTCAAGCCAGGACTCATTCAACAATGGGAGTGTGACGAAGATTGACTAGGGTCCAAGCCGGGACTCACTCAACAATGGGAGTGTGACGAAGATTGACTAGGGTCCAAGCCGGGACTCACTCAACAATGGGAGTGTGACGAAGATTGACTAGGGTCCAAGCCGGGACTCACTCAACAATGGGAGTGTGACGAAGATTGTCTAGGGTCAAGCCAGGACTCATTCAACAATGGGAGTGTGACGAAGATTGTCTAGGGTCAAGCCAGGACTCATTCAACAATGGGAGTGTGACGAAGATTGACTAGGGTCTAAGCCAGGACTCACTCAACAATGGGAGTGTGACGAAGATTGACTAGGGTCCAAGCCGGGACTCACTCAACAATGGGAGTGTGACGATGATTGTCTAGGGTCAAAGCCGGGACTCACTCAACAATGGGATTGTGACGAAGATTAAGATTGTCTAGGGTCCAGGCCGGGACTCAACAAATGTTGAGTGTGAGTGACCGGCGTTACCCCTGCTGACATTCCTTGCTCTCATCTATGAATTATGCGAAAAAAAGGTGCATACAAGACTATCAAGGAAGGTCGAAAGGTTCATTTCCTCTCAGCCGACGCACAGTACAGGATGGTATCCTGCACTATGCTCTATTCTCCTCTTTGATTTAGTACGCTAGCTACTCCATGAGGGGGTGGCATTGTCCTCCTCCATCAGCTGACTGAGTGATACTACAACTGCAACAATACCTGTGACGTCAGTCCCTGCTAGGTATAAAGCGTAGTCAACGTGGGCGAGCTGTTATCGAGTGGCTATATAATGTCAAGAAGGTTATTTCATGTATCATATTATACTAGGGGAAACCCCTGCACGCTTCGCGTGCCAACCCCGTTACTTGCTGCGCTCGTTACATTTTGACCCTCGGCCTCGGCTTATGACTGTTGACTACAAATAATAGCAGGTTTAAGGTGAACTGTGTAAAGTAAAATCACATATTAAATTTATTTACATTATTTCACTCATATTACTTGCGTCGCTACCTAGTTCTTAGTAGAAACACCTAATGATATTACTCAGCCTATTTCAAACTTATTCATTTAATTAGTTTTTTTTGTAACAGTTGAAGATTAATGAAATAAATAAAATAATTGCATTAGATTACCACTGAAACCTTCAAGTTCAGTAAAGCAGTGCCCTACAATCGAATGTGAATAAAACCAAGCTTACAACGTTCCCTGGTTTAATATTATAAAAAATCTAACCTCATCAATATTACAAACACCATTGTTTACATTCCAACAGCCGTTAAAACTTTTTGGAAATCATAATTTACATTTGAACAACTGTTACTCTTCGATTCATTTTAATGTCTCTCCATGCTATTGTTATGACCGCAAAACGTCTTTTTAGGGCTTCCCATATCTTCTAGGGTGAAAATGTTGAAGAATGAAGGTCTTATTGCACAACTACGAACAGAGGAACATTTTGTGACACCTCAGCCGTTTAAAATTAACAAGAAATAAAGGAGATATGTTGAAAAAAAAATTGCTTCATGTATTAAGCCTGCATATATATATATAAAAGGATTAACAAAATCGAGATCCATGTAGAGTTCGTCACATAAGGTCATCTTTCTAAACTCAATAATGCATTTTTTTAATGGCAACAATAATAAATTCCTAATATTTATGTTTAATCCAAAGAATAACAATATAATATATGGATATAATTTATTTCAAAATTGTATAAAAAGGAAATAAAAATTTAAAAGAAGTTCAAGTTTGTTCTTAAATCATACTCCACATCAGAACAAGTTACGGATTATTTTTATTATTTACCTTGGGATAAGTTAGCAGAGTCAAAATTGAAATATTTGATACTAAAACAATTTTAAAATGTTGACTCGTTTTTTAATTGCTATGTCTGCTATATACCTAAACATCCGATGTATTTATGACTACATAAAGTAGCTTATTGTTATAGCATGATTGTTTTTACATCATTATATTTTTTTACCCATTTAGGCCAACTGTATATAACAGTATGAACGAGATGATAATCATAAATACTGAGTATCGTTTTAGTAATAATAAACTAATGGACAGTAAGCATGGTTAAAAAAGGAAATTTATTACAAATCAATACCACTGTATGTGTATGGGTGGGTTCATACAACTGTACGCATATGGGTGGATGGGTTCATATAAGGAAATTGATGCAATGAGATTGCATTTTGGGTCCAACTAGCAACCCTTTTAGTAACTGTGTCTTTTATTTCAAACATTACAAAGCTAACTAGTGATAAAAATAAAAGCAGCCTTGTGGGCGGTGACATAATACGCTAACAATAGACAAGAGACCGGCGGCAGCAAGCCGAACTGAACAGTAATCGTATTCAGTGAAACCAGTTTCAAGTTTTCACGCATTCACAATCAATAGAGCTCGAGTTTGCATTATTCATACGACCGTCTGCTCAAGGCTGCATTTCCCCGTTTCATTCATCACATTAGTATTGGCGGTGGGTAATTAAAATCGGATTTGGGGGCTCGGCGCCCATGGGCGGTCTTTACTAAGGTACGGTTACAAAACTGCGCCCCAGCCTTATCCTCACCGAATCTGGAAACCGACTCCGACCTAATGATACGTCTCTCACTTGACGAGAATGTTCATGTGTTATTAACCATTTCAGCTGGATTTTTATCGATCTATTAAGGAAAATAGGAAAATAAAGGAATGATGTTTTATTGTTGTAGGTAGTAGATAATTAAATTACTTTTTAATTGGAGTATGAGCGAGAGAGAGAGAGAGAGAGAGAGAGAGAGAGAGAGAGAGAGAGAGAGAGAGAGAGAGAGAGAGAGAGAGAGAGAGAGAGAGAGAGAGAGCGCAAAGAGAGGAGATAAAGAAACAGAGAGGGAGGAAGGGTGAAGTGGGGGATGGAGAGAGAGGGAGAGGGAATGAGAGACAAAGAGGAGGATACAAGTAGTTTCATAGATATTTTATAATTTATATAAATTTTATAAAAGCTGTTACACCATATAGCACAGTTATTTTCCTAATTTTTGTATATTATGCAGTCTCTTCACATACATGGTGCCCAGCTTCGATTGTTGTATATTTTAGATACTTGTTTGTTAGGTCCATACAAGCAAGTCATACCATATAATATGTATCCCATCTCGATTCGTATTCTCTGTGTCTGTTAAAAAAAGAATATCTCAAAACCCGTTTCGAACACAATACTGAATTTCCGTATGACATTTGATCTCAAAAAGAGACACTTCTTGTAAAAAGGCTGAATGTCTAAGATAACCAGTTTCAAAATGGCGACTGTCTAAAATTTTCAAATTCAAATATAAAAAAATACATATTTTAGTTAAGTTATTTATCTACAGCGAAAAAAATTAAGGAAAAAAGTTAATAGTAGAAACTATAAATTGCTCGTATATTCAATTCAACTTTACATTTTAAGCGCGTGTGTCAGAAATATTAAAATAAGCATATACCTTAAACATTCGTCATTACAATACCTTAAAGATGTTTAACATGTCATTAAGCATACTTTATCGGTAAATTAGGAAAAATATCGACTTAAGTATCTTAGCAAAGATCAACTAAATGTATGTTAATTCTGAGGTTTTATGAATACACTAATAGGTCCAAGTTGGCCGACCACTTGGTAAGAAGAATAACGTCCTTGCAATAACCACCCAGTAAATTAAACTTTTATAGTAATGTGGGTCTTTTAAAAAACTATTGTTAGCAAAAACCCAACATTAGAACGAAAGAGTACCAGTAATTTTTGTTAAGTAAACAAAGATTATCCCTGAAGCTGTTCATAGAAACCCGACTGAAATACTGGCTAGAGTGGATCGCGGATAGACATTCCTTAGTCTGTGAGTTAGCAGGGAGGCAGCGCGCCAAGTGGCAAGTTACTGTACTAATGTAGTCTAATTCCTCTCCGCCGGACATAAGACATTGTAGAACAGTAGTTTATTGGTGCATTAGCGACCCAACAAGACACGTGACCGAGAACAGTACTGCCACCATGTGCGGCTGAAATAAAAAGTTGTAAAGTGTTGGGGAGGCCGGGGTTATACAGCCACCCCTCTCACAAGTAAACTGACAGCAGAATTAGCGCCTGCATGGTGCTGTGCACTAGCATAAAGAATTATAACTAGTTTCCATGCTAATGGCCGATGTAAATGCACGCTTGTTTTGACAATGATTGAGTTCCCGTTTTCTTATAGTTTTGTTCTTATTTTGGGACCAACAACTCATCGAGGTAAGTACTTTTCTTGAGTATTTTTTATTCAAGCAATAAACGTTTCTTAAACCTTAGTATTTATGCTTAATTTTCGTGTATAAAGTTACGAGTTTCGTCCAGCGATTGTATTGTGATTGGTAAAAGTCACCTTATTGTTCCTCCGGGGTTTTACCGCCATGGTGGCGGCATGACACGGATGTAAATTAAATAAAATAGAATTGAATTTGTCTACAGTAACTTTTGGATTTTCCAGATGCCTAGAGTTAGAAAGAGAACCACTGAGAGGGGAAATTGGACGGAAGACGACTTAAAACAAGCAATGAAGTTGGTTTCAGAGGGAAAATCTGTTAAAAGTACTGCCAACCAAGTTAAAATACCCCGAACTACTTTAAGGGATAGAATAAAAAATCAGAAGACTTATAAGTCTGCAATGGGAAGACCGCAATTGTTTAGTGAAGATCAAGAAAAGGAATTAGCTAACCGCGACGTAGAGCTTTATAATAAGTTTTACGGAATAAATTTGACTGAACTTATTCCGTTTGGCGTTTGGCTTACAGCGTTGCTGAAGAAATGGGTATAAAGCATTATTTTAATTCAGAGAAGCAAATGGCTGGGGAGGATTGTGTGATGGGCTTTCGTAATAGGAACAAGGTTGGTTTGAGGAAGCCATCTGCTACCAGTCTAAGTCGGATTGTAGGCTTCACTAAAAAGGAAGTTGAAATATTTTTTTAAAATCTTGATTTTCTTATGAAAAAACACAAGTTTTCAGCAGCACTCTAACATGGACGAAACAGGTTTTTCGACCGTCCAAAAACCAGGTAAAATGCTTGGAGCTAAGGTTCAAAAGCAGATTTGAGGAGCATTTAGTTGGAGAGGGGACGATACATTATTGTCATATATTGTTTCAGCTCAGCAGGCACATATATTCCTCCAATGTTAAAAAAGGATGACTCCTTTGCTAGAGGGGGGAGGTCCGGTACGGGCAGTCTACAAATTTTCAGAAAATGGATGGTCCAATGAGATTCTTTGAAGAGTGGCTGAAACATTTTCAACAAAATAGCAAGTCAACAGAATTACTACCCCCGTGTTGTTGATTTAAGACAATCGTAATAGTCATATCTCCATGAATTCATACATATTTCGTCACACCAATCACATCCATGTTGTTTCTATACCACCACATTCATCACACAAACCCAGCCTTTAGATGTTTCCTTCTATGGGCCTTTAAAAAAAGGCCTTTAATAATGAATGTGACAAATTATAAGGGCGAACTTGTACAGCAAAATTATTACGCCTTACGATATTGCCTTTACTTTCAATAAGGCTTGCATGAGTACTGCTACGATTGAGAAAGGTGTTTCTGGGTTTGAAAAGACAGGACTATATCCAATGGATAAGGATAAATTTAAAGATAGTGAATTTGTCTCAGTTCAACAGCCAGACACAAGTTCTGTTTTAGTTGACAATTGCCAGGATCTGTAAGAAGCCTCCCATCTACAGATAAATGTCGGAGAAAATATTTCTAATAACATACCTAAAAAACAAGTGGAAATTGGCAATTCCTGGACCCTCAGACTTGTGTTTAGCAGAAGAACAGCTAAAAGCTAATTCTGACCGGAAAGGTCATTCGACCATTTAAACGGGAATCCCTATGAAAACTACTGTTGATGAAAAAAAAGAGAGAGGAAAATGCAGAGAGTAAAACTGTAAAACTAAAGAGGGAAGCTAAGGAGCTTTTGGAAGAAAAATAGAAAATAAAAATATAAAACGCAAGAACGCAAATGTTGTCATAGTGAAAAAAGAAAAAAACCGACGTGGGCCCGAGCATAAAAGTATTTAAGAAGAAAAAATGCAGACGTCAGATAAGATTTGTAAGCTCTTCCTCAGAAGATGAAGATAATGTTATATCATTGGAAAAGATTTGCGATGATGATGAAAACGACGATGCTTTCAACATTTGTTATAAGAATGTAGAATTTTGCAGTTTGTTGGGTGTTTGGTACGAATGAATTATGGTATAGTTGGCAAATGGGCTCACTCGGAATGTAGTGGCTATGATACAGCTGACAATTAATTATATGTGTGATTTTTCTCAAAAAAAGGTTATAGGAAAGAATGAACTGTTATAGAATACATATTTTAACTGTTTCTATAACTTGTATTTTATAAAAGTGTTCATTATTTTGACATTATTTGCATTTTGTAATACAAATCTGTTACGCCATAGCAAATACTGACATATCTATTTATTTATTCCATAACAATAGCATTCATAAAGTATGGCGTCATGACCTCAACGACATGGCAGAATTACTCGGGTACCGGGGAAATGCCGCCACTTTGCATAATTTCCCTATTTATTTTTTAACTAAATGTAGAATTTGTTTTAATGGAAAGAAATGTTTTACTTTGTAGAATACCTACTTGGTTGTTTTTAGATTTTTTTTCATTCGAAACAAGTACATATTAGATTATGTAAAAATCAATTTCCCTTAAGGTGGCGCCATTTCCCCGGCCTCCCCTATTAAATAATACATACCAAAATAAGGTATTTAGGTACATCAATTTTCAAAACAAAATTGATTGGTGAAAAAAGCCAACCACGCAAATCTTGACGTATGACACAGTTTTCTGGGGTAAAATTTCACACTGAATCAGGAAATGTCTTTCGTTTTGGTGCAACTCTTACAATAAAGCCTCCAGAGGCAATTTAAAGATCACGTTCAGGACGCAATTGCTAACAAACTTTGTTTCCATTTCTCTCGCTTTCTAGACGTCTTACGTGCCATTCAGATCCTTTTTCATGACCAGCTGGACATTCAGAACAGGTACGTATAGTTTAGATTTCACTATAAATAATTAAGTTTTTCTATCAAAAAAGTGTTAAAAGGGGGACCATTGGAAGATTTGAAGTTTTTTGCAAAAAATCCAACCACGCAAATCTTGACGTATGACACAGTTTTCTGGGGTAGAGTTTTACTGTGAATCAGGAAATGTCATTCGTTTTGGTGCAACTCTGACAATAAAGCCTCTATAGGCAATTTAACCATTACGTTCCAGGCGCAATAGGTAACAAACTTTGTTTCCAATTCTATCGCTGTCTAGACGTCTCACGTGCCATTCTGATCCTTTTATATTACCAGCTAGACATTCTGAACAAAGACGTATAGTTTAGATTTCAGTTTAAAAAATTCAGATTTTTCATCAAAAAAGTGCCAAAGGATTTAGGTGAACCTAAGGGGGACATGTTTGTATGAACCCACCCATACCCGTACAGTGATATTGACCCACCCGCCCACCCATACACGTACAGTGATATTGACCCACCCACCCACCCATACACCTACAGTGATATTGACCCACCCATACACGTACAGTGATATTGACCCACCTGCCCACCCATACACGTACAGTGATATTGACCCACCCACCCACCCATACACATACAGTGGTACTGACCCGCCCATCCATACACGTACAGTGGTATTGACCCATCCGCCCACCCATACACGTATAGTGGTACCAAAAAAATACAATTTTGTGAAGGTTTTTTTGGGTGACTGAAGGAGTTAGCTGATTTTAAGCATATAAGTTCTGATAATTATTAAACTAATAATCAATAAATCGATTTGAGGTTCTTTATATGAGCGTTCACTTTCTAATCTCCTTATTTCAATTGAGAGTAAAATTATAAATTAAAATAGGACAAATATACTAAAACAACTCATGATTAAAAGTAAAAGGTATGGTTCAGGTTATGGTTTTAAAAAATATCAAAATTGATAAATTAAAAAAGTCCTCTGTATGAGATTTGTAATGCTTAAGTTTAACAACAAATTCAAGATAAAATTGGCATCTGGACCACGAAATTAATACATTTATTTCTAGAAATGTTTAAATACTCTAGGGTTATTTAATTGTCATTATACTTTTGTAAATGTAAGTATTTGAATTAATTAACTACTATATCAACGTTTAGATCACTTAGTGCAGAATTTTTGGGACACGTAGAGATTTAGTTAAGATGGCCTAAACATATTGAAAACACTACTAAAAACAGCCATGACCGAGAAACTGTGAAAAGCCTTGCACATTTTTGGGACACGTAGAGATTTAGTTAAGATGGCCTAAACATATTGAAAACACTACTAAAAACAGCCATGACCGAGAAACTGTGAAAAGCCTTGCACATTTTTGGGACACGTAGAGATTTAGTTAAGATGCCCTAAACATATTGAAAACACTACTAAAAACAGCCATGACCGAGAAACTGTGAAAAGCCTTGCACATTTTTGGGACACGTAGAGATTTAGTTAAGATGCCCTAAACATATTGAAAACACTACTAAAAACAGCCATGACCGAGAAACTGTGAAAAGCCTTGCACATTTTTGGGACACGTAGAGATTTAGTTAAGATACCCTAAACATATTGAAAACACTACTAAAAACAGCCATGACCGAGAAACTGTGAAAAGCCTTGCACATTTTTGGGACACGTAGAGATTTAGTTAAGATGCCCTAAACATATTGAAAACACTACTAAAAACAGCCAAAACCGAGAAACTGTGAAAAGCCTTGCACATTTTTGGGACACGTAGAGATTTAGTTAAGATGCCCTAAACATATTGAAAACACTACTAAAAACAGCCATGACCGAGAAACTGTGAAAAGCCTTGCACATTTTTGGGACACGTAGAGATTTAGTTAAGATGGCCTAAACATATTGAAAACACTACTAAAAACAGCCATGACCGAGAAACTGTGAAAAGCCTTGCACATTTTTGGGACACGTAGAGATTTAGTTAAGATGCCCTAAACATATTGAAAACACTACTAAAAACAGCCATAACCGAGAAACTGTGAAAAGCCTTGCACATTTTTGGGACACGTAGAGATTTAGTTAAGATGCCCTAAACATATTGAAAACACTACTAAAAACAGGCATGACCGAGAAACTGTGAAAAGCCTTGCACATTTTTGGGACACGTAGAGATTTAGTTAAGATGCCCTAAACATATTGAAAACACTACTAAAAACAGCCATGACCGAGAAACTGTGAAAAGCCTTGCACATTTTTGGGACACGTAGAGATTTAGTTAAGATGCCCTAAACATATTGAAAACACTACTAAAAACAGCCATGACCGAGAAACTGTGAAAAGCCTTGCACATTTTTGGGACACGTAGAGATTTAGTTAAGATGGCCTAAACATATTGAAAACACTACTAAAAACAGTTATGACCGAGAAACTGTGAAAAGCCTTGCTCATTTTTGGGACACGTAGAGATTTAGTTAAGATGGCCTAAACATATTGAAAACACTTCTAAAAACAGCCATAACCGAGAAACTGTGAAAAGCCTTGCACATTTTTGGGACACGTAGAGATTTAGTTAAGATGGCCTAAACATATTGAAAACACTACTAAAAACAGCCATGACCGAGAAACTGTGAAAAGCCTTGCACATTTTTGGGACACGTAGAGATTTAGTTAAGATGCCCTAAACATATTGAAAACACTACTAAAAACAGCCATGACCGAGAAACTGTGAAAAGCCTTGCACATTTTTGGGACACGTAGAGATTTAGTTAAGATGCCCTAAACATATTGAAAACACTACTAAAAACAGCCATGACCGAGAAACTGTGAAAAGCCTTGCACATTTTTGGGACACGTAGAGATTTAGTTAAGATGCCCTAAACATATTGAAAACACTACTAAAAACAGCCATGACCGAGAAACTGTGAAAAGCCTTGCACATTTTTGGGACACGTAGAGATTTAGTTAAGATGGCCTAAACATATTGAAAACACTACTAAAAACAGCTATGACCGAGAAACTGTGAAAAGCCTTGCACATTTTTGGGACACGTAGAGATTTAGTTAAGATGGCCCTAAACATATTGAAAACACTACTAAAAACAGCCATGACCGAGAAACTGTGAAAAGCCTTGCACATTTTTGGGACACGTAGAGATTTAGTTAAGATGGCCCTAAACATATTGAAAACACTACTAAAAACAGCCATGACCGAGAAACTGTGAAAAGCCTTGCACATTTTTGGGACACGTAGAGATTTAGTTAAGATGCCCTAAACATATTGAAAACACTACTAAAAACAGCCATGACCGAGAAACTGTGAAAAGCCTTGCACATTTTTGGGACACGTAGAGATTTAGTTAAGATGCCCTAAACATATTGAAAACACTACTAAAAACAGCCATGACCGAGAAACTGTGAAAAGCCTTGCACATTTTTGGGACACGTAGAGATTTAGTTAAGATGCCCTAAACATATTGAAAACACTACTAAAAACAGCCATGACCGAGAAACTGTGAAAAGCCTTGCACATTTTTGGGACACGTAGAGATTTAGTTAAGATGCCCTAAACATATTGAAAACACTACTAAAAACAGCAATGACCGAGAAACTGTAAAAAGCCTTGCACATTTTTGGGACACGTAGAGATTTAGTTAAGATGGCCTAAACATATTGAAAACACTACTAAAAACAGCCATGACCGAGAAACTGTGAAAAGCCTTGCACATTTTTGGGACACGTAGAGATTTAGTTAAGATGCCCTAAACATATTGAAAACACTACTAAAAACAGCCATGACCGAGAAACTGTGAAAAGCCTTGCACATTTTTGGGACACGTAGAGATTTAGTTAAGATGGCCTAAACATATTGAAAACACTACTAAAAATAGCCATGACCGAGAAACTGTGAAAAGCCTTGCACATTTTTGGGACACGTAGAGATTTAGTTAAGATGGCCTAAACATATTGAAAACACTACTAAAAACAGCCATGACCGAGAAACTGTGAAAAGCCTTGCACATTTTTGGGACACGTAGAGATTTAGTTAAGATGGCCCTAAACATATTGAAAACACTACTAAAAACAGCCATGACCGAGAAACTGTGAAAAGCCTTGCACATTTTTGGGACACGTAGAGATTTAGTTAAGATGGCCTAAACATATTGAAAACACTACTAAAAACAGCCATGACCGAGAAACTGTGAAAAGCCTTGCACATTTTTGGGACACGTAGAGATTTAGTTAAGATGGCCTAAACATATTGAAAACACTACTAAAAACAGCCATGACCGAGAAACTGTGAAAAGCCTTGCACATTTTTGGGACACGTAGAGATTTAGTTAAGATGCCCTAAACATATTGAAAACACTACTAAAAACAGCCATGACCGAGAAACTGTGAAAAGCCTTGCACATTTTTGGGACACGTAGAGATTTAGTTAAGATGCCCTAAACATATTGAAAACACTACTAAAAACAGCCATGACCGAGAAACTGTGAAAAGCCTTGCACATTTTTGGGACACGTAGAGATTTAGTTAAGATGCCCTAAACCTAATGAAAGCACTACTAAAAACAGCCATGACCGAGAAACTGTGAAAAGCCTTGCACATTTTTGGGACACGTAGAGATTTAGTTAAGATGCCCTAAACATATTGAAAACACTACTAAAAACAGCCATGACCAAGAAACTGTGAAAAGCCTTGCACATTTTTGGGACACGTAGAGATTTAATTAAGATGCCCTAAACATATTGAAAACACTACTAAAAACAGCCATGACCGAGAAACTGTAAAAAGCCTTGCACATTTTTCGTTATTCAGATTATAACAAATATAATCAAAATCAGAAAAATTTTTTACTTGCACCCTTAGACGGAAGATTAAAGGAGAAATATAATAATATAACTTATGTTGTAATATGTATTTTTGTTTATTTATGGCATTTTTCTAAATTCAGTGGACTATACTTTTGAAGCGGACAGTAGTCTTGTGAATATAATATTGGCCATACAGAACACTGCGCAGAATGTTTGCGTAAATCTGCTTGTCTGTCGGTAACATTACATTTGTTCGCTTTTAAAAGGGAAATTATAGTTTCGTATTATTTTTCATTGAAATGTTGTATCGCTGTTCTACATAAATATAAGGTGTTATTGGAATTCACCCTCTCAGTGTCGTTAGTTAATACCATGTTGATTTTACGGACGACACACCAGATACGAGCCGGTTGGCTTTGACTTCATCTATGTGTGATTTCTTTACGCTTTATATATGATGCCACGGAACTTTTTCAATTTAATACTTTCAAATTTAATGTGTTTTATCTGCCATGTTTTAGCATTATTTGCTTCTTGTTAAATTGATATTATTTTGCAAAAAATAGCGTTTCTTTGCTAGTTAGCTTATAATAAGAAGATGAGTTTTTAAATTGTATTGAAAAAACCGATTAAATATAGAACTAAAACAATTCAATGAACAAAGTACATTCAAAACACTAATTTTATAGCATATTTAAGTTAGTTTTAGTTATACTGCCTGATTTTTTGAATTACATTTACTTGTCATTCGTTTTAATTCATTATTAGCAAGATTTTAAAGATAAAATTTTCAATTCCATGTATTTAAAATAACAGAAATAAAAGTAATATCAAATCTACGCTATACTTTACTAAGTTGATGTTACAATTTGTCTGAAGTTGAACTGATATATTCAAGTAAAAAGTTACATCTTCACTGCCTGGAGAAATCATCCCACGGCTTCTACCATGAATCGATGTATCAGCATCACGAAGTCGATCAACCCTCAAAGACGCTGGCGACTTTCTCTAGACAGCGCGGCGCTGTGGACCAGGAAGAACGGTG
Source organism: Stictocephala bisonia (assembly GCA_035578905.1). Classification (NCBI taxonomy): domain Eukaryota; kingdom Metazoa; phylum Arthropoda; class Insecta; order Hemiptera; family Membracidae; genus Stictocephala; species Stictocephala bisonia. The sequence goes on from JAQJVL010000024.1 coordinate 1,099,157, forward strand.
GGCGGGTCGATCGAGAGACGCCCTTCTAGAGAGAGAGAGAGAATGAATAATGCAGGAGGTAGGAACAGCGGCGTGACCCGCGGACAATGAGTGAAAAGCTGATAATGCTGTACAATGGCAAGTGGGAATAATATCAATGAGGTGGTCGATGGCTATATTATTGTGTAACAGCCAAGGATTACGATGGCAAGGCAAAGTAAATCACAATGTATGTTTGTCAGTTCAACAAAGTGCACTAAGTGTGTAAAAACATCACCTCGTTTGTAATGCTTTTGACAAATTAGAAAAGAAACTGGAACCTCTCAAGAAGATGATGGTCTGAGATTCAAATTTGTCACAAATATATCAGATTAACATAGTGTTCAATTCCACGATTATCTGTAGGTACTTTCATTGCCTTGAACTCTGCTATGAATAATTTACGATTCAAATACTAACCAGACTATAGAAATATTTTAATACAACACAATTATTTATTGTAAGTCACATTACAATAGAATATGCAAAACGTGTGTTGACGTCGTATCTGAACCCAAGTGTGAAAATCGTTGTTATAAAACTAAAGTGAATTCAGTCTTTATCACTCAACATTGTAATTTATGTTTCCCTTGGAATGAAGTTAATGAGATATCTCGCGTGATGAATCAAATAGGGAACTGTGTTAATACACTTACTTGCTATTATTACTACGTCTATGTTTTTAATACTAAGAAGCAGGAAGTTGACAGTAAGGTCACATAGGTATATGATTTTGCCTCTGTGGATTGTTTTGTAGTAATCCACACAAGAAGAAAAAGCAACATAAATGATACATTTCAGCCCTTTTAAAACACGTTTAATCATCTGACGTTGTTTATATAATACCCTTATTTTTAAGGCCACCATAGCTTTCATTGTTGAGACACGGCCATCATAGCTTTAATTGTTGAGACACGGCCATCATAGCTTTCATTGTTGAGACACGGCCATCATAGCTTTCATTATTGAGACACAGCCATCATAGCTTTCATTGTCGAGACACGGTCATCATAGCTTTCATTGTTGAGACACGGCCATCATAGCTTTCATTGTTGAGACACGGTCATCATAGCTTTCATTGTTGAGACACGTCCATCATAGCTTTCATTGTTGAGACACGGTCATCATAGCTTTCATTGTTGAGACACGGCCATCATAGCTTTCATTGTTGAGACACGGTCATCATAGCTTTCATTGTTGAGACACGTCCATCATAGCTTTCATTGTTGAGACACGGCCATCATAGCTTTCATTGATCAGCACTTTAATACTTACTCCTAGGCTCCGTTATGTTATATGTTGAACATAATACTATTTTTCCAGTCTTGCCAAATTAAGAATTATGATTTACTCATATTTTAAAAGCAACTAAATTTCCTAAATAATCTTACTATAAATAATATTTTCTTTATATTGTATTTTCTCTTTTAGCTTTTCTTCAATAATACAACAATTTTCCCAACACTTTTTTCACAATAAAATGTACAACTGAAATAAATTCTTACACTTAGTTAAAGTAAAAGTTTACCTGTTTTACATTATTATAAAAGTTTATCATACTACTGAACTTACATCATTAGAAGTTATAATATTTAGCCATCAAACTGATTATGTACCAAATAAATCCCTACTAAAGTTGGCTGTTTCCTTATCCATTTCGCTTTACTGAAACAGCTGGCAAATAACACATACGCCGCTGTGGTTTTATACTCTATCTTTATTGCAAATTTAATGAATATTTGAATGATTTTCTTATAACTTTACAGAGAATAATTTACGTCTTCAACATAAAATAGAGTAAGTACAAAAATAATAATTCTGAGAGTACCTGGTATGACCCGGACAGGTATCAGAACCGCCACGGGCACTTCTCGATGTGTATAGAGACTAGATAAAGAATAGGTGACCTCAGGATAGTAGTTGATGATCAAGGAGCTATTTCTTTGAAAATATGAAGTAAGTCACATTTGAGTCTATTCTCTTATTACAATTGTGATTTATATATTTTATTCAAATTCAATGTGTCTTTATTTCACCAAAAAATTACATTTTAACATAACACAGTTAAATATAAATACATGGTGTGAAATAAATAGGGACCTCCTAGGAAAAAACCAGAATCGGGGTTACCATCATTTTTATCATAGCAAGAAAAAAGAGACAGCATATGCGGATCAAGTCACCTTAAATTAACAAAAATAAAACTTCTATAACTAAATCTATGAAAAACAAAACTTTGTTTCCCCCAGCCATTATACAATTAAATTTAAGTTAGACGATATACATTCATACAAATACAATTTACTAAAAAATACATACATTAAATATACATGTACATAAACATACAAAATATATACTTACATATATTTATACATACACATACTAAAATAAATAAACAAATAAAACTGACACCAAATAAATATATAAATATAAATACAACTGCTTTCATATAAATTTTAACTTAAGGTAATATTAAATGCAAACATTTTATAATCGTTACAATACTTTGATTAAATACACTTTGCTCCTATAAAAACATACACCCATACATTAAAATTACTTAAGTATATATAGTTTATAGATGAAAAAGTATTTAAAATAGAAGAGCATAACACAATCATTTTAAACCCACAAAATAATACAAATTGAGAGAATAAATGGCAAATCCCTATTATCTTATAATTATTTTTAATTGCTTTCCCAAATTTTCTTTTACAAACAACCATAATTTGAACTTTCGTAAAAATTGTTCTAAGTTCAAATACGCGCCAATGTCTTTGTTGACAGCGTTAAAAAAAATCTTTGTGCAGTGCAACAGAAAAAATTTTGGTGTATGGTTTAGTTGGGTTTGGGCACTTGAACTAAAAATCTTCTTAAATCATAATTACAAGTTACTGCTATGTTATTAGCTGAGCTCGTATGTAAAACTGTTTTAGAACTTTGAACACTAAAGACTGAGGAGTGGAAGAATTTTCATTTCTATAAAAATTGGCTATGAGTGTTAAAATTTGTTCTTTTCCCCTAATAAAAATACAAAATATTTTTGTAAAATTTTAATCGGGTAAAGTGTTGTAAGGTAGGCTCCCCCCCCAGCATGCAATCTCGTAACTTAATTTAGATCCTATAAGAGCGTGGTACACAAAAATTAGAAAATCTTTTGGCCAGTAATGTCGTAAAAAATAAAATTGTCGTAAACTAATATAAAGGTCTTTTTACAACCTAGCAGTATGACATTTCCAAGATAAATTATCGTCTATCACTAATTCCAAATACTTAATACTTTATAATTTATCTAACTTCAAGCAATGACAAGTGTTCGTATTTTGATTGCTGCAGGAAAATGTATGGTAAACTATAGGACTTGGAAATAAAATGTCTTCGCGTAAACTAAAAATCATGTATTTAGTTTTATCACTCAATGTCATGTACTTAATGTCAAACCAAAGCCTTACCAAATCTCTTTAAAGTTCATTAAATATTATATTTACATCCTTATTATTGTAAATAAATGCTGTATCTTCAGCAAAGGCAATTGGCTGACCAACAAAATTTCCATTGCACAAATATTTTATATAAATTAAGAAAAGAATCGGTCCAAGGACAGAACCCTGGGGTACTCCATAATGTATTTGGCCATAGTTATTCATAGTTTTTCCGACTTTGACACATTGCACTCTTTCAGATAAATAACTGGATAACCATCTTAAGGGAAGACCTCTTACACCAGCCATCTGCAAATTTTCTAGCAGTATTTCAAAATCAACTTTTTCGAAAGCCTTTGTCACATCTATGAACATAACTGCACATTTATCCTCTTCGTTGATTGGGTTGTACATATCCTCCAAAAACGTAATAAGTGCATCTTCAGTTAACGTATTTTCCCTGAACCCAAATTGGTTTTTTCTAAGATATTTATGTTTATTTAGGAACTGAACTAGCCGAGTTTTATACAATTATTTTTAAAAATCTTTGCGAATATGGACAACAATGAACTAGGACGGAATCTGTTTGGTTGTTTTATGTCTCATTTCTTGAAAAGAAGAACCACAACAGCACGTTTAAGACATTTCGGGAACTCCCCAGATGATAAACTAAAATTATACAATTAAACTAGCACATGAATTAAATAGGAAGAAATCTACTTTAACAATTTAGAGCCGATGTTATCAACACCGAGTTCTTTATTATTTTTTAATGAATTTTAAATTTTTTGAAGTTCGGACTCTGAAGTAGGGGAGAAAAAAAAAACTTTGTAAATCTAACTATTGAGTGAACATGTCTTTATATATAGGACAATAAAATAGGCTATTTGATAAAGCTGACCTAAGTTGCTTTGCTATGCCTAGAAAGTAACAGTTAAATTCGTCATCAATTTCATTTTGACCATGTTTATGTTTTATTTCTTATGTTAATGATTCCATCGTTCCCATAAACTTCGCTTATCTCACGTTTTGGAGAACGTTCTTATTGTTATTTGTCTTGAGGGTGTTGAAATATTATATTGTAAACTAATAGTTTTTCTTATTTTTAATATTTTAAATATATAAATATGTTTCCAAAACAATAGTACTGTTATTTTTAGATAATCTAGAATTCGAAAAGTTTCATTTGATGTTTTAGTGATTATTGAGACTACCTGACAATATTCTATGTCTGCATTATTATTCAGGTGTGTTGAAAAAAATATTGTTTAAAAATCAACACAAGCCATTCTAAAGTTGTCCATGCCAGTCGAATCTTAGTCTAGTCAGAACATTCATAACTCCATCATTCACAAATCTTCGTCTAAGTGTTTAGTGACAGACACACACTACCAAATCTACTCGCATTAAACTAAAAGCCGAATCAGAATAAAAAAAATAAAAAACAGAAGAACATATTTTAAAAACACTTACCACAAAAGCTTTAAAACCATTTCTGGCATTATACCAGGAGCACAGTTTATTCATTGATACCCAGCCAAGACAGTAGGACTCACGCACCTTAACAAGGGGGAGGGGAGACGTACTAGGTGCTTATTGGATTTTGGCGCGGGATGAGGCTACTAGTCTTGGCAGAAGGAAGCCTGGATCAAGTGGAGACATCAGAAATACTCTGACCTACTTAACACACCACCTAGATTCAATAGAAGGATTATTATTACACAATAAAACTGTCTAGAATTTTCCATCACTAGCCAGCATGTTTATGTAGCCACACTGACACCCAATTCAAAGTAAATATACAATAATAAGTCTTGGTATCGACACAACGAATGACTACTAACTGTAGTGTACATAACAAATTGGATTGGCCATCTGTATTTTACAATATTCTTACTGATATAGGTTCATAAAACTGACAATGCAGATTACATAATAGGGCTAGCAGTGTTTTAGATTCCACAATAAGTTTAATAGAACACAATTCTGCCATCGTTTTTTTCCGACTTTATACATTTTATTACTCAAGTCTGTAGCAAAGTTAGGGTGTAAAATATTTTATGTATGTAATTGCGAAGTCCTAGGGCACCATTAGTTCTTTTCCAGGAGTTGTTCTTAAAAAAATGTGATGGACGAGTTGTGCAATTTGCTTTTTTTCTTTTTTTTTTTAGAGTATTTGCAACTTTATGTATCTACACTCAAACCTCCTTCAAAGCTGTATAATTCATCTCCTGTTCCATCGGCAGCGTTTTTGTAATTTTTCTGTATGGTCAGACTCTTCCAAGCTGTCTTTTTCAAATCAGAATAATACATATGGTTGTTTTAATGTATAATTTTTGTACATTAATAAAAGTATATATTTGCGTTAATAAAGGGAGTGCATCTAAAGCAAAAACATTTATTAATTTTGTTATAATGCATTTGTCATAATTCATTTTGGAATTCATGAAAACATATAATTTTCAGAATTAATAAATATTTTTTCTTTAAAACGATCGAAATTCGACCAAGAAACAAATAAAGGCAGTGCTTATTAAAAAAGGCTTGTTTTGCAGTAGCTATTCTTCATTTAAAGTAGTTTTTTGTATTTTTTGTGAAAGATACTTCCGAGGAAATATGTTACTCATTGTATGGGCATATGTCTTGTTTATGTAAGTTTATGGTTGATTGATGGTAAATAGTCGATTTGTTTTCATATTTACTTTACTTCTACTGTATCTACGAGATACTTACATCTATCTCAAGTACGCGGTTCAGCAGTACGCTCATACTGTCTCCTGTTTCCACTTCAGGACAATACCGTAGTGAAACTGAAAAAAGATGCGCACATTTTGTCTCTTTGTTTTCATACCTATTACTTGATGACACACATTTTAAGCCTTGTTTTATACCATTTGTGTATTTATTCCCAACAATAACAGAATACAATAGTACTGTACATCATTATAGATAAAAAGAATTTTTAAAGCAAAAATAATTTAAAACCTATAGCAAAAAATATCTTATAACAAAATTAACTTAAAAATTACTTACGATTATTCTTAATCTAAATGCCAAGCGGGACTTAACATCAAATTTAGTATAATATTGTACATGCACACATCCATATAACATAAAATAGATAAAAACACCCGCAGAAACAAATACACACATGTACGTACTTACACGACTCACACACACACACACACACACACACACACACACACACACACACACACACACACACACACACACACACACACACACACACACACACACACACACACACACGACACACGACACACGACACACGACACACACACACACACACACACACACACACACACACACACACACACACACACACACACACACACACACACACACACACACACACACACACACACACACACACTCACACTCACACTCACACTCACACTCACACTCACACTCACACTCACACTCACACTCACACTCACACTCACACTCACACTCACACTCACACTCACACTCACACTCACACTCACACTCACACTCACACTCACACTCACACTCACACTCACACACACACACACACACACACACACACACACACACACACACACACACACACACACACACACACACACACACACACACACACACACACACACACACACACTCACACTCACACTCACACTCACACACACACACACACACACACACACACACACACACACACACACACACACACACACACACACACACACACACACACACACACACACACACACACACACACACACACACACGCGCGCGCGCGCGCACACACAGACGCGCACACACAAGCACACACACGCCTATACACACCCACACACGCACGCACGCGCGCGCACACATACACACACGCACTCCTATGGTTGAATGTAAATATAATGAAAATATATAATAATAATACATTGACATAAACATACACACACAATTGAAATTGATCTATCTGGGGGGCGGGGGGTTGATGTACCCTCCAAGGAAGCACTCCTCCAATCGTATTCTTCTAAACGTCCACATTCTCTAATACTTCTCCACTTAGATTTATATTCAACAGCAAATCTAAATTTCTCATATAAATTAGACATCTATTGAATTTTCGTTATTCTTATTTTATCTTTGAAAAAAAAACTGGCTAAAAAATCAAAAATAATAATTAATGAAATAAAAACTGTCATATAATATTACACTAGTCAATCATACAATTGAATTGTATTAGAGCTTTTATGGATCGTAATACTGAATATGGTTTTTACAAATTCCTCTCCAGAAAAATGTTTAGATACTTATATGTAACGGTCTCTATAGAAAAATGTCTAAATAAATCGTATACGGCAATATAAGCGAAATTCCTGGATTCTAAGGGACAACAGATAAAATGGAGTGTTCATTGAAGATCTATTCCTAGCAGGTGCGATGTTCTTTACGTCAACACGGCCGAGACAGGCCGATGGCCTAGCTATCTTTAAACCTATCAATCCAAAGAACTTACGCCTCATTCCAAGCTGAGAATTACTGGGCTATTAACGTACGCACATGAAGGGGGCCAGTGATCCCTGGCTCGTCTAGGAGCTCTAATAGTGTTTGGTGATTGTCAAATAGACTGCTTTGGCTTCGTCACTACACTACAATAGAAACAACTAAAAGGCTACTCTGTTCAAACAGCTGCTATGTGGTTTTAAATAGGAAAAAAAGTTAACTAACTATAAATTATCGTTAGAATTAATTAATAATTTTAAATGCACTGTCCTCTAATAACAAAATAATAAGTTGAACTTCTTTTTAAAAGTTAAATGTTAATATAATATTTAACTGTTAATGCAGTTGTAACTGTTTTATTAGTATGGCATTATCTTAAGATAAAAATTAAAAAAAATTTCACCTAGCCATTCATGTACTATGGTGAACACTCACCTCATACATGTACGGTGGTCATGACCTACCCACTCAGTCATACACGCAAAGTGATGATGATATACACACCTAAAACTAATATGTATTTATTACTGAAAATTGAGAGAATAATTTTAGATAGTCATCTATCTTAAGACATTTGTATTTATTATCATCAACATTCATGTTAGTAATGAGCTGGTAGAAAGTTCCTTACTTCCAAGATGATTTAGCTGATAAATAACTGCTATTTAAGCAAGTTAGTTTCAGCTAATCTCAGATTTAACTAGGTGCCACTAAATTATTAACTCTTAAATAATTTTTTAATAATGGGATACAGCAAAAGGAAATGTCATTTACCAAGACTACTAAAATATTAGGAGAAATGCTTTATGACAACAGAACATAGGAATCATCGTGAAAATATTTAAACTTGCTTTCCTTAATGATGGGAGAAAAATTAAAGACGTCGAGATTAAGACGAAAAAGTGAACAGAAACAAACTATAACCCTATAACTGTACTTAAACTGTTTTGCAAATTGACACGAATTTTGCCCATAATCTGCAGTTTCAAGGTATGCCGTTGATTTGAAACTTACTCACATCCTTATAAAAATTTTTGCTCCACGGAAAAATCTGGAATATGCACTGCGATCACAGATCAAGGGTCACTGAAAAGTTACGACAAATTCAAACTCACACATAAAACATGGAAATCGAGTAATATCTTGAGACCACATATGTAGGTTTTATGGAAAATACATCATGAATCCAATGGGTCTAAAGCTCATAAATTTAGTTTACTGAAATTGATCGCCACAATAAATATAAACAATCTTTTACATATAATACAATCATAATACATATATTGTGTTACTTGATTGTTATATGACATAATTATTATTCATTTCTTTACTTATGAATAATGATATAATAATTATGCAATATTTTGCTTTTATGAAAAGCTGAAGGATCATACATCCTATTCCTGTAGATAAAAAGCTCTCAGCTTCCCATAACAACCTGTATGTCATTGTAAAATTTAAGATGTAATTTATTCTTGTAGATTAGTTAACTAAGAGGCGCGTATCCACTAACTGTCCTTGTAAGGTGTCCTTTCCTAATTAAATTTTAGCTGTTTTAAATTAAACAATTCGTTGCTAATGCTAAAATAGTTATAATGCCTGAATTTTCAATTATTTCAGTTGGGGTTACTGGAAGAAGATGATACTAACTTTACGGTATGTTAAGGTCATCATATAAGAGGATAAGTCCTTTTTAACTAGAAATGCGAAATTCATTGACATTTTAATCTGTTGTGGAAAAATGAACTGATTACACCATGAATTTAAACATTTCTGTCTGTTTTACAATTATTAATCATTCTTGGAAAAATACGAGAAAAATATGATGCCAAGGCATCTTTAATTAACTTCATAATTTACATTACTGTAATTAGATCTACTGTATCATAGCCTTTTAGAACGTTTCCAAGATGGGGGCCGATGACCTCTGCAACCATTATCTTCATACTGGTATCACATGTAGAGCTCGCTAATATTCCGGCCCATCAGTCCGGCCAGTGTGTTGTGTGGGAACTGCGAGGTAGCGACCATTGGAAGCCACTCATTAGGGACCATTACAGTTGGGTGAATGGGTGGCCATAACGGTACAGCATTGATGCAGGCTAATGTTGTGTGTACACAGTGTTTGCGGAGGAATCAATGTCAGAGAGGGAGTAATGGTTTGGAAGATCATAAGTGTGGTCTTCTGTGCATTCTCTAAATGATGAAAATTCTACAGTTATTCTACGCTTGGATTGCAATGGTCAACCGTTCCTGTTTACCGACGGAACACGTGATCTTGCTTGTGTAAACATTGTATGTTAGGTTAAGGTGTCTGTTAGTTTTTTATTTTGATTTATTATTTAGATATTATCAGAATGTGTGATGTATTAACAGAATGAAAAAGTTTGAATCTTCTAGGGATATAAACTTGTCGGCTCATTAACCACCCTTTTATTCTAAAGCGGAATCTCCTATGGGTATAAACTTTTCGGCTTATTAACCACACTTTCATTCTAAATAATTTCTTTTTTAATTGTCTATCACAATATATTCAAATAACATTGAGAAACCCGTATTAACTTTATTACTAACCAACCCACTCATTCCTCATTCCTTTTCGCAAGTTTCAGGCTAAATTCCTCCCTAGACAAACAACTCTTATCGTAAGACCCTGTGGACTTTGAAAGTTCACGAAGTGTAACTCATACTCATTCAAGGACATATTCCTGATGGAACAAATACAAATGTTCTCTCAAGTACGTAAGTACCAACCAATATAAAAAGAAGTTTATCATCCTGCTTAAGGCACCACACTGAAGATATTTTCGAACTTTTAAACCTACCCTTACACTATAAACTCTCTGAAGGTGACTGGCCAACTATGTTCAGGTAATTTCGTTAACGTAAGTGCCAATTGAGAAGCTGGGTCACGTACAAGTTGACCCCACCACGCTGTGAGGTCAGCCAAGGTCCCGCGATCCAATTAATCTCACGGCCCATCTTCCTCTAAACTCCTTACTCCAATTTGGTCCAACTAATATACATACCTAAAAATTTCTTTTGTGTAATTTGTAAAAAGGATAACAGATCTAGATCAGTTAATCGAAATAACTTTTTAGAGGAGGATTTCCATTAAAATAAAATAGCTATAGGCCTACAACATAATTTAAAGAAAAAAACAGGTAGTAAAAGATTTAATATGACCTGTATGGAGTAGTGCTTCTTTATACTTTATAGCCTACTATTTAGTAAGCAACATACAATAAATAAACTGTAGGGCACAATAAAACTATTTATAATTCTACTTTTAGTAAGGTAAAAACTTAGCAAGTTTTCCGATTGACTAATGTTGACATTTTGACATGTTACTGAAGCTTACATTACAAAGCAGGCAGACTGTTATTAATATGAAAAAAACTCATTTTAAGTATTACAATTATCAGAAGTTACAAGAAAAGCTCAAGATAAAGTTCGTTACATCTTAACAATAGTATTGTTTCTTAGTTAATTTATTACGTGTTTTTGGAAATACGAAAATCACCCAACATTAATGTAATTAGGACTTGAAGAAAATTAATATATGTGCTCCTACGACATGATTTAATGTGAATTACTTGTTTATACATAAAAATGTAATATAGACTACATTGTGGGGACGGAGAGAAATAAAATACAATTCTCTCCAATGTGGATGTTCTAGAAATTACAGAATTTCTTGGATTGATACTTAATGCTTTCTGTTACTTATAAAATATAGATGGACCAGTTGTGTAGTTATTTTAATAATCAGAAGGAAGTAAAACTTTGTGGCTTACTTGAAAGAAGGATTTAGTTGGAACTATACTGTTACGTGTAGGTCTATTTATTTTTAATTTAGAATATTCAATCCCAGTTAACATGATTTTAAGACTATACGGACTTCGAAACGGGATGTTTGTTGTGATTGTATTAGTTAAAATTTAGGACCTCCTCCGTTACTTCACTACTACTACATTTTTATCGCAATTACGGTTAGGTTAAGTGACTACTAAAGTTGACCACAAACTGGTAAATCCAATGATTGACTTACCACCGAATGCGCTCTCCGTGTGTAAGTTCTTTGAATGTGATAAGAGGCCAGCGATGTCGGATTCCTAGCGGAGAAGGATAATCATAGTGGACGTAAAAATGAGTGGGAAACAGGTTTTAGAGCAATAGAATATTTATCAAGTGGTAGTGAATTAACGAAAATAAAAAAAGTAATGCATTAACGGAAAAGATCCAAAATTTAAGTATTATCTTGATTTGTAAAAATGTCTAACCCCTTGATGAGTATGATACTTTATACAATGCTCTTATGTAGGCACGATAAGTTCACATGGATTGCGATTGCCTATTTTAGAGTAATATTTATTGTACCTGTTTCAGAAAATGTATACTGGTAAGCGATAAGAACCATTTCAACACGTAATCGATGTTCATAGGCAATTATAAAATTAAATATAATCTGTCCATACCTGGTGAGGAATAGAATACTACTTTATTGTTCATATTTCTATTCAATCTACAGTCCCGACAGGATGGAGAGAGAGAGACTGGATTCCTCCCAGGCTCAGTAGCCGGGTTCCCAGCGGGTGTCGCACGATCCGAGGTTCCAGCTGAGATATAATTGTCTTGGTAATCGAATCGATTGCAGATGTTCGATCGTCAATCGAAACGGCAGTAAACATAACTCACAACCCCACTTTCTCTGTGCTAACCGATCCTTTAAATGTGCTTCTTAGCGTTTTGCTTATCCATTTTTAATTTTACTGAAGATAGTGAAAATTAACCAAGTGATTATTGAACAGTTTTAGTAGCAGGTTTTAGGCTTTGGTTATTGATATTAATAGTAACAAAGAATTGGGTAAATTTTCAATTCCATCTATTGTATCAACAAAAATTATTGACAAACTCACCCAAGGAATATGTACAAATTCAAAAATTCAAAATCATTTATTATTTCTTAATTAATGATTTTGAATTTTTGAATTTGAATAGGATTATGTACAAATATACTATTTAATTTAATTTGTACAAGGAATATGTACAAATTAAATTAAATATTTACTTTATGCCTGACTAAATGCATACAGGTACTATAAAAAATATCCCAAGTAAATTAAATGATTTCCCGTCTCTTAATATTTTCATAAAATGGGATGGCGATTTCTTATATAATTTTTTTTATTGGATTGGATGACCATGAAAAAAGAGACAAAAGTAGATTTCTTATGGCGGCAGCGAACGCTTTAGTTGCAGTTAAAAATATATTTCAACTTATGTATACATATATACTACGATTCTCCTCTAGATTTATTAATAATTACTACGATTCTCCTTGACGATTTGATGGTATAAATGGAAGGATTCACGAACTTCACATGAACTTCTTAATATCACTATATTATCACTATATTGTACGCCCGCCCACACACGTACAGTGGTTTTGCCATTCAACTCGATACACATTTAGAGCACTATTGGATACGACCACTGTTTCTTTCTTTTCTGTGATTGTATTTCAAATTATTAATGTTCCTATAAGGGTAGTAAAGATGGAAAACAATTAACTAAATAATAGAGTAATAGTATAACCCAAAACACACTATAATACTCTTAAATTATAATTATGTGTTTTAACAACAATTAAGGAGACAATTAGGTAAAATAAATAATCTACTAAACTTTTTTGCTGAGACTGTATTTTACAAAAGGTTCAATTATTTAGAAACCAAATTGCTAATGTGGTTCTTCAAGAACATGATTGACTATTTAAAAATAACCTCACTTTCAAAATCATACTGACTTAATAGAATAATTTAAAATATTTTAAAGTTAATAAGGATTAAAAAAGGTGATTTTTATAGTTTATTAAATCAATCATATTTTGCACGCCTTCCCAGTTCCACATCGTACGTAAGTAGAAACAATTTGACTATTTTGACTTTTTAATATTGAGTCGACTTTAAAACAGGTATCATCTCATGTAAATGAAAGCTGTTATATAGGTTTAACATATCTTTCATCACTCTTCGTTTAAAAACTCCTCAAAGTGGAACCAGATACTTCTAATTGTTTCCCTTTCTAGATCAGACCAGTTCAGCAATTAGAAATCGTCCCCTGTGAGGTAATGAAGTCATGTTACACGCTCTCTAATGTCACCTCTGGTGGAATCTATTTGCTGTGAATGTGTTCATAAATATTCAAAGGTCTGAGGTAGCCCCGCCTACAACCCATCCCCACATCTCAACAGAATGCCTAGTGACTAGTTGTACGATGTAAGAACTCTACCAAGGCAATTATCGGTAAGAGTTTTGTATATGTCCGAGAAAGCCACGCCTACAACCCTTCCCCACATCTCAACACGATGCTTGTGACTAGTTTTACGATATAAGTACTCTACCAAGGCAAACATCGGTAAGAGTTTTGTATATGTCCGAGAAATCCCCGCCTACAACCTATACCAACATCTCAACACAATGCTTGTGACTAGTTGTACGATGTAAGTACTCTACCAAGGCAAACATCGGTAAGAGTTTTGTATATGTCCGAGAAATCCCCGCCTACAACCTATACCCACATCTCAACACGATGCTTGTTACTAGTTGTACGATGTAAGTACTCTACCAAGGCAAACATCGGTAAGAGTTTTGTATATGTCCGAGAAATCCCCGCCTACAACCTATACCCACATCTCAACACGATGCTTGTTACTAGTTGTACGATGTAAGTACTCTACCAAGGCAAACATCGGTAAGAGTTTTGTATATGTCCGAGAAATCCCCGCCTACAACCTATACCCACATCTCAACACGATGCTTGTGACTAGTTGTACGATGTAAGTACTCTACCAAGGCAAACATCGGTAAGTTTTGTATATGTCCGAGAAATCCCCGCCTACAACCTATACCCACATCTCAACACAATGCTTGTGACTAGTTGTACGATGTAAGTACTCTACCAAGGCAAACATCGGTAAGAGTTTTGTACAAGTACGAGGAAGCCCCGCCTACAACCTATAACCACATCTCAACACAATGCTTGTGACTAGTTGTACGATGTAAGTACTCTACCAAGGCAAACATCGGTAAGAGTTTTGTACAAGTACGAGGAAGCCCCGCCTACAACCTATACCCACATCTCAACACAATGCTTGTGACTAGTTGTACGATGTAAGTACTCTACCAAGGCAAACATCGGTAAGAGTTTTGTATAGGTCCGAGGAAGCCCCGCCTACATCCCATCCCCACATCTCAACACGATGCTTGTGACTAGTTGTACAATATAAGTACTCTACGATGGTAAAAATCACTACGTGTTATCTCTGGTTTTGCAGTAATATAAATATCTATTGGGGGTTTGTTTTAAAATTTAATAATATATATTCATTGAATATTTGTAAAGTTAAAATTGGTTTTCATTAATTAAAGTTTAACTGCCGAATCGCAAAGTATTGATAACAACTTTCGCTAACTGGCTGAGTGTTTTGGTATCGCTCGCTTATGTTAAATAAACTAAAATTGTAAGCCTTCTCTGTTGGTACACGCTCTAAGACTAAGCATTTCTCTGAAAAATTAAATTAACTGGCAGAGGTTCTTCGCTCTTTCGATCAATTGGATCTCTTCAGACAGGTGCTGGTTGCGATTTTCAGCAACCAAACCTCCGACAGCTTCAATTTTTCTACTTCGTTTGAGGAAGCTGATAAACGGAAGGTGAAATCTAGCAACAGTTTCAACGTAATATAGAAACACCCTTCCCACGATTACACTCCAGCCTTTTGTTAGACATTTTGTAATGATTTATGAGACAGTATGTTTATTGGAGAAAAACATTTATTATGAACAAATATCATGCATTTTGACTAAATAAGTACCTGAAAATTCCATAATGGCGTTAACTTCAATGAATTCCTAACCTAAAAATGATTGTAATATAGCCTATGTTCTCATATAAAATATTAAAAAAATAATGTTAGTTTCTTTGTTGTAAAGGGTCTTAGTTAAAAGCTGTACTAAATACCAACTAAGCAACATTAAACATAGAATTAATATTTTAATATGGCAACTTGTTCACAGGCGTATGTAACTGTTAACGGCTATCGCAAAGGATACAAAACGAACTTTTATCACCCATAGGACAAAAATACTTTTTGGTTTCTAATTTATTGTAAAGATTCCTCACTATTCAAAGGTATGTCAGTTTTGTGTTATTTATATATTTATATTGCTTACTTGTCAGATGTATTTTGATCAGATTCAAACGAAACTTAAGATGAATATTACAATAATACAACATTAAGGTCATGTGTTTTTTTAAACTAAACTATATGACTTTGATATGAGAAAAGCAAAGAAAAATGAGAATTACTATTAGGTTTCTTAAGTTATTTATTATAAAATGTTTTATTGCTTTAAGATATTCCAAGCTGTTTTCATTTAAAACCTCGTAAATATGGGGATTACGATAGCCATTAAAAATAGGATATATTTATTTTCTCACTTAAAACATATATAGTTATCAATTTCATACCTATAGTGTCATTCTGTTTATACAAGGTTTACATATAATCTAGTCGTATTAAAAAAAAATACATCCAAAGCACACATCGTATTCATTTTTCAGAACCACTACATCTGTGTAGTACGCCTATGATCACAGTGGATAGCTGTGATCTTAAATATGAACATACCATTACATGGTACTCTTCAAAGTATCAATGAGATTATTTTTAATTAATTCACACATTTTTTTAAAGTTAAAAATACACTAAACAAATAGTTAAACTAATTCAAAATAACAATAAAAAAGTTATTAACGCTTCTATTTATTAGCAAGTTATTCAAGTTATGTTCACATTAATATGAAACCAAAGAAAATCAAATAGGTACAGTATAAGCACTGTTTTTCCCGCTAAGGCAATCCTGAAAAGTTATGGTCAGCCTCTATCACGGGGCTTTCACAGCGAGCCGCATTCGTCCAACTGGTTCCAGGCCGTAGAAGAAACCGAGTTTATACAACAACAAAATAAACCAGATTTTACGACTACTGTATCTTAATCCAGTGTTGTCGCCGCGCCAAGTGATGTTGTGACGTCGTAAACAGCCGAGGCCGTGAGGCCAGAGGTCGCAGAGGCCTAGTACTCGCATTTCCCGCCGAGGGCGCTGCAGTCGATGCATTATGTAAAGTTCGATCTTAGCCGACACTAAATTGATTTTTGGCGTCTCGGTAACGCCTGGTCGATGGATAAGTGTATATTTTTTTTACTGAAATCTGTCGTAATCGATCTTTCACGTCTTACATATTTTCAGTGTCTGTATTTATTAATAGGCTACACTTTTTTAGATGGGCGTTCCAAGCATGGAATTTATTAAAATGTTCTTTTTTTCCAATATAGCTATTTGTGTCAAGGTAAATTTGTTTTTTATGTGTATACAAAAACAGATCGGAGTATTTCCTCAACAGAAATGTTGTTCACGATTGCGCAATAGTAGAATAAAAGTTAAAAAAATGAAAAACAAACATAAATATAGAAAGAACAAAAATATAAAAGCATAGTAAACAGATAAGTATAGTATAGTTAATAGTAGGCTGTTTAAGTAAACAGTATATGTGAAAATTAAAATATATAATAGCATTTCACAATAAACATTTTTCTATTTTAATTAACTACACACATGCAATTTTAGGTGATTATCATAAGAAATTAATACTGGTCATACATAAAATAAAACAAAATAACTTTATAGTTAAATAAAATAACTGAAGGTTGAGTTTAAGGTTATATAAACAGTTTTATGTCAATATTAAATAAATTGGATATAAGTATTCAAATTTATTGCAGTAGGGTTTTTGATTTTTGTTTTCTTTTTTTTTTTTGCAAGACTGTTAAATTTTCAAATTCGGAGTCTCCTGCCCCACCAGCAGGATTCAGTTGATTAAATTAATTTAACTGTTATATTTTGGTTTTTATAAATTGGCATACCTCTAAATTTTGTATCCGAGAGCCAGTACAAATAGCTGATATTAACTTTCCTGCTGGTGTTTTTTATTTATAAACTATAACATCTTTGATAATTTGTTGATTCGTGTATTTGCCTAGTATATTTTGTTATTTATTTAAGTGTTGTGTCTTTCTTGTCATGTATTTGAGTATGAATCTTTATTGCTATTTATTGAACGACATTCTCGTTGTTGTTATTTATTACTACATATTTTTTAAAGTTATTGTTCCTGTTCAATGATCAGTATACCACAAAATCTATTGAATTCATAATATAAAAAACATATTAATTTTTTATTATTTTTCTAAGCCTCACGTTAAACCTTTATATTTATTCAACATTAAACATTGAGATTTACGAGTCAGGAGATTTTGTCATTCTGTGTTTATTTTCATAGGCCAAAGATTTTTTTTGATATAGACTTATGTTTTTAAACCATAAAATTCTGTTGTAATAAACATTTTTTACTCGAGATATTTTTATTCTTCCACTCTAAGTTTGTGTATTGTCATTCGCCGTCAGCGTGGGTGGATGTCACTGTCTCCATAACATGATCCCACGCCAGTTTTAGTAATTAGTAGACTATGTTAGTTAACAAGGTAATAGATAGTTTTAATTTAAATTATACTTTGAGGGTACAAAAGGGAGTAGTACTATCGATCCTAAGAACTTATAAAATTATTAGAACAAAAGAAATGTAAGAACAAAAAATATTATGTAGACGCTTTATTCTTCAATCAGCCAAGCTGTTCATCAACCCTGGTTATTTGTTCTGCCACTTTTACGATTAGCTATATAGCTATATATAATATTTTAAAAACTTATTTAGCTCTGATTTATTCTTTCCTGTTTCGCGTTGTCTTGACCCTCCTACACGTTCCCAACTTTCAGGTTGTTTATGGGGACTGGGATGTCAACATTGGTCAAAAAAATCAAAATTTATTTTTTCATGTTTTTTTAATGTGTTAGCTTTAATCTTTAATTTGAGGCCATATTTAGGTTAATCAGAGCAGTAGAACTAATGTTATTGTGATTTTATCAATTGGATGCACGATACATTTTGCGCTCAATTTAACTATTAGAGAAACACGTTTCACATAGTGTATAATACACCTTCCATGAAGTTTATTTTCTTGTTCTTATGTTGGACTCACTGTTGTATTTAGCAGACACGAAAATGTATCATCTGTTACATTGTTTGGGTTGCTAGGTGTTGGTTATGTTGTTATTATTGTGCTGTGATACGTATTATTGAGTTTTGTTCAGTGTTTATTTCATAACTATAGTTCTTAGCATAACTGTAAATAACATGCCTAGGTCTAGTGCTTGTTTCAAGAAAAGGAAACCTAAATTTAATGGAATTAAACGGCAGAATGTTGTCAAGGCTTCTACATCAGTGGGGGACAATTTAGGTAGGCCTAATTATACAGACAACCTAGGTCATAGCCTGGGCCTATGTAGGCCTAGTGTAAGTTCACCAGTAATACCTAAGCGAGAGTCTTCGTCTCAGATGAAAATAGGGAGTAATTTAAGTCGTTACCAGCAGTATGAGGATGAATGTAACCCTAAAGACATGAATGACATTGTGAATTTAAATAGTTTAGAATTGTTGTTGGGTCAGATTGCAGTTTGCGCTAAATGTAAAGGTCCACTAAACATCGCAACAAGTAACAGAGTTGGGTTATTCATGAAAATTACTATAACCTGTAATGATTGTCAGGCATCTGTTTCTTCAAATAACAGCAATGTTTTGCCATCTAAACATAAAGAGCTAAATGTTCGAGCGGTCTACGCGTTTCGATGTATTGGTAGAGGGCTGGCCGCTGCCAAAACATTTTGTGCAATTATGAACCTACCATCACCCCCTGCGTTCAAGTACTACACTGATATCCTTTCATATGCAGCTAAAACAACTTGTAAAGATACTATGGTTCATGCTGTTGAGGAATGTGTCGTTGAAAACGATATGAACAGAGACATTACCTGTATTTTTGACGGAAGCTGGCAAAAACGAGGCCACGCTTCCCTAAATGGCGTGGTTACCGCAATAGCTGCAAATACTGGTAAAGTCATTGACTGCAGTATCATGTCTAAGTTTTGCAGATGTAGTGATAGATTAAAAGATAATCATGAACCTAATTGTACAGCAAACTATTCAGGCGCAAGTGGAGGGATGGAGGTCAGTGGAGTCCTGGATATTTTCCAACGTTCTCAAGGCACCTATGACATTAGGTATAAGCATTATTTGGGTGATGGCGATAGTGCAGCATTTGCAAGGGTAGAATCTGATAAACCTTATGGCCCAGACTTCTCAATTGAGAAGCTTGAATGTGTGGGCCATGTCCAAAAAAGAATGGGAAGCCAGATTGAAAAAACCTAAAAACTAAAATCGGGCAAGTCCACACTTTCAGATCGGAAAATAACAATGGTGGCTAAGTGGCCGACTAAACAGGGTTTATCAATGTTAAATTAACTAATTACACTATGCAATTTGGGTGATTACATAAGAAATTAATACCTGGACATACATATAAAACAAGATACTTTATGTAGAATAAATATCAACTGAGTTCAGTTAAGTTATATAAACATTTTATGTCATTAAATAAATTGTGATATAAGTATTCAAATTAGAGTAGGTTTTGATTTTTGTTTCTTTTTTTTTTTGCAAGACTGTAATTTCAAATCGAGTCTCCTGCCCCACCAGCAGGATCAGTGATAAATAATTTAACTGTTATATTGCGATTTTGAAGAATTGGCCTACCTCTAAATTTTGAATCCGAGATGCAGTAACAATAGCATATTAACTTGTCCCGGTATTCATAAATCATCGAAATTTTTGTTCAGCCAGTATATTTGTTATTTATTAGAGTGGTGTATTTCTTGTTCAGATGAGATGAATCTTATTGCGTATTATGACGACATTTCGTTTTGTTGGTATAATTGTATTAACACATATTTTTAAAGTATTGGATGTAAAATGATTCGAGAAGCTGAAAAATCTTGAATAAATCCAAGAACAAAAATTTCAGCCCAGCTTAAACTTATGCAATTTATTCAACAAAACATTGAGTAGATGAGATCCATGATTCGTCTTTATTTTGCTGGAAATGTTTTTAATAACTTATGTTTTTAAATAAACTTCTGTGTAAAAAATCGTTTTTTCCGAGATATTTTTATTTTCACTTCAGTTGTGTATTGTCAGGCCGTAGTATTCCGGGTATCCTATGGCCTCATTATACGCCAGCTTCCCAGTGAGAGGAGTGGAACCCATCAGATGCAGAACAAATTACAACACTAGTTAGAGAAGAATAGTATCATGTTCTTCCAGATTAGTTGTTGGAAACAAGGAACATTATGGGAAAAGTAATGGTTATTGTAGAATATTCTAGTACATTGGTTTATATTGTTAATTCATTAGGTAAACATAACCACACGCTATAATGACTTTAAAGAGACAGTGAATTTCAACTCAAGATACTTACTTCAGGATTATTTTTATTATTGTATAATGACTAATTGTATAGTTTAGTTCAATGACATTTAGTAAAACCCTTAATATACTTTTTGTTCTGCGCTCTTCTTGTATTAGTGAAATTTCCACCCACTTTTAGTTTATTCGGCTCTTGAAAGACTCAGTTCTTAACCAACCTTTCACTAACTAAAATTTGTATATTCCTCTTTACAGTTCTTCTTCCATCTATCAGACACTTTTTTCTCAACAAACCTTTCATTTATTATGAATTATGATTATTCTTGTTGTCCATACCTTCATCAGTAAAATACTAGGTTGTTTGTAGACCACATTTATATGATAAAATTTAAAAGCTTGTACATAATAAAACTAATAATTCTTACCATTGATTTTACTATACATAGAAGATGGTTCCATGGATTGCAACATTTTGAGGCACGGCATATGGGAGAGACCGTGCTGCTATCTGTTGTCAATTGAGTTAAAGGAGGCGAAATTGCCTCAAGTTTTAACTGTTTAGAGCGCAAACTACGAGCAGTAAAGGTAACTAATTACTCCTCTCATTCCCCCATTTTCTTTCTCTTTCTCTCGAGTTGCTCGTCCGGAAGCATTCCCTGTTCTCTCCACCCTGGCTGCCCAAATTGTCTACTGTCATCGTCGCCGATATTCCTTGTCCTTGACATTGTTCCTTGTGGTACAAAGCCATCTCAACCTTGTAGTTAGGGCAGGGATACTCACTACCTGGCCCTCGCACCGTATGTGGCTCAACACTATTTTTTGCGGACTTTAAAGTTTTTTTAACTGCAATAATTTATTAAATTACAGATGAGTAAAATCAGTTGTCTGTTATTTCCAATTAATTATTTTAAATATTATAGGATTATAGAACATATTTGGTTTACTGGATATATACTATCTGATTGAAATAAATTACTACATTGATGCCAGTGTTGTTGCTATGTAAAAAAAGGAAACGTTGAGGACTGTTTACAACCTTAGGATTGGAATATTCAGAAATCCTGTCTTAAAGGATCTCTATGATACAAAAGCTATCTTCCCTCAAATTTCATCAAAATATTGTCTGTGGTTACAGGGATTTTGTAATGAATGAGTT
Organism: Stictocephala bisonia; assembly: GCA_035578905.1. Classification (NCBI taxonomy): domain Eukaryota; kingdom Metazoa; phylum Arthropoda; class Insecta; order Hemiptera; family Membracidae; genus Stictocephala; species Stictocephala bisonia. Next base: position 1,121,675 of record JAQJVL010000024.1, read on the forward strand.
CATAGTTTTTGGATTGTATGTATTCAGATTGATAATAATTAAATGATTTGCTTTTATTGTGTGATGTTAAATTAAGCTTATGACATCTTCAATACTATTAATAGCTTTTAGAATCACAAACAAATACAAAAAATTATAGCTATATATTCGTGAACATAGTCGCAATGTAAAAAAAATTGCAACACTGAACTAAACAAGAACCCGTGTTATAAAAGGAATCGCCTTCGGGAATTAACCCCTTTAGTATATACCGTGTATATTTCCTCAATATCAATTTCCTATGAACATTATCCACTGTGATTTTACCGTATATAATTGTAGATCAGAGTAACCAAACGGCATATCGTTGATTCTTACATTGTAATTCACGGCTATAATTTGATTTATTGAATAATTCTCGCGAAGGCTAAGGCGTTTGAATACCATGGCCATTATTGATAACTCCAGTACACCTAGTGATTACACGCGTCATCCGCCAAGCGCGAACCGCGTCAGGCGGTTAGCCCGTAAAAGGCGGCTGAGATAAGCGTTACCTCCGAAAGAAATAATAAACGTACCATATTTCTTGCACTAACACTCAAATTACCCACCCCGTGGTTACCGGTGACAGAATACTCGTAAATTATCGGATGTTTCCTTTAAAGGGATAACGGCGAGAGATGTACTCTTGCGAGGTGTAAAGAAACCAATAGATCGCGAAGATGTCTTCCTGTCGTTCAAAGACTTCCTGATGACCTACACAACTGATTTGGCTAGAATCCTTAAACATACGTGAAGCCTTTTTTTGTCAACGCAACTCCTTCCTTATTCCTCGACCAATTTAAACGGTTGAGATGTCAAAAAGTTTGCCTATGTTCGAAGTTTTGCAATAATGCCTTAATTCTTCAATATTTCAAGTCTGAAGGGCACTGGAAGCCCTCAAAGTACGTTTTTCAGCCGTAAGAATATAATAGAGAAAGATTTATATGAAACTAAAGGTAACATCTGTTCAAATATATACAATGATTTAAAAAAAAAACTTTTAACATGCTGTTGGAATGCAAAAAATGGTGAATGTAATATTGAGGAGGCTAGATCTTTCATAATGTTAAACCAGGGAAGGTTGTAAGCATGGTTTTATTCATATTTGATTGTAGGACTCCACTATACTGGACTTAAAGAGTCCAATAGTAATCTAGTGCAGTTATTTTATTTTAGTTTTAGTATTTTATTAGTAGTATTCAGATTGTAAAAAAAAAAAAAAAAAAAAAAAAATTAAATTAAATGAACACTTTTGAAATAGGCTAAGTAATATCGTTGGGAGTTTATACAAATAAATAGGTTAAAAAGTAAGTACTGAGAGTGAGTTACTGTAAATAAATGTAATCAACATTTTACGTTATACACTTAATCTTAATGGTTGGTAAAAGTCACAAGCCCAGGTGTAACGAGTGCAGCGAGTGATAGGGTTGATACGCGAAGCGTGCAGATTTGTCCTCTAGTACAATATTTATTTAGTGTTCCAAATAAATTCATATCTTAATAATTGCAAGTAACGTCATTAGTAGAGATTGTATATGTTTAATTTTTGTTTCTATATACATTTATCTACTAGGTTATTATAACAAAAATAAAATCCAAGATTTCAATTAGTTACCAATAAAGATGAATTATAACATTCATGGTGTTACAATAAGCTAGATGTAGAATGTTAAAAACCTCACTAAATACAAAGCACGATTTGGAAATGTTGTATGTACATTACTTACCTAATTAATTGGTGATTTTATCGAGGTTCAGATCAGCGTTTTCAACAGACATTCATTTCAAAATATTGGAAAAATTAAATGTAACTTAATATACTTATATGAATAAATATATTTTAAAATATATCAATAAGTAAAAAAACGTTTTACCGATTTGCAAGTGCAGAGATGACATAACTGAATTCATAAAAATTATCATCACTATTGTTCTCTCTGCCTTGTTATGATTTAGTGATAAAAAAGTATTCAATAACATTACACCAGTTGCTGAGTAAAAATAGTTACACTATTATAATAATCATTGCAATCAATTTAAGTCATAGCTAATTTTAAGTTTCAATTATTATTACTAATTAGTTGATTTAATTTTTGTAGACATAAATGGACATAACATAGAGAAACAAAATTATGTTACATCCATTTCTAATTTTTTTTCTCGTGACAAAAACAAAATTAAAAATTAGAAACTAAACAATACTATTTACACATATAAGAAGAAATACTATATCATGATTATGGCGCAAGTTATATCTTATGTCGGTTAACATTTTATCATATTTAAAAAAAATCAGTCTACAAAATTATCTCTTAATTTGAGTTTCACAAAATAATTGAAATTAGTAAATACTAATAAATTGAGTAATAACTTTAATAAAGTACCCCTTATTAATTTGTACAATAAAACATTGACCAGCTCTAAGGCTATCTTCAAAGTGTTAAATATATAACATACAAGAAATGAACAATTATAAAAATAAAACAGATGTAACACATGATTAATTTAGTGTGTGGATAAGTTGAATTTTACTTTTGATTCCTATGTTTTTTAAATTCTCTTATTTTTTCATGTATAGGATTTTTATGTTAATTTGTGTATTTAATATGTACTGTGGTTCATTATAATTGTTTATGTATACTTTTAAATTTTCTTTGTAATTCATTTGTTCTCCTTTCTTTTCATATTCTAAAATTGTAACATTTTCATTGATATTTTCGTATCTGTAACTTGATTGTATTGTAACTTCAGCACGTTTTTCTAACTGCCATTTGACGTCACCGCTTGGGTCAGATTAGGAACAAACCTTGTTTTAGTAATTTTAGCAGCTGAATATTAAAGCAGTAAAATAAATAATGATAGCATTTTAACAAATTAATTTTACGTGTATAGTACAAGTGAATGTCATACAACACAAATTTATTACAATATAAGCGCAATATTTACAAATATACTACAATACAAGTAGAAAATCCACAAATATATCAAATTAGAAGAACTAAATTCATAAATTATACTACAGTACAAGTACAAAATGTACAAATATAGCACAATACAATAAAAATGCACAAATATTACAATATATGTGCTAGATAAAAAGTATTAGAAAATGTTATTAAATAACTCAACTTGTATGAATTGTTGCATTATTACGTTATTTATTTTATCCAAACAGTACAATACAAACTCATTAATAACCTTTCGTTTTTTTCATAGACACTGAAATCTTTTTTTGAAAAAAAAATGTTAATATTAATATGTCTTGAAGGAGGATTTACACGTAATCATTGAAATGTCACACGTGTTTATTTGTATCTTTATGAGACAAGAATTTGTATCTGTTAAATAATGAAGATATCTGTTTAAGATAATTGTTTAAGAAGAAGTAATTTAAAATAAGTAATCTATTATATTAAATGGTTTTGGACAATTTCAATTATTAACTTTTATTAACATGTGTTTAATACAAGAAACCAGGTAAAATATTTTTGGAAAGTTTCGATGAAATATAAAGTAGTTAAACCGTTTGTTAAGGAAGGTCTCAACCTCAGAAATATACCAATGGTAAATTCCGGAAATTGTTACTATTACATAGTAAACAACAAGTAAACAAAATCAGTAAATAATTAGAATAAATCTAAAAATACATTATATATTTGAATGAAAATTAGTGGCTAGGGTAATTGTAAGTCGCTTTTATGATTTTAATATAGAAAATATCGTAAAACGAAATAGGGGATGGAAAATATGCTTTTCCGCCATGATCATGATTGTTACGAATAAAAGATACAAAAACATATGTATACATCCATTTTTTGTGTTTTTGAATCATATTTACGTACTGATAATAGCTGCTAATTACTAGTGGAATGCTGGAAATTTGGAAAAATTAAGATAGTGGACGAAGAAATTATAAGAATTATAATAATAGATATTTATATTTAAAATAATTAGCTAGGGGTTTCATAGGCTGCTAATTACGATTTTAACAAGAAAATAATGATACAAAAAGTGTATGGAAAATCCTAGTTTTTCACCATTTTCAAGCATTTAACGCAAAACTTAATAAACAATTATGTAAAAATCAAACTAATATGCACATAGATTATATTTATGGATTGATAATGGTTGCAAGTACATTGCGGATGTTGCGGAAAATTCCTAAAAATAAATCATGGTTGGAAAATTCAAGAAAATCATGATTGAATTTTGCATAAAACAGTTGATGAAGGGTTTTTGGGTCCTTCATTATAATTTTGTAACTACATAAAATATAAAATAAAGTTGGGAATGGAAAATCTTGGATTTTCAATATGTTTCACTGCTGATATAACAAAATTATTTCAAAAATATGTTAAAATCCATAATATTATGCTTGTTGACAGCTATCAACTGTCAAAATTGAAAATACGATATCAAATTGTTATCTACCGACTTTAAAATAATAAATATTAAATGGAAAATTTAAAATTATATTTAAACAAAAAATTAGTTTCAATGTGTTTACTAATCTTGTAATGTAAAAAAATAAAAAATAGTATTTCATTAATCAATTTTTCTGTTAAAGAATTTTTGACATGTAAAGTCTCATTAGAAAGGTACACTTACTGTAAACAAACTAATTTATGACCACTTTTTCAATTAAACTATATTTTAAAGTTTTTAGTACGGTATATTTGAGATTAAATCAACATTTTACGATGAAAAGCATGAATAATTAATTAAATTCTAACATTCATATCTCTGTATAAAAGCATCAAAATATATTTAAGAAAAGGAAATTGTTGGGCAAATCAACCCCTAAATGTTAAATTATTATAAAATTTCTTAAAAAATCTAATTATTTTCCACTATTAGTCAAAAGAGGAAATTAACTTTTGAAACGCAAATTTTACCAATTTTCAAAGTACGGCCTTGATTTTTATATGAGTCCAAAACAGCCAACAATTTTTTAGCATGTGTTTAGATATAATATGACTATATACTATTGTATTTTTCATTTATTAAAACAACATTTACATTGGTAAAATTTTTTTATCCACATAGTGCTAATAAAGTGGCTAAATAGCAAGAAAATATTTGGCAGTAATTTTTAAAAATTTTTATGATAAGATCTTTATTAGTCTCAATTTTTATATAAATTTATCCTTCTTAAATTTCTTCTCAAACATTGTTTTTTATGATGCACCATCTTCGAGATATTCACGTCGAAATAACACGTTATTTTTATTTATTGCTAAAGCGTCTTCTTTAAAATGCTTTATATCTAAGCCTTTGGTTAATCGTGAAAAAATAAAAAGAAAAGAACCTGAAAGGTAAATTTACAGCTTAAAATTAGGTCCTTATAAAATGTTTAGTAAGTGGAAGACTTTTGGTGCAATTAAAAAAGAAACATGAAAAAATTAAATTTAGCCTACAGGTGCAATTTTCAGTATTGAATGCCCGATAACTCAGAAGGAGAGCATTTTAGTGAAAAGTTGTTAATTATCTTTTCTTCATAAAATGAGTTAATTAACCCATTTTTGTTATTTTTTAATATTTTGTTCCCTCGTATAAAGGTACCCCCCCACCACCCCGACTACCACGTGGGCAGTGAAAGTGGTATATTTCAAATAACTCCATCTCCGTTAAAATAATGTAACTAATTTTAAGGGAATATAGTAGCTTTCAATTTAATTTAATTTAATTATAACGTTCAAAAAACAGTAACCTAAAACAAATAGTATAATAGTAGAGTAAGTATACACATTATATATAAATATATTTACTTTACAATCATGTAGTTAAACAATGACTTTATCTGTTATAGAGGAATGTCATGCACAAAGGTTACAAACAGGCTAAATATTGTTGAATGCTCTGCTTTATTTATGTCACTGATTATGAGTTACAAATTTAATAAAATCAAGCTGACTAATAGCTTTGTTATGGTACTGAGTAATGTTTTACTAATGAATCTTATTCTATTGCGTGTTTTTAAAACTATATATTTGTTGTTTTTTATAGCTTCTTAACGTTCCTCTTATGTTTTGTAAAATATGCGTGTCTGTTTGAATCGCCAACAGACATTTGAGAAATACAAATATGTTAGGCTTTTGTGATGGACATAAATTGATAAATTTACAAAGAAAGGACTCACGTGTATTTGTAGTGAATTTGTCTGTTTACATAATTCTTACTAAGTATAATTTGAGTGTCATATTCGTAGTATAAAAAACATAAGTCAACTGTTAGTTACCCTTTATTATCTAGGATAAATGGTTCTTTATATATATATAATACGAACAAAACAAAAAAGTACAAATAATAGAGGACAATTTAAAAACTAATTATTAAAATTAATCGTCAGATAAATGTCAGAACAACTAGTAATTTCACTTGCGCAATATTAACTGTTAGACATTGATTGCACATTTCAATCATTGTCAATTATTCTATATTTAGATTTAATAAATAAATAATATTTAAACATTTATTACTTTTTGTATTTAATTAATGAAATAGAATGTTTAGTTCAAGAATGTATATTTATTTTTAGAGCTTTGTAAACTATAATTATTTCATTGATGGCATGGCAGCAGGTATCAAGCATATAACTAGTGTTATGGCCTTCTTGGGCACTAGTCGCAACTCCCATTACAGACCCTAGGTCTTAGAAGCCGAAATTCAAACACGCACACTCCCATGCCCAACCATCATCTCTACAGTAGTCGAGATCTATATGACTCAAAGTTGTGCGAAAATACTATTTATTTTAACCAGAAAAGTTTTCTAAACAAGCAAGTTTAAGTTAAAATATTTGCTATTGGATCGATTCAACCCGCTACGAAATATATTACAGATAATCATTAGCTGATGTATTCAATCATGTTGTAAAAAATGTTAAATTGTATAGTCGACTTTGCATGTTTACGTTTACGACCAGAAAAATTTTTGCCACTATTCATGATTGTTACAAACATCAGCATTATAAAAAAGTTTGTATATTCATGTTCTACTACCTTTATTGAGTCAGTGAATATAGGAATAGTAAAAAAGCCAACTTGTCGGTGCGCGATGTTTCCTATGTTGATTTTCCTCAAACATTCTCAGTGAAAACGTTAGAATGACACTTGCATAGTCCAAGTACGCTAAAGGACGTTTCCACCTGAAGTAAGGATATGTCCTGGATGATGTAGACGAGAGGGAGTAGCAGAAAAACTAAGAAATTGTATATGATACGTATTGACAAATAGTATTACTGGTCATTATAAGATAGTTAGACCATATGTCTAACTATCTTATAACTAGACATATGGTCTAGAATATGGCGACAGAACTTCAATTTTCAAATCTGTTTCGTCTGGTGTTCCTCAAGGCTCAATTTTAGGTCCACTGCTATTTTCCCTACATATTAACGATATTAGCTCAGTCTTATCCTTCACGAAACATCACATATATGCTGACGATTTTCAAATCTATGCTCACTCCTGTATTAGTACCTTAAACGAAACAATAACTTGTATTACCCTAGATATTGAAAATTTAGTCAAATGGACCAAAAATCATGGCCTTAAACGTAATAAGGATAAAACACTGCCCATTATTATTTGCTCTTCTTGCCTTCACACCAAATTCAGTATAAACAACATCAAACAAATTCTAGTCAATGGCAACCCTCTGCCTTTCTGTACCTCAGTTAAAAATTTAGGTGTTATTTTTAACCATAATATGACTTGGGAAGAAGAAGTGCTTAGTGTTTGTAAAAAGGCTTTTGGCTCTATCCATTCCCTCAAACAACTTCAATACTTTCTCCCAGTAAAAATAAAGCTTCGTCTTGTAAAAGCACTTATCTTTCCACATTTCATCTATTGCAACTCTGTGTACAATGACATGACTGTGGCTTTGGCTAATAAACTTCAGGTTTGTCAAAATTATTGTATTAGATTTATTTTAAGTTTAAAATATGATGATCATATCTCTCAATACTATATTCGAAATTCCATTCTTAAATTGGCCGACCTTAGATTATTAAAAATATTGAGTATTTTGTTTTTAGTACTTAATGATGGGAATCCGAAATACCTCTCTCAAAACTTTCAGTATAACTCAACAATTGGTGCGAAGGAGACACGCTCAGCCTCGTCAATATTACGTATTCCTCTTCATAGAACATCTTTCTACACAAATTCATTTTCAGTAACTGCCTGCAGAGAATGGAATAAACTTTCTCCATATTTAAAGAGATATGACAGTCGGGCTCGGTTCACAGCATCATTGAAAGCCTTTCTTTTTGAACGGATGAGTCTGTGATGGTAGCTGGGATGGGGTCTGGGAGTAGGGTCGAACGAGTGTATGAGTGAGAGAATGGTAAAGTTGATAGTATGTTAGTAGTTCATTTAGGTTATATTATTTGCTTCCTTGTATTGTTATTATTATTATTTTTGTTTAGTTTAGTTCTGTTTTTCATGTTTTAGGCTTTGTTATATTTACTAATTTAACATAAAAGGGTTAACTGTAAGACAGGACTTATTAGTCCTAAGTTCGCCAATTGTATAACACACTTTTGTACAATAAAGCCATTATTATTATGTTGATAACATAACCCACTACTATAAGCTGATATGTGAAAAGCCTTTTCCCTATTTAGTTAAAAAAAAACACAGTAGCAATATGCCGATATAGCTAAATTTTACAAAGTGAATTTGCTGCCTACATATGAACAATGAAATGAATACCGAAGTTGTCCAGTTGTAATATTAAATATTTACTGCGAATTATTAAAACTAAGCATTGTAGCCGTTGTCTTCATTCAAAGATCTGATTGTCAATTAGTTATACTTAACACTCTTAAATCAGATTACAAGATTTTAATATATGTACTTCAAATCATGTTTATATAACTAGAATTTAGTGCGTTCTTGGAGAGGAAACATAATTCATGGCAGATTATGATTCTGATAAATTGGTTAACTCGCTGTAGTAAATGTAACCACAGACATACGATAGGGATACTATCACAAATCAGAAAATAAATCGCCACTTAAAACGACCTACAAATACGACCACACGACCCTCGGAAGGCAAGAGCAAACGTTTCAAATGGCAAAAAAGCGACAGCTCCAATTAATCGGCTGTAACGACAGGTACAAGGCTTTGTGAGCGTGCGGCGTCGGCATAACTGAAGGGCCGTATACTGCAGGTTTGGTTCCCAGGGGAACAATTTAGGGGCTTGTAACAGTCCGCATGCCACAGCTGGGTGTATAATTGCCACCATTAAGGCACTGAGTCACCCGAGTGGAGACATCTCACCAATGTGGGATGAAGTACCGTGAGACAACTAGAGAGCCGGGAGTAACAAGACCATGGATAGTCTGGTGGCGGTTGATAGGAGTAGAACCCATATCTTGTGAATACATCTTGCTAATGTGGGACGGAGCACGGTGGGACAACCAGAGAGCCAGGAGTAACAAGACCATGGATAGTCTGGCGGTGGTTGATAGGACTAGAACTCATATCTTGTGAATACATCTTGCTAATGTAGGATGGAGCACGGTGAGAAAACCAGAGAACCAGGAGTAACAAGACCATGGATAGTCTGGTGGTGGTTGATAGGAGTAGAACCCATCTCTTGTGAATAGAAAAGTAAAAATTCTAGAATTTAGATATACTACAAACAATAAATTTCTTTACATTTTCACTGTTTATCTTTAGTAGTTTGATTTAATAATGTTTGAAGTTGAACTGTACTCCAAAAGTGCTAAAATTTCTGGTTTTTTCATTCTACCTGCTATAAAGAATTCTTAAGAAACATGTAATTTATATGATATTACGTAGAATTAATGAAGCTAAATTTTGGTATACAACATAACGAAATCTAATGAGTATTTATTTTGTAGCGGAGGTTCAACATTTGAATCCGACAGTAGTTAAAAGACATCAATAAAGCCGCAATTTTACCAGAGCTATCAACAAATGATCGTATCTTTTTTGTTAGCTACGGAAGTTGATAATGTTAATAACATTTGCTCCTAGTTTTGTCATGAACAAATATTATTAACAAATTTTCCTAACATTCTACTTTAAATAGTTACTTTTGTTATCAACATTATAACACATTTTCCACTTAATATCACAGTTGCCAATGACAATGTCAAGTGAAGTGGAGATGATTCTTGTCGCAGCTGCCTGTGCTATTTTAACGACGTAGAGTGAACCTAGAAGATTCTATGTTAAGCTTTTTCAAAAACAAGGGCAAGATACTGCATACTTTCACCACTTCAAAAATTATTATAATCACAACACAAAAAACATACAAGTGTATATAGGCAAATAATGGGACAAATTGACAAAAATATTTTACTAAAAACAAACACAATCTGTCACACCACATTACGTCTTGGAACATCCAAAACGTAGAGTAAAATTTTGTTAGTGTCAAAATATCATTAACGTTCTTAGACCAAAGGGCGTTACTGACTTTAATGACTCAAGGAGGTAGCAAAAATCGTGTTATTACCACTTTAAATGTTACCAACATCTTTAAGAGTGTTTTGTAGAATGGTATTGACAGATACCATTCTAAAAACACATAACAAGCAAACTGACAGTTAGAACATTTTTTTGTTTTTGTAGAGATCTTGGAATTAAAAAAAATACATTGCTTTGTAACCACCTCGTCACAACCGTACATGTGAGTGTGGGTGGGTGAGTCATCACCAACATATGTGTATGAGTGAGTAGAAAGGTCATCACCACCATACATATGAACCCCCATTATGGGTAGGTGATGACCCTTCCACCTACCCATAAACGTACGTTAGTGATTGCCCTCTCTCCCACCCATGAGTATGTATCAGGACTAGTGGCACAGGGCTGTAACTCAGCTACTTGGCGATTAAGTGTTGTGGAGATGTAGGCAAAAGGTTCTGTCCTCTTTATATCAACATGGCATCCACTCAATGGTTTCCATCGGTATGGACACTACTAGAGAACTTTGGGGTGTCAGTTTACGGATGTTGTCTAGGGGAGATAACTGAGTATTACCACAGAGTATATAGGTATTCTACATACTCTGTGGTATTAGGTTTGTCAATTAGATAACAATCAGACCAACTCTGATGGAGTTTTTCTGGATTCCAAGTAAATCTGTAGGTCCCTTAGTTGCCTTGGCTATTGAGCTATTAATAAAAGGCCATTTCTGATCATAAGTTGAACTCAGTTACTAGGCAAAATACACAGGTTATCCAATCCTACATTCATATAATCATTCATAATTATGATAATATTTGTGAATGATTACTACAAATCGCCTTAAAATACGCACAAAGTTTTGTCGGTGTTTCATATCTGAGAATAAAGTTGGTAATGGATGGATTATAAGCACCGTACGTGTATAGGTGGACGAGTCATCATAACAAGTATATGTATAGGAGAGTGGATTGGTCATCACCACAAGTATATGTATAGGAAAGTGGATTGGTCATCACCATAAGTATATTTATAGGAGAGTGGATTGGTTATCACCACAAGTATATGTATAGGAGAGTGGATTGGTCATCACCACAAGAATATGTATAGGAGGATGGATTGGTTATCACCACAAATATATGTATAGGAGAGTGGATTGGTCATCACCATATGTAAATGTATAGGAGAGTGGATTGGTCATCACCATAAGTATATTTATAGGAGAGTGGATTGGTTATCACTACAAGTATATGTATAGGAGAGTGGATTGGTTATCACCACAAGTATATGTATAGGAGGATGGATTGGTTATCACCACAAATATATGTATAGGAGAGTGGATTGGTTATCACACAAGTATATGTATAGGAGAGTGGATTGGTTATCACCACAAGTATATGTATAGAAGGATGGATTGGTTATCACCACAAATATATGTATAGGAGAGTGGATTGGTTATCACACAAGTATATGTATAGGAGAGTGGATTGGTTATCACCACAAATATATGTATAGGAGAGTGGATTGGTTATCACCATAAGTAAATGTATAGGAGAGTGGATTGGTCAACACCATAAATAAATGTATAGGAGAATGGATTGCTCATCACCATAAGTAAATGTATAGGAGAGTGGATTGGTCATCACCATAAGTATATTTATAGGAGAGTGGATTGGTTATCACCACAAATATATGTATAGGAGAGTGGATTGGTTATCACCATAAGTAAATGTATAGGAGAGTGGATTGGTCATCACCATAAGTAAATGTATAGGAGAGTGGATTGGTCATCACCATAAGTAAATGTATAGGAGAGTGGATTGGTCATCACCATAAGTAAATGTATAGGAGAGTGGATTAGTCATCACCATAAGTAAATGTATAGGAGAGTGGATTGGTCATCACCATAAGTAAATGTATAGGAGAGTGGATTGGTCATCACCATAAGTAAATGTATAGGAGAGTGGATTGGTCATCACCATAAGTAAATGTATAGGAGAGTTAATTGGTCATCACCATAAGTAAATGTATAGGAGAGTGTATTAGTCATCACCATAAGTAAATGTATAGGAGAGTGGATTGGTCATCACCATAAGTAAATGTATAGGAGAGTGGATTGGTCATCACCATAAGTAAATGTATAGGAGAGTGGATTGTTCATCACCATAAGTAAATGTATAGGAGAGTGGAATGGTCATCACCATAAGTAAATGTATAGGAGAGTGGATTGGTCATCACCATAAGTATATTTATAGGAGAGTGGATTGGTTATCACCACATGTATATGTATAGGAGAGTGGATTGGTCATCACTACATGTATATGTACAGGAGAGTGGATTGGTCATCACCACAAGTATATGTATAGGAGAGTGGATTGGTCATCACCATAAGTATATGTATAGGAGAGTGGATTGGTCATCACCATAAGTATATTTATAGGAGAGTGGATTGGTCATCACTACATGTATATGTATGGGAGAGTGGATTGGTCATCACCACAAGTATATGTATGGGAGAGTGGATTGGTCATCACCATAAGTATATTTATAGGAGAGTGGATTGGTCATCACTACATGTATATGTATGGGAGAGTGGATTGGTCATCACCATAAGTATATTTATAGGAGAGTGGATTGGTCATCACTACATGTATATGTATAGGAGAGTGGATTGGTCATCACCGTAAGTAAATGTAAAGAAAGTGGATTGGTCATCACCATAAGTATATTTATAGGAGAGTGGATTGGTCATCACCACAAATATATGTATAGGAGGATGGATTGGTCATCACCATAAGTAAATGTATAAGAAAGTGGTTTGGTCATCACCATAAGTATATTTATAGGAGAGTGGATTGGTCATCACTACATGTATATGTATAGGAGAGTGGATTGGTCATCACCACAAGTATATTTATAGGAGAGTGGATTGGTCATCACTACATGTATATTTATAGGAGGATGGATTGGTTATCAACACAAGTATATGTATAGGAGAGTCAATTGGTTATCACCACAAATATATGTATTTGAGGATGGATTGTTTATCACCACAAGTATATGTATAGGAGAATGGATTGGTTATCACACAAGTATATGTACAGGAGAGTGGATTGGTTATCACCACAAGTATATGTATAGGAGAATGGATTGGTTATCACCACAAGTATATGTATAGGAGAGTGGATTGGTCATCACCACAAATATATGTATAGGAGGATGGATTGGTTATCACCACAAGTATATGTATAGGAGAGTGGATTGGTTAGCACCACAAGTATATGTATAGGAGAATGGATTGGTTATCACACAAGTATATGTATAGGAGAGTGGATTGGTTATCACAACAAGTATATGTATAGGAGGATGGATTGGTTATCACCACAAGTATATGTATAGGAGGATGGATTGGTCATCACCACAAATATATGTATAGGAGGATGGATTGGTTATCACCACAAGTATATGTATAGGAGAGTGGATTGGTTATCACCACAAGTATATGTATAGGAGAGTGGATTGGTTATCACTACAAGTATATGTATAGGAGAGTGGATTGGTTATCACCACAAGTATATGTATAGGAGAGTGGATTGGTTATCACTACATGTATATGTATAGGAGAGTGGATTGGTTATCACCACAAGTATATGTATAGGAGAGTGGATTGGTTATCACTACATGTATATGTATAGGAGAATGGATTGGTTATCACACAAGTATATGTATAGGAGAGTGGATTGGTTATCACCACAAGTATATGTATAGGAGGATGGATTGGTTATCACCACAAGTATATGTATAGGAGGATGGATTGGTCATCACCACAAATATATGTATAGGAGGATGGATTGGTTATCACACAAGTATATGTATAGGAGAGTGGATTGGTTATCACCACAAGTATATGTATAGGAGGATGGATTGGTTATCACGACAAGTATATGTATAGGAGGATGGATTGGTCATCACCACAAGTATATGTATAGGAGAATGGATTGGTTAGCACTCAAGTATATGTATAGGAGAGTGGATTGGTTATCACCACAAGTATATGTATAGGAGGATGGATTGGTCATCACCACAAATATATGTATAGGAGGATGGATTGGTTATCACCACAAGTATATGTATATGAGAGTGGATTGGTTATCACCACAAGTATATGTATAGGAGACTGGATTGGTTATCACCACAAGTATATGTATAGGAGGATGGATTGGTTATCACCACAAGTATATGTATAGGAGGATGGATTGGTTATCACCACAAGTATATGTATAGGAGAATGGATTGGTTATCACACAAGTATATGTATAGGAGAGTGGATTGGTTATCACCACAAGTATATGTATAGGAGGATGGATTGGTTATCATCACTTTACGTAGAGGTATGGGAAGTGAAAGTATTATTCCTGTAGCATATATGGATACATATAATGATTGGAAATTTGCATTCAATTGATCCAATTGATCGTAATACAAAAACCTCACTTGTCGGATATTATTTTTATTAATTTGTAGTAATGAAACTCAGATAATCCAATAACGAGTTGATTGTTGCTTTTGATAATGAAAACCTTGTTTTTGAAAGGACTCGAGCATGATTTATAAATTTCTATTAGATTATGTGTGTTTTATTTCTACAAACTACATTCATTATTATTTTTTTATTTTTAAGACGCCGATCGTCGATATGGGCAAATATGAGGGGCGATTAAGTGTGATGATTATAGAGGAACGAGTGTAGTCATTGTTATTAACTAAGGGTGACTGTTCCTCAGAAATATCTATATATTAATAGCCCAATAGCCAGGGTAACTAAGGGACCTACAGCTTTACGTGGAATTCGAACCACGTAGTGTTGGTCTGATTTTCAGCTAAATGACAAGCCTGATATTTTATTAACATATAATGATAAAATATCTAAATCATTCATAGCGTTAGGAAAAATTGCGTTTGGAAATTTGTGTTAATGTAAACTGATAACAATAATGTAGGAAAGTATCTTGCTATCAATCTGTTACATGGCAAGGTAGTCAATGGGTGTTCGATATTTACACAAACATATGTTATTATGAACGTTATTAATTGTAAAATGTATATTAATTAGGATTTTTAGATGTAAATAATTTGACGATAAACAAATTTAAGTGGTCCAGCCAACCTTTCCGAAGGTTACATAAAAGTCAGATCTATTCATTAGATGCAAGTGAAATCACGAAGTAGGGAAGTAAGGAAGAGTACAAGTTGGAATGGTAGAACTTCAGTAAGCAATAATGAATGTGGACACGGGGGATACAAATAGTAATGAGGATTGTTTTTTTGTTTGACAAGCAATAAATAAGTAGCAATACGCCAGTTGCATTGTTATGTAATACACTGCTTGTCTCAAACGAAGGGATAAAAGCATAGCTGTGTTCGGTATGCTTTCATTTTTATGTCCTCAACTATGGCTAATTAAAGCACATAAATAAAAATACTCCATAAAAGTGGCACATAAATAAAAACCCTTGAATAACTCTTAGAGATTTAATCAAGCAAAAAGAAAACTAATAGAGCCTATAAAAAAAACAATTAGCTAGCATCAAAACTAGTTAACATTAGTGTGCACTCTTTAAAGAGAGCAATACAAAACAATAAAACAGGAAAATGTCATTTACAGCCTCTCTGTTCGTGTTCAATATAAGATACCACACAATTTATACAAGTTAAATTACTATGCAAGCAAAATTTACATAGCGGCTGCGCAGGTCGCTTAAACATTACTTTCTTACGTTTAAGGATGTGCTTTCTTGTATAAAAAAAATTCTCGCTAACATAAACCACAAAAAATGTTATTATTTATCCAGAATATTTCTATTTTGTATTTCTATAGTTGTACAAACAAATTTTTATGTAGGTTTTTCATGTAATTAAAATGTTATTTTATCTACACAAATTAAACAAAGTTATAAAAAATATAAACGTTAGACGTTTTTAAACTAAAATAACTTTTAAAAACAGACTTACATAGAAAAAATAGAAAATAGTTATTTTCAAACAGATGAAAAGCGTAATCGATAGTTTTTGTCGTTGTAAAAAACATGCCTTACAAATGTTGACTTAAAAGGTTCTACTCTCTCCAAGTCAAAAGTTAGTGAATAACAAAAACTAGGATTATTAGTCTAATAAAGACCAACATTCTCAGAAGATACTCCATTTAAAATACACTCTTGCATTTTTTCAATTAAACCGCACTTTTATGTTTATGAACTTGAGGTCAAACACTTAACTATGAGCCAGGTAAAATGTTTATTAATTATTTAGCTACACTATCTCATTGATTGTTTTTTAAGCTGTATTTTAGCTGACATACTAACCGCAAGTGTTTTAATATTTATATTAATATTAATTTTTAATTAAAACTAAGCCTACAATTATTAAAAAATTATCGTTTGTTAGTAAATAAGACAGACTATTCTTCAGAAAGAATAGTTAATTAAACCTTTTAAAATCTACCGAAATTTGTAGATACTAAACTGACCACATCAAGATTGTGAAGCTGAGCATTAACAATAAAGTTGTTTAGCCATTGAAAAGTACAAAGTTTTAAGAAAAGCAATTAGTTTCTCGAATCTGACAGATCATTTAGTTCTTTTGGTTTTTTAATGATTTCTTTCAGACTCACCACATCAAATGTTTCTATATAACTTCGCATTTTTAAAGTGAACATTTTTTTTGTTGTAGTAAAAAAAATCAATGTCATACATGAGCAAGACAATTTAATTTTGGTTTTATAATAGCTTTATGATTTTATAAATGTTTCTTGTCTATCTATGGGATATATAATTGACCTTATTCCTCCTCTCTTACCCTCGATACATACAACATTAACGCTTAAAAGACGCTCCAATGCATCTCAGCTGGAAGAATGTTGGTAAATGGACAGAATAAATTCCCTTGAATATATTCAGGTGAGAAAATGACAAGCTGACTGAGGTCGTAGTCTGAGATAGGTAAATAAGCGAAGCAAAGTATTTAAGAAATGCTCAGTAATTGGCGAGGTTGGCACGAAAGGTATGTAGAGCCATCAGTAGTAGTTAAATCCTATCAATCTGCTAGATTTTTCTGATGAAGAATTTTTACAACTTTTTTATTTACTTAGACCATTGATTTCTATCAATAGTTTTGTTCCTGCACATTATTTTGGAGATGATCACCGTATCATGTTATTGTACTATAAATTCCCATAAATATATTAATTTTAAGTTTAAGAGCCTATCAAATATCTGTTGAAAGTGGCCAGTTTTCATCGGTTTAAACTTTTGGATCAAACTTCACTCTTAAGGGTTTACTTGCGTATAATTAAAACCCATTTCTCTGGTTTAATTTTAGTTTTAAAACTGTGGTCGTATATCTATATGGAACAATGTATGTCCAGTGACTTTTTTATTCAAAAACATTATTTAATATTGTTTTAGTTAACCTTTAAGTTGACGAAATAAAAAATAAGTTGACGATGGTTTTTAAACAATCTTATAGTGGCTTAAGTATACTGATCAAACTAACCATATACAAAATTATCGACTCTTCACTGCAGTACATAATTTGCTATTAAACAGATTTTACCGTTAAAATTACACTGTATTTAATACAAATTGCTTGTTAGTGGTTGGTTAAATGTGATCAACAAATTATGGCCAAATCAAATCAAATATATTTTTTCCACATTTACATACACAGTTGACGAAAACACAAATCTGTAAACATGTATGGATAAAATCCCACATGGGTCACGTAGGACCTGTGCGTGAGGAATATCAGCTTAAAATACTTATGAACTTTTTTATGTACGTTACACAAATTGAGAAACGCATTACCAACTACGATATATCATGAAAACTAAACCAACATTTATTTTTCTTGAACAAGTCAATTTAAGTAGAGATGTTCAGTCTATTTACAAACTTAATGCAGTTAACTAAGAATAATCTACTTTGATTATTTAAATTATCCGTCATGGTTTGGCAATAGTAACTTATTGGTTTTGGTTAAGCTTTCAGCTGTAGAATATTGAAGTTGATGATTGATACAACTGCTTTATTTCTATGAATTCTTTAGTCTTGATAAAGGGTGATTTCCTTTAGTGTTTTATGAACAGGCCTTAGTGTAATTATGAGCTGAAAATAGTCACTATGCAACAATGAAAATTGTGAAAAATGAACGTTGCCACAATTTATATAATACACATTCTTATAATATGATATGTAATACAATACTAGTAAGACGAGTGGTTGTAATTTCATTTATTAAAACTATTAGCAGATATACGCAAGGTTGTGCGGAAGAGAAGGCTTCATAGTGCTGACTCCACCTAATAAAGATATTGTTAATTTCTTTTCATCTTAACTAGCTTTATTATTATTATTACGGTTTAATTTTCAGAACACCTAAGGTCAATAAAGAATTTTTTAAACATTCATTTTTGTTTTTAGGACCATTTATTTTTAATAAACTACCAACTGACATAAAGGAAAGTAACTCTATCAATATGTTTTGTAAAAATATAAAATGCTGGTTAACTGAGAAAACTGAGACTAATTCTCAGCGTCATGTTTTAAGCTAGGTTACCCAATCTATTCACTCTTAACTATTTTTTTTTAAATGTGTGTGTGTATATATGTGTATCAGTATAGTTATATAAATATATTTATATATATATATATATATATATATATATATATATATATATATATATATATATATGTGTCAGGATATTATTACTGTGCTGTTCCTAAGTTTATGCTTTCTTATCTTTACTGTTGCATATATTAGAGAGATAATATAGGAAATAATATTTTATTATAATATCATGTGTGTTACATTTAACTTAAATTTCATGTTTTAGTACATGAATCTCATGTAGATTGACATGCATGTAGGCTAAAAGATATGGAATGTAGTCCTTGTTCATTTAAATGCTGCAGGCAGCAGGTGTCTATTGCTTTTTAATGCTTAAGAACTGAACTCAACTTTGTTTTTTTTTAGGTTATTTTCCTTTTTATAAACTGGTCATAACTACTGAACATAGTGACCAGTTAATTTCCAAACCATGTATATTTTGTAATATTGTTTATTTCAATTGGAAATAAATTCATAATTCACTATTCATTATTAGATATATTAATAACAAAATTACTGTAATTCAAAAAATCTTTCGTAACTTAGTTTAAATCACAGTTATTAAGTAAACGAATCATGCAAAATGGGTTTTTGTCGAATATGTTCATAAGTTAAAACTATCAAGTTAATAATTGTTACTAAACTCTTTCATAAGTTTGAAACTATAAATTATAATTCAAATTTAAGACTATAATCACCAATATTAACTTTTATTGACCTTAAAATTTTTATAATTATGTTTTTACTAATTTGTAGCACAAAATAGTATTCACTTTTGTAGTTTAATTCACACTTGAGTAGTTGTCGAAATACTGTATTTATGGATTGGTTATCTATCTTATGATTATAACAAATTACTTATTAAGTTGTTTGCTTCTAAAAAGCTTTTTTTTTGTGTCTTTTTAAAATTAATTATTTTTCCCTCTTAGTTTTTTTGTGAACTTCAGCATGTTCATTTGGTAATAGCCATTATTTGAAAGTTTAAAAACATTTATTTATTTTTATTAGTAAATTAGTAGTATTAAGTATTAAGATTAATTATGATGATAGATGAGTTGTGATTTTTTAAATGGAATCCACAAACAGAAAGACAGTCACTAAAAATAAAGTGAATTATAACATATGCTAAAAGGGATCTTTTGTTTATTTTTAGCAATTAAATCACTTACAGAATATTTTCCATAACACTTAGTAAAGGTCCTAGCACAGAACCCTGAGGAACTCCTCTAGAGACAGTTCTCCAGTCAGACAGGTCACAATTACCAGACTTCATATACATGTAAATAATCATCGCTAAAGAAACATCTAAATCATTTGTTTAGGTTTTTTTTATGTAATTGACATCAGTTTGCCAAAACTGGTTAGGACATCAGAAAACCGTATTTCAAAATCTCACTGGTGGAAACGCATATCAGGTAATTCGAGAATAAGGGATTGATGCGGGAATTGATACTGTGCACGACGGAGAGATTCAGTCTATTTGCATAATTTTGGCTATTGCTGTAATTCGGTACTCACGACCGAATCGCGATGTTAGGCAACGTTCTGGTCAGAATTTCGGTAATAAAACGGCCGCAGGAGAGTTGTTAATTCGTGGGAATCACATTGACATAATGAGATCGGTCACGGGTGAGAGGTTTTGGCGAGGTCTAAGGTCACGGACCATTGTCATGAGCCGTTTAAATCTATTGTTGTAATTCTGTCGATTAAAAGCATAGATGAAGGCCAATATTGGGGGGGGGGGTACAATCAGTCCAAAAATGTCAAGTTGAAAAAATGTTTTAAATCTTCTCGTATAACCATGCATTTTAACTAATGATTGATGAATTAGCCATTTGTATTATGAGAGAGTGGGATGGATGAGTCAAATGGGTTGGTAGGAAAATTGTTTTACTGTTGTAATATGTTACAAAGACTATATAATAGAGTCACTAACTTTTAAATCAGGCATAAACGTTCCGTTTTAGAGACATTCCTTTAAGCACTCATTGCTTGAAATACTTCGTAATTCTAAAACAAGAGTTGAAACAGTTATTGTTTCATAAACTCAAAATCTTTTCCGTATGACGATCTAATGCTCACACATTCACTGAGTCTTTGCCCTACTATCCACAATATTCCTCTTGATATTTTACCATACCAAAAATTAAAATATAACTTATTAATACAATATTTATAGTGGTTTCATTAAAAGCGCATAAAAGGTAGAATTTATTTGTTTTTTTATAAATACTTCAAAATTTTTAGCCATACTGACAGATACAATTAGATAATATGGATACTGTTCTGGTATACACAAAAGGATAAATATTCCAAAATTTTTAATTTAATTTAGGTTTTTATATACGGATAAAACAATAACAAACTGATGAGAGTTAATAATTTGAGCGGTAGATACATCAAAGTTGGCAAGGATGCATAAGTCGTAATACTTAATGTAGCCTTTATCTTTAAGACGAGGGCATATAAAAAATATGTTTTTAAGTGATATTATTACTTCATAAATTGAAAATTTACAATGATTTGTCTAAATACATTTAATTTTGAATTTACAAGGAGAATAGGCTATGTCCCATGTTACATTTAGAAAGTACAACAACAGTTATCAGTTACACTTTGGTGAATTGATTTCTTTAAATTATAGTGGAATCAGCGATAAAATAAATACTTTTCGAATGGCTTTTAGTGAGATGTGATGACCATTTAAGACATAATTCCCCTCACTAGCTTAGAGCACCTCATTAGCAGCTCATTGGACCACCGGCTTAACATTTCCAAACCACAGGAGTGGCAAAGGGGCAAAATCTGTTACGTTCATCCAGGAATAAATCTAGAGGCGGTTGCGTGGCAAGCCACCACCATAGCCCCTCAGCCACAGTCATTTGGAATCAATGATATTTCTACTCAAAACTTTAAATTTTTAAACAGCTGAACTGTCTTCATATCATCCCGCAGTGATTGACTCATCCTCATAGTAGCTTTATCCTTACAGTACCCTTATGCCCTTTTTTATTCTTATCCTTATAAAGTAGGGGGTTTTCCAAAAAAAACCTTCCTAAGCCGCTCTTCCTCATTATATTTACAAACGACTGTCGGACGCATACTTTCTAAATTATACTTTCATGGATTCATCAACTGGAAATGAAAGTGGATGAGACAGGGTGATGGGACCTGGTACATGCTGATCCCTTTGTTAGTAATCCCAGTGGATTGCGGATTTGAATAATCATTCAGCCGCACAGGTGTGGTTAATTTGAATTGAGATTCAGACAGCTTAAAAGGTTACTTGAATTTAAGAAGAAATTACTTCTTCAAACAACCAAAACAACTCTGGTTTGAAATGTTCTTATTCTGTAGATGACAAGAACATTATAAAAAGTGTAATACAAAACCGGTATAATCAGTAAATGCAAAAGAGAGCACTCACAGAGGTTACGTTAATCAAGAAAGGAGCCACTTTTCTTAGAGAACACGATCAAGACTCGAGAAATTACCCTACAGACTTTGATTTAATTGAAAATACGTTATTGTGAATCATTTTGTGAAAATTGACTTTGATAGATTGTGAAAATTACCTTAGATTGAGCCATAAAACGTTGGTGATAATAATATACTTTTTGGCGTTCAAAACAATATAATCGTGCCAACGATAATAATGCAAATCTACTACTAACCAACCAATGGAAACATACAACTCTTGATGCCCAACCACCCACCTAACAGACACAAAACTACACATCCCTACAGGCACCAAAGGATCACATTATCAACGTACGTGTAGGGATGGAACATTCTAATCAAAATAACGTTAAAACTTCAAATGTTTTAATTATTTTTAATGCATGATTTCAAGGAAAATAGAAAGAACAAAATTCAAAGACATTTAACGAATTTGCATTTTTTAAATAATTAATTATACTCATTAGGAAATAAATTAAATAATAATACTTATTGCTTTCAATAAGTTTTAATTGAAATTTATTATAGTAGAACTATTCAGACGTTTCAATAAATAATTTTTCTAATTGGATGGCAAATAAGCAATACAAGCCTAAACAAATGCCACTCTTCGTTATAGTATCCATACGTAGCTGTTAATATTGGTTCAAATAAGGATGGCGAAGGGTACATCATTTAAAAAAAACGTAATTTTTACACATACTTTGTAATAAGATAGGACGATATCAATGAAATATTGTTAGACTAAAGGCCGATATATTTAATGAAATTGTTGTGTTCGATTAGAAAAATTTAGTAAAAAAATTTAGGCAGGAAAAATGTGTAGTCACGAGTTTTTTTGTACAAACACGTACGTTACAAACACACCATCAATAGTTCTTCATAATGTATTTGTATATGGCAGGGACTGCAATGCTTAGAAATATAATTTACACACTAGAATTAGTTGCCTGACCATTATTTGACATGTGCTCCAAAATTTACCTTGGGGGCTCACAAACAATTCTCATATGAGACTTTTATTGATTAAGGGATACTATGTTAGTAATAATTTCAATATTGGGCATGGCTTCTAAATTTAATAACTAAAAATTATTTATCTTAAAAAGTGTTTATTTTAGGTAAGGCACAATCATTTATATTAAGTAACCAGGCACACTTGGTTTGTAGCGTTTATCAAACGTAGAAAAAATTTAAAATTAACTTTAAGCTGCTACACTGCTTTAAATATTTTGCATTAAATAATGTTCGGCCTCTTAGTATAAAAATATATTTCAAGATTAAAAGAATATTTCTAAAAACGTGGTGGTTTTAGAAGAATATAATTACAATTTAGAGGTTTAATTAAAAACTATATAGAAATGTATGTAAATT
Source organism: Stictocephala bisonia (assembly GCA_035578905.1). Taxonomy (NCBI): domain Eukaryota; kingdom Metazoa; phylum Arthropoda; class Insecta; order Hemiptera; family Membracidae; genus Stictocephala; species Stictocephala bisonia. The sequence continues at coordinate 1,145,642 of JAQJVL010000024.1, forward strand.
ATGAATATGAATCATTTTCAGCAAATTGTATTCTCTAGTAAGAGGAATGTATTAATTAAGTCTATTCTTTAATCAACAGCAATTTTTGATAAACCAATTTTAGATATGGGAATTACCACTCAGTATGCTTTTATTGCTAAAAGGTATGTTCTTGTTTTAGGAAGACAAAGTGACATTAAAAAGGAAGTTAATTGTTAATTGTGTCTCTATGAAAAGTTTTGTTGTGCAAAAATTAAATAATTAGTTGAGTGATAAACCACAGAGCAGTCGTCAAAGGCCTTCGAAATATTTCACATCAACAATCCACTTGGTGATTTAATAAATCCTTTAATTAAATCCAAGTCGTCTTTTAGTAACACCCATCACTTGCGGCTCAAAGAAAGTGATAGAGAGACTTGAACGGCTGGATGGACAGAAGTCCATTGCCCGCGGTGTCGTGGGCAGCGACTCCTGATTAACTAACAAACGCCTCTCCAGCAGCAGACAAATATCCTGCGGCAGTATCTGCCATGCCAGCTGGTGCCTGTAATCGAATTAACGGCGTTGATGGAGATGTCAGCCCAAAAAGGAGTGCTGGTTTGGGCAATGAGTGCTCGAGGCACGCGTCACAAATTCGCTTTTAATTTCGGCAAACCTTTCACGTCTGTAACTCGAAAGTAGACTGACATCAATTAAAGCAGCCAACTTGAGATTTGATGAGGGCGTGCACTTTATTTGTGATATGATTTTTACTTGAGCAAAATAACAGGTCAACATCTTTGTGACTGGTTGCCGGATAGATCATCCCGACATTTCTTTTGAAGAGCTACACTGCAATATGTATTATGTGTCAAAATATTAAATGTATCTAAAATATATCATGATTTTAGATATATTTATATTATATTATATTATAAAAAACGTATTGAATATTTGTTACATGATTTATTGAAATAAAACTCACACATTCCAATAAGAATTTATAAATTATGCTTGAGAAATTTCGAAAACAAGTTTCCCATTATGTGTTGCAACAAACGACGGATTAAATGTGAGTATTAATTTCGCAAATTATATATCTAAACTGTTTAAAACTTTAAGTTATTTTAACCAGAAGTCTATGATGAAATATTTATTTTCTCGTCTGTCGTTCCTTATTAGAAATAATAAGAAGGAATTGAATAATATGTTCACGATCGTTCAATGACTAAAAAATAAATAATAAGCAATGATACTCGATATGCTACGATCTTCATACATAAATCATAAATACTAAGTGTCGACGAACAAGTAGGTTTTTCCAGCGAAATGCTTGAAGGTAGATTTTGAATCAGCCCAAGTAATGATTACTTTGACTAGAATATCCCTTGTATATTTTTCCCCTTTCTTACAAATTATTTCAAAATATTATGTTAAATATTGAAATGATAAAGATGTTAAAATCAAGAGAAGGTAACACTAGTATAATGTGCAGTTTAAAATTGGAACAAACTCAATTAAGTGCAAGCCAATAAAAAGAACTAAATAATGTTAAAGTATTGTATTTGATCATTGTTAAAAATACATACATTTCTTCTAGTCGATCATAAAACAAAAAAGGTTTTGCTCCATAAATCTGCCGCCTTTTACTCAGAATGACTGCAAATCCTGTTTGATAACTGTTATAATTTTAAACATAAATATCATGTTGTCATACCAGAATTACATGCTTCATAGGAAATTATCTTCACAATACTTTAATACATATCAATATTGCTAAGCTTGATTCATAAAATAAATCTAAGTTAGATGAAATAAGCGATTTAATTTTAATCATAATATGTCAAAGACATGGTTCATAAATAGAAGATTCATTTAGAGAACGAATCATCATTACTGTAAATAAAGCACTGAACAAATTGAATCTCACTGAGTCGTCTCTAAATCACCAGCTCTTGGTTTTAAATTTCGAAACGAGTTCTTTTGGCAGATTTATTTTGTACTTTCGTGCGTCCAATTGATTAAAAGATCTCCCAGTAATGTGTAAGAGGATATGTTGGTGGAAAAGACATTGCCAAAAAAAGATTTACTCCGATCCGTCGTAGTAGGACCTAAAATCCTCAGTGACCCGGGGTTTGGGGAGAACATATATCAAGGGATGTAGACTTACACGGTGCTGGTCAGGACAAGTCTTGCGTGTGTATTAGCACAGAATGGTAATGAGTGTGATCTATGGTAAGATACATTAATTTTTATTCTGAGATCGTGTATCAAAGATTACTTAACATACTAGTATGGATACAATCTTAATGTACTTAATCTTTATCTAAACTCAGTTCTAATGGCAGGAGATTACAAAATGGGGAAATCAATACAGTGCTGAATATAAAATTATAAAAATATATAGGTTTTAAATAAAAAATAATGCTTTGACAACTGAAGAGAGTTGACACTTTTGAAAACATCTACTAGCGATCTGCGAAACAACATTTTATTAGACTTCTATTTTTGGCCTAACTCAACACATACTACAACTTCCAAAGTACATAATGTTTCATAAAAGCCGTCCTACTCTCCTAGAAATGTAACCACTGTGTACCATGGGTCATGATGACTTTCTCAACTAGGCTATCCTATTTAACATATATCAGATTCACTTCCTCTCATACAAGTCAAGTCACTTTCAGGTCCATGTACTACAAACTAGATGGATCAGAATACATTTTGTTCAAACCTTTAAGTTCAGTCTGCAAAAAAACTGTCTAATGAGTGTATTTGCTGATTTTTAAAATATTCTATTGAAGTAGAGAAATAAATCAGCATAACCAATTCCAACAAAACATTAAAGGTAGGTAGATAAACACTTATAACTAATTTTATTGTATTAGGGTCATGTACTAGCGTAAATAATTATACAGACCATTCTTGTGCCAACCCTCTCCGTTGTGGGTGGCTTCCGAATGATTGGCCCCGTACAGTTTTATAATATCGCCAAAAATAATAGAACTATAATCTTTGGTATCGCCTCCAGATGGAGCTAGAACCTTCCCGAACGAAGATCGAGATCCATCCAGATCACCTTTGGGAAATTCTGGATTGAAGGGGTGCCTAATAAAAATTCACCCTTCGAATGAATAGTCAGTCACTGAATATCTGTTTTAGTGTGTGTCCTTAGGCCTGTTTGGAGTGTAGATGGTAGTGTAAGTCTTCAGCCTGGAGTGTAGGTAAGGTGATAAATGTCAAACAATGATAATTCACGCAATGTTGTAGATATTGAATAAACATAAACCCATGCGTGTTAAGTGTCATTAACGACTGTAAATAAGACGGGTTAATAGAAAGTGATAGTATCGTGCCTAGTAATTTATATTTTAAAATATATCGTATTACTTAATTTAGTTAATTAGTGAGTGTAAATGCTAATAAAAGTTACTGGCAACAGGATTACTAAGGACCCTGTTGGACCGTAACAGGCGATAAATATTTACTAGTATAATGATAGGTACCCCTCAACTAAATATAACATAAAATTAGATATTTGGTCAATTAGAATAGTTAACGAGAAGCCAAACTATAATTAAAATGGCATATAACAAGATTAAATTTATTTAAAATATTACAAATTAGAAAGAAAATTGACATTGTTAAATTCCCTTTAGTACGATTAGTTCACTTTAATAATGCATTCATCAAGGCTCTGTAATATAATTCGAATAATAAAATAATTATGTAACCCTTGAATTTCCCTGGAAATTAGGCATTAATAAATGGCTTTTTTAAGGAATATGTGAAAATTGCTTTCTATTTTTATTAGAATAAAAAAAAGGTTAAGTGGAAGAAGGGACTTTTTAGTCCCAACTTCGCCTGGTTAAATAAAGACGTATTTCATTTCACTTCACTTCATCTCATCTCATCTCATCTCATCTCATCTCATCTCATCTCATCTCATCTCATCTCATCTCATCTCATCTCATCTCATCTCATCTCATCTCATCTCATCTCATCTCATCTCATCTCATCTCATCTCATCTCATCTCATCTCATCTCATCTCATCTCATCTCATCTCATCTCATCTCATCTCATCTCATCTCATCTCATCTCATCTCATCTCATCTCATCTCATCTCATCTCATCTCATCTCATTTCATCTAATTTCATTTCAACGATCGTCCATCTAAGGACATCACATCAATTTCCACCCATATACTAACGATCGGTGTCTTACAAATAAGTAAATAAAATCAGTAATTTGTTATTGTCTTTAAGCAAAATAAATCTTATATGACATGGATATTCCAGATATTTCACTTCATTAAGTATTGAGATGACTCTTATACATTTCTGGAATTTCATAATTGTTCTGATTGTTTGTAAAATAATGGATATATTATCTACTGACATAATTTTCAAGGTCGTAAATTAAAATATTGAAATGAAATATTAACATACTCTAAATTATGTAAAAACATGTTGTATTAAACTGCTGAAGAGAAATGTTTTTCGCATAAGATATCTCAAACTTATACTTTTCTCTGATGATATATTATTTAACTTAATATGTACAAACCGAACTAATAGAACCACTTCATTAATTTAAAAATTTAATTTAGTTCTTATAAAATTATTAAACTCTGTATTATGGTCGTTACAGACGTTAACATGTATTGAAAAATCCTTTTGTATTTATTTAACTATTTGGTATTTAGTCATACAAGCAGTTTTAGTTTTAAGTAGAGGCCATTTTAGTTTTATATTCATGTCAAAGGCACGTAATATCGAAGATAATGTGAACTGCCGATTAAGAAGTCTTTGACCTTCCACCCGCAATTTGACGATCCGTTCTCACCTTCGGCACAAAATTATAAGGCTTTAGCTATAATAAAACGTGCTTTGGACAAAATAGTTTCCACACCTAGAGTTTTTTATGGGTATTGTAGCCTTTCGTGAGCATTATATAAGTCATTTTCAGGACTCTCTTACCCACTCTCTGTGCAAAACCTATTGGATTATTTTACTAGCCTTGCTTCATATTTAACTGTCTTTTGAAGCACTTAGGGGTCCTGAGGGCCACACACTTTGTTACACATCAATCCAATGCCCATCTACGTAAAAAAAGAAGAGTAAATAATCAAGTATTTACTATAGAATAATCACGTCAGAAGTATTTATTATTTAATAAGTTTTTATTAAACAATAAATTCTAGATACACAATACAGTTACTCTAACCACACATTTGATCAGTAATCGATTTTCTTCAAAAGGTACTGATGGATTAAAGCAAGTAACACCATAAATATTACATATTTAGGTTAGTTAAATTAAAAATAACTATTTTCTTCTAATGCAGAGCAAGGACAGATGCGTCTTACACATTAAACGTAGCAGCAAGTGTGGAATCGTGTGCTACATCCCTTTTCTGGCCATTGCTATTTTGGTTGTTGGTTATACAAGTAAACATATATTCCCGGAAGTTCAAAACAAATTTATGAACTCCGATATAACTAAAAACTAATCCATGACAGGTTTAGGAAACATGAGACACTTCAAACCATATCAATGCGAGCAAACTTTTGAGCTTATCTTCGTGAAATTATATAGCGAATTAAATATATAACTATCCTAACAAACAAAGGGACAATCACACAAAACTGCCCAGAGTGGACAAAAAATCAGAACAACTTTGTTTTGATAAAGTGACATGTAATAAAAGTAGCGAGACAAAACCTATAATCTGATCATTTATGTGCTTAAAAATACGATAAAAACTATTTTGTTGTAATTATTCCAGAAGATCCATTTTTATTCATTCATTTTCATTCATTATTCGTTGGTAATACGGCGATCGTCAAGATATGGGTGAATATGAAGGTCGAATAAGTGTGATGAGTGTAGATGAAAAGGTGTAGTCATTATTACTAACTAAGGTCAACTGTTTCCTAGAGAGAGCTATTTAGTAATAGCCCAATAGTCAGTGAAATTAAGAGTCTGTAGATGCTGTCAGAGGTTATCGGCCATATTGGTTTGTATCTCATAAGAACAATGTTGTTTTCGAACCGGACATACGATCACGCGTATCCAAACTAAACAATTATTTTCAAACGGATTTTTCCAAACAAACTGCATTTATTCAAGAATGAAATTACGCTATGGAATTGCTTTGTAAATGCCTAATTAATTTTATTGAAACAATTAGAAAAAAAGTTGGTTAGAAGTTTTTATTTACAAATATTTTTCAAATCTAGGTGTATGTATTTAAAATATCAAAAGTAAACCCAACGCGCAATAAGATGACGTTTAAAACGACACCTCATACACAACTGTTTGTCCATAAGTAACGATAAAATATGGATTAGCTAATATAACATTGTTCTTATGGGATTCAAACCAAAATGGCCGACAGCCTCTGCGGACTGTTAAGGAACTTACAGCTTTACGTGGAATCCTATCCACGTATATAGTACTGGTCTGCTTGTATGATAACTGACAAGTCTAACACTCAGTTAGTTCTCTTCCGTACTCAACATCTGAACCCTGACTACGACCCAACATGGACACCTCAGGCCTATCTAGTAGTGTTCACGTTGATGGCAATCATTGACCGGATGCCATGACGCCTACAATCTCCTAGACACAGATTCATACATATCTTGACGACTTAGCTAAGGTAGATAGATATCTTTGTAATGATGTTCTAATGAACTGAGAACACTACAAATTTACTGCTCATGAATTTTACTATCACCTAAAGGGCTGAATTTTTAATATAAAGTTTAAAACGAAATACAGAACTACGGATTTAGGAAATCACTTATTATTGTCAAGTTGAACGTTTACAAACCGTGATAAGCATTTAGTTTGTATTAATATGAGATAAGTCTAATTTGTAAGTAATATGATCTCGAAAATATTTATAAATGATCTTAACGTGAAATATCCATGATATATTTTTTTTAATCCTTTAGTTTGTGCGTGTGTTTTTTCCTTTTTTTTAATCTCAGATTACTATCCCAACCAAGAGTAGATTCTACCCTCTATAGCCTCCTAACATTCTTACATATGAGACGCCGATACAACGTTGTTGGTATTTTAAGGCGAATATGAATGGTTATATGAGTGTAGAATGAGTGTAGTCTGGTTACTATCTGAGTTCAACTGTTCCTCAGAAAGGGCAATTTATTAATAGCCCAACAACCAGGGCAACTAATGGACCTACATCTTTACGTGGAATCCGAACCACGTAGTGATGGTCTGATTTTCAGATGATTGACAAGCCTAATACTCAGTTATCTCCCCCACACAACATCCGCACAATGATTACCACCAAACATGGACACCCCAGACTTCTCTAGTAGTGTCCACGCCGATAGCAACCATCAAGCGGACGCCATGTCGGTATTAAGATGACCGAGCATCCAACCTATCGCCTACAATCTCCCAAACACTTTGTCCTCATGTAGCTGGGTTACAGCACTGCGCCACTAGTGCCGACATAACCTAGCTTTGCCTTGTACGGGCTAATATAAAGTAATTTAACATATAATATCTTATTCTTTCTTACCCTAATACTATTTACCCTTAATTACTAGTTAAATAATATAGTTTAACTTCCCTAATTTAAATTAACTTAGTAAGTAAAGAAATATATATTTATCAATCTATCTATTAATTTTGTTTCAATTGTAAACTCTTCCTAGCTTGTAAAATGCATAATATTTATCGACAAAAAACTATAAAATTAATACTATTTCCATAATAGTTTTCTCTGTCAGGAGAAAAACTAAAGTAAGCATCAACATAAGGTGTGGGAGAGTACTCTTAATAACATGATCAGTTTTTGAAATGCCATCTAGGTATTTAAAATGTGATACCAATACAACCAAGCCATAATTTATATCAAGAAGTTATAAAATAATTTTAAATGCTTTCTCTGCAAGACGGTGTAAAATATTGACACAAAACGCTCAGAACCTCAGGTTCAATATCGCAACATCAAAGGCAAGCTACAAATCATCGATATATTTTCTCTTATATGTTGAACGATTTTACATACATGACATTTGATCTGTATCACCATGTTCTCAAGGCTTATCTACCACCATCAACGGTGTCTTTACAGAAAACCGCCAGTCGTAAGTTATTTAACTGGATATACGCCAATAGGACGTTTGGAATCGACAGTGATTAACCGATGTAAGTGATTTTCGATTACACAATCGACATTGTAATTGGTTCTATTTAGCTGCCAGTTCTATAGTTAATGTTATAAATTGAATAATAAAACAAACTAGCATTAATATCATAAAAAACTAGCATCAATTTATTAGTCGTTAACTATTGAAGTAATGTTAAACAAGTGAAAGAAAGAAAAAAATTTACAAAAGTAACTAAAAAATTGCTGTAATCATGTACAAATAAAACCATTATATGTATTTATTGCGGACAACATTTGATAAAATTAGCAATTAAAAAAATACCAATCTGTCATATATGCGTGTTTGTTTAACAGAATGAAGTAATAATTCTGAATATATCATTAATCAAATGACGGGTGGTTAAGTACTCTGAGAAACTCTACTTACTAGGAGAATCTAATTTAACAAATTAACAATACGGACAACTAATTGTTAGAGCTAAGCTAAAAGGAACAGAATGAGCAAGAAAGGCTAAGTAGATTACAAAATTATCGTTATTAATTTTATCAAGACTTACAAATGTAATAAAAGTTTTTGTGCAAATTACAAATTCAATAACAGTTGCAGTAATTACAGCGATTCCGTCCATTAGATACCCGGTAGTCAAGTCCATTAGCAGTCCGCCACACCGGCTAGGGAACTGCCATCATAGAGGTTCTCAAAGACGGATATCTTCGTCATAACACATGTGTAAAAAGCATTTCAATCATCTTGTACAGTAATGATACATTTACAACTGTTAGGTAATAAACATGTTCGAGGTCTTGGGCTGTTTTCTACTGTATATATAGTAGAGGTATGTAATGCATGTCCTTATTGTGTATGAAACATAGAAATTATGAATTTCAAGTTAAGTTCGATATAAACACTTTTTAATGCCTTCACAGTTAAAATCCCGAGCTGAACGAAAGTATGTCTTGAGAAGAACTGTTATCATATTATATGTTTCACACTTAAAACGCCAAGTCTGTTTTTAGATTTGGATTTTGAAGAGATAGGAATATTTTGAATGATTTCTCGCAAGGTATCGTTCTGACAAAGTGACTGGATTTACTCTACTGAAATATGTAGTTTGGTGTAGGCTTGATGTATTTCCATAACCAGTTTCCCAGCTTTCTTGACTTTTTTAAGGACAAAAGAAATTCTTAAGACACCAATTCATTTAATTAAACTACATAAATTGACTAAAACTTAAGTATTTTATATTTTCATTGTTGCGTATATTATTTGGGAATCATTGCTTTACCAAATCTAATCAAACATGGATAAAGTGGAAGAAATATTAATAAACTTGTGAAGTAAGATGGATTGTTTTGTCTTGAAGGAAACAATATATTCACGAAAAGTATAGGAAACAATTTATTCATTACTACAGTACGTGTATGGCCGGGCGGGAGGGTTATCAACACAGTACGTATATGAGTGGATCATCACCAAAGTAGGTGTTTGGGTGGGTGGGTCGTCACCACAGTAGGTGTTTGGGTGGGTGGGTCATCATCACGGTACGTGCTTATGTGGGTAATCACTATATTACACCACACAATGACAAAAAAAAAATTGGCTCAATATGTACGTCTCTTGAAGAACACTAATTAAGATCAATCATCGATACAAATACTGTTATTACTGTTATAACTGTGACTCATTCAGTCGTTATACTTTCCCTGTAAGGTTTGCCAAACTTTTCCGTTTGGATTTTCACTATCTCTTCTGTCTGTCTCCAAACACGCATAGTCTGCCTTTAAGTCTTGCGTTCTTGATAAATCTTCTACACCTCAGTTTGTAATGTAATGAATCACAAATAAATTAAGGTATTATGTGATTAGGAAATAAGAAATGTAATTATACGATGTAGATCTATACAGTTTTGTACTATAAGTCACTGTGAGTGATTTAGTATGAATGTAGCTATAGGGCTGATTTGGTTAGAAAGTACTGCTAGTTGTAAGCACCTTTTACATGCCTTTGAAATGTTCTTTTACTGTAAAAAAAGTAGATATCTGCATTTTTAATGCTACGTTAAAACGAACCACTCCACCAGCCAATTAAAGGAGTTCATAAACGTAGTAATAAGTGAGCCACTGGTATTTAATGTCCAAGTTGTTTCCATGGAGAGGTCATTACAAGCCATAACTGTCCGAGGACACTTTAGTACAGCGACCTGCAAGAAGTCTTAATCATCAACTGCAACATTACCTTGATATATCAGTCCATCTATCAGGGGCGTTAGCAGTTTGCACGTAGACGTACGGGACGAGGTGAAATGGCGGGAGAAATTGGCGGGAGTGTCTCACGCCCTGCGCCAGCTGATTATTTACTGTCACCCCAGACCTCGCACGGCAGGCAGTTGCGTCTGTCATGTAGCCTCGTATAGTATATTTGTATGAGTTCTCAGTATTAATTTGATTTCCTTTTAATTCCAACAGAGATAAACTTACCATGTATAATTTACAATTTAGTGTTAATGGCATCCGTAAAGGTAGGGGAAGGATAAAAATTATTAGATCGGACGGTTTATAAGCAACTGAAAACAAGTAGCTGATTCTATGTTGAAGATGGAGCTGTATTGGTTTTCTTTATATAATTGTTAAAAATAAGACAATTTAAACCAATAAAAACTTTATTAGTGAGGCCTTTCGTTAACAAAACAAATTCTGAAAATTTATTAAACCAAGAAGATGGACCAATTCAAAATTCTATTTTACTTTCAAAACTATAAACAATTAATTTAAATTCAATTTATAATACTTTCAAATTCATAATAAAACTACCATTTAGAATAATAATAATATATTTAGCCACGAAAGTTAAAAAATTTTTTAAAAACCTATGTTTATATAAGCTTATATTACATTTATTTATTTTTTGTATATTTATTTGTGATGTGTCTGACGATGATAGCCTTGCTATCGAAAGGCCTCACTAATAGAGTTTTTACTGGTTTAAATTGTCTTATTTTTAACAATTATAAGTAGCTAATATTTTAAAATTAAAGACAAGGCTTAAACTGTAACGTTTTGAAAATGCCATTAGACATAAAACATTATGATTAAACTAGTGGTATCATTTATATAGTTCAGTTGGTTAATAATACATGAAAATACCCGTGTACATGAAAATAACCCGTGTACAGTTACAAATTTTAATTTATTGAAACAATTTGGTGAACAATTTTACAACAGGAAAACTGTCCACATAAAACATGAAAACGAAAAATAAGTTAATAAAAAAGAAGGCCTGAAAAGAGCAACAAACAGTTTGAATAAAAAATCAAACGTTTTACAAAAACAATTCTTGATTCATAAGATTTAATACTTTTAGACACTTTTTGTATCTCTACAAGTAATACATTATGTAATTACAATATTACAGTATATGAAGAGTATAGCTAATAACAAATAACTATTCAGTAAGATTTAACATTACATAGACCTAACACGACAAACTTCTGAAGAAATAAAAATAACGATAAAGATATATTGGATATGATAACATTATTGGAATAAAACATAGACTATGTGCCTAAGTATATAACAAAATTTCAAAAATTATTAAAGTAGGCTGAGAAAGGTTCCGTAGGGTCCCTCAAGGCAGTAAAATCGGTGTCATATTGTTTCTCAAGAGGCACCGGGAGGTTCCAGTGCAAGGAACAATATCGCAAGCGCAAGTATTTCCGGTTTGCGGGCTCACACGCCCCCACGCCTATTGACTACTTTCACTCAGCGCACGCGTGGGCGGCTAGCACCCCACCCCTCCCCCTCACGCGTGACACGACTGACACTCACGGCCTCTCGTAAACCCACGACGATACACACCTGTCACACACAGGACACCACTCTTACATTTGGCGGGAATCTCTTATCAAAAACGTTTTGCTATCAGAGAGCTAAAATTTGCCGTCGTAAAAATAAAAACAGTCCTAAAACCGGATGTGTAAACCTCTGACCACCTACTCTGTGTCAATGTCATCCGGGGAACTTTATCTCACATTACATTGTAATTTGTATTCAACCTTTTCGGAGGATCAGAATGTGACCTATTTGCTAAAGATAGCGTTCGAAAGAAAACGTATGATAGCATAACTGACATGCATGATGAAATAAGGATGCTATTTCCTTGCTACACCCTTTATTATAATTAAATAATGATCAAATAAGGCGACATTGTAACAATGAAGGCCCAATGTCTGAGTAGTCTATTGTTTTTCTCACAGATATCTCATTGTTGCAGTGGATTTTATTTGGAGAACATTTTTTAAAGCAATTAAAATTGTTTTCCAATCATTTAAAAAGTAATATAGGATTTTATATTATTTTCGATATAAAATCTAAAGTATTTTAAGTGGATTTTGTTCTTGTTGTAAAAAAACGTAATTTCTGCATTCAATTTACTTTACAAGAGTTTCATTGTAATTTGTTTCGTAATGGTGCCATATAAAATGTTGTTAACTTGGAAATCGATTTGATTGAGGGTTTAGTCCTAATGTAATATTTTATTGAATATCAAAAATATAGTTTTCAAAACTATTTTTATGTTTTTTTTTTTTTTCTTTATCAGAAGCACATTATTGAATATTGAAGTGTTCTATTACTTCAGATGTATGCCCAATGTTAATCAATCATAAAAATAGGCGTTTTATTTGGTTTATCAACAGTAATATTTTAAATATGACTTCTTTTATTGCAACTATAACATCCATAAAAATAATATTTTACTAAAGAAAGCGTTCTATTTTTTGCTAATTTAAAACGTTTTATATGCAACCTGAGGATTTAAATTCGAAAAATAATTGTTTTGAGGACAAGAATAAAAAACTGTTCCTATTTTATTGAACGAGTTTTATACTTAGATTAGGCCTATACATTTCAGTACGGCATGATTTAAAAACATTATTTTTATAAGAAATGTATACATAAGGTACTTACCTATACATGAACAGTAAATACTTTAATACATTGTGCACATTAACTTAATGTTTCTACCTGACGATTGATAACTACAAGGTGCAACCCACCCTCCTAAAATCAAAAGCGGGGCGCACTGAGGTTGGGTGCGAAAGGCACCGGACTCAGGAGGGCATAGAACAAAAAACAAGTTACGGCCAAAATATTGTTTTATTAAAAAGATTTTAGAAATTCATAAATTTCCAACAAAAATAGAATAATTAAAGGTTGCAGGTGGCAGGTAATGAAAAAAACGACAGGTCAGACGAAAGAGAAAGAAAACGACAGGTCAGACGAAAGTGAAAGAAAAACGACAGGTCAGACGAAAGAGAAAGAAAAACGACAGATCAGACGAAAGAGAAAGAAAAACGACAGGTCAGACGAAAGAGAAAGAAAACGACAGGTCAGACGAAAGAGAAAGAAAATGACAGGTCAGACGAAAGAGAAAGAAAACGACAGGTCAGACGAAAGAGAAAGAAAACGACAGGTCAGACGAAAGAGAAAGAAAACGACAGGTCAGACAAAAGAGAAAGAAAACCGGAAAGAAGGAAAGAAACGCGCAGAGACACTCAAACGAAAACCAACACAGAGGAAGGCGTGACTATATCAGAGACTAAAGAATTTTGTAACACGGCACAAAGGTCTTACCTAAAAGATTAAGTTGCCTGTCTAAATCATAGATAAGTCATAGGAATGTGAGTGAAATTTAACTAAAGTTAAATACGTATATTTGAGAGTATTGATTGACCCCATAAAAAGCTTTTTACAACTTATAAACTGGGTGCTCTCGTATGAATGCGGTTTTAGAATTGACGTTCTCTCTAAAAGAAAGCAGTACACCACTTACAGTTCACTAGTTATTGCAATTTTCATCATAACATTTCTTATGTAACAAGTCTTTTTTCAGAACAAATTCAACATACCTGTCGTGAAACATTTTGTCTTGTACGGAAAGATATTGTATTGAACAATCTCGTATATGGAAATTAACCTCAAGGAAACGAGAGTTAAGTTTGGTGATAGAGCATTAGTACTGCCAAGTAGGCCTACATATATTCTACTCAACGAGAGTTGGGAGTGAGGCTCCACCTAGACTGTCCCTAGATCAAGGATGCTGGCCAGTAAGAAAAGGGTGTCCACGTGAACTCTTAATTTATAACAAGACTAATTCATTGGCATCCTTATTCCCCAGTCCGTTAGAAAATGTCAATCAGTTTGCTCATACGTTCTGCTTTGTATCGTGAAAATGCGAAGGCCTGTGAATCACCTAGTGAAACGTAGGTACTAGAATGTGAATCACCCACATTCTAGTACCAGCAGTGGGTGGAGCTTTACTCTCAACTTTCCCTGAATATAATATAGGCGACTGTATATTTTACTCTACATAAGATACTTGTATTAGTTTTTCAGTTTCTAAAAGCGTGTTTTTTCTTCATTTTAAAGCTGAACTTTAAAAAAATATAGGTTGTTGCCAGTTAGTGTTTTTTCGAAAGCATTATAACTATTAAATCTGTTTGTTTTTTTAAGGTACTATTTTGAGAAGGCCATTCAAACTGGCCAACATTAGTCCACTTGACGAAGTTAGTTGTAAGGTAGCTTTTCAAGTAAGGTTGAAGATTCCATGATAATTTATGTAATGTAGAAGACAGGGAAATGTAAAACTACATGGCGGTCGGTTTACTGGTTATGGTACAGGATTGTAAATTACAAGGTTTGAATCCACCATAAAACATAACTCGAACTTCAATAAATAATGCAAATGCAAACGTTTCAAAATAAATACTACCAAGATAATTTAAATATACGGCTTCACTAATCTTAGACTTTTGCGTGCTTGTAAAACTATATAGTGAAAAACTTAAGTAAAACAAAATATGTAAATAATAAAAAGCAAATAATTATTTGTTTATTATTATAACATTTTTTAATTCAAGTCCTCAGATTATGTGCGAAATGTTAATGCTGAAGAGGAATTCTAAAAAACGTATCAGTTTTAGTCGGGTTTGTATTCAATTATTACTCAATATAAAATAAAAGTAATTATTACTAAATGAGGACACTACATTCAGCCTCCAGTACAAAGTAAACTTGAGAACAACAGTGTGTAACCTATTTTAAAAGATTCTGAATACTTATTTGCTAATGATAGTAAATATTTTGATATACAAATTTCCGCCACAACAGTTATTAATAAACCCGTTTTTCATTCCATCTGCTGTGTTACAAAATTCTAAATCGATCGAAGAATAGCAATGGTGATCTCAGATGCGAACTCTGGCCCTCGTGAGAATATACAACAGCGAAGAGACAACTTCTTAATTTTACTTTCCACTATTACCATACAATGGCGCCAGGAGGCCAGAGCCACGGGCCAAAGGTGTGCCTTCACTTGTTGTTGAGGAGTATGTGGATGAGGAACTTGGTTGGCAGCGGAGTGAAGGTGATCGGCCACTGAGCTTTTTTATGGTCACAACAAATTCCTCTGTGGCAGTTTTAAATAGATTAAAAGTAATGTACATCTTTATACATCAGCAGTAATAATTATTGAATTTATTCATGAGGATTTAGGGTGGATCCCCCATCAAGGGAGGAAGTTGGCTCTGCCATCACAGGAGAAGTAACTGCTGGACAGACATTTAGCGCAGTATTAGATGAGACCTGCGTTTCTTTATTATCTGTGGCTTAAAGATAGTTTCAGTGACTACTAACACATGGTGAATCAAATAATAAATATATTTTTATCTTTAACCATAAAAGATCTTCACTGAGAGAAAACCAATTCACACGGAGCTACATTTGAACCGCGGATAATCCGCGTTGAACAGAAGTCGCAGTGCGACATTCCGTTGGGCGCAGTCATGAACAGACATCCACCAAGTGCGAACACTGGTTCAATTTTAGCTGTTCCAGTAAACCAGTTATCTACAGATTGTTCAGATTTACAGTATTTAACATTCCTGATAATTGTAGAATGTAAATTTCTTATAAATATTTCACTGCACAAATATTGGTGGTAAAAAAAACTGTTCAAGTTTACGTACTATCAGTACAGGGACATACAAATTTAATTGAAAATTAAAGGCGAATAAAATAAAAATATTGCAAATTTTAATCAAAATTATAATATAACAATGTGAATGAACATTTTAAAGTTGGTTTTAATGTAGAATAGATTAAGATTAGTTGGTCGTCCATCTTGCATATATGATTTTGATTGCACTAGTGTTTAGTAAGGATTTAAATTCGTGAATGGAGCAATAAAAAGCAATGTTAAACAATCAACATTATTCTTAATAATATCTACAAAGTGACATAAACAATGAAGTTATATTGTAGATGCGCTAATTACAGGAATTCTTGGTTTAGCATCTGCCATTTGGAATATAAATACAGTCTAATGCTAATCTAAGGTGCATTCTCCAGACCAGCTCCAGCCCACCCTTGACAGGCTTCATATTTACGCTACCGTACATCAACAACCATGGACTCCTGAAGTAACAAGTTCCCGACTATCCTCCCCTACAAGATGACGTGTGGTCGGAGCTATGCAAATGTAAAATCTGAAATACGCCGACATGTCTCAGTGTTACACCTGTGTTTAGCACCGTTTATCAACCGAGGGGGTCAATAATTCCTGGACGCCTCGCTCCACGCGGATCAACGATTTATACTTGAAAGAGTGTACAGATTAATTCTTACTTATTCGCCAACACCTGTCGACTTAGAGAACCCGTCATAACCAGTAGAATGTGACGTGTGCTTGCAATCCCCCTCCCCTCACAGATGAGGGAAATCTGCTGGCTCAACTAAATCATCTATTTATTTCAATATAATATCTTGGACTTATTTAAAATTAAATTTTATCAATCTTCAGATTTTATTTCATTCTTAAATACTTTCTCAATATATAATTTGACAGTTTAAAGAAACAATTAAATTCCTGCCCAATTTGTTCATATTCTTGTAAGTTTCCATGAAACGATCCTTATATAAAATACATTTAGTTTCTCCCAAGAACACAATGATTTACAGTTAATGAGATTGCTCGGGACTCCAATGGGCTACATATATTGAATCCGCTATTTATAGACCACCGAGGTTACGTAATGAAAGAATAAACAAAATATATAAAATGACTTTATTTCTCATCTCAAAATTTATTCTGAATATAACTACAACAGTTATTAACTGAGACAGTTATTTTGCACCACAGACTATTCTTTTCTTTTACATTTCAAACTGTAATGTACTTCCATGTAATCCCTTTTGTCAACAACACAAGCAATAACTCCATTTTTATGCTGAAGCAGCAAGAATGTACCATCGGAATGTGAAGGAGAATGTATATTGACATTTAGTGGCTCGGACACTATAATAGTGATTGAATGAAGACGTAAGGTTCGTGGCGGTCACAGTCGAGTGGTGGTTTCGGTCTGGTGGACGCGGGCCACCCTAGGCAGACGTGAGGAACGTGTGAACTGTGCCGTTGGGGAGGCTTTTGTAACACTGGTGGTCACACAGTGTTCTGTACCACTGTTATAAATAAGTATAAACCACAGTATACGAAAGTCAATATTTATTGAAACAATCAAACGCAACATGTTGGTAGCCACATTCCAGTGATTTTTCACACAGATTAAGTAAATGCCCTTTGAACTGTTATTGAATTCATTTTTCATCATTTCTGACTGGTTTTAGATAAGCCAAATAAATTTACTATGTTCATATGGAGGCAATCTAGCTTATGCCAACTCTCTATAGTTAACAAAGATACTAGATTTAATGTCCAT
Organism: Stictocephala bisonia; assembly: GCA_035578905.1. Taxonomy (NCBI): domain Eukaryota; kingdom Metazoa; phylum Arthropoda; class Insecta; order Hemiptera; family Membracidae; genus Stictocephala; species Stictocephala bisonia. The sequence goes on from JAQJVL010000024.1 coordinate 1,163,527, forward strand.
CAATTAATTGTAATGTACCTTATGACACAGATAATTGACAGTCCTGCGAAAAAGCAAATGTCAAGTTTTCAACCTTGCTGAACCAATTAGACAGCTCATCAATACCACTGTACGTGTATGGGAGGGTGGGTGGGTCAATACCACTGTACGTGTATGGGAGGGTGGGTGGGTCAATACCACTGTACGTGTATGGGAGGGTGGGTGGGTCAATACCACTGTACGAGTATAGGAGGGTGGGTGGGTCAATACCACTGTCCATGTATGGGAGGGTGGGTTGGTCAATACCACTGTACGTACCCTGGATACAGGGTCCTTGTCTGGTAAAACTGCACAACCCATTTATGTTTCTTTACTCCCAAACAGTTTCCTCCACAGTTATAGAAACAAATAGTATAGAAATAGTTTTGAATGGAATCATATCATAATACTCTGTATAACCAGGAAGTGCGTTTTTATTTATGAAGGAATTTCCTTTAATTGTCATTGTATATACTAAAGAATGAACGGGCGTTGTAAGTACAGTCTGATCACTTGTATGTTGAGGTCCAACCTCACAGGCAATCTATTGTATTTGTCGACAGTATGAAAGTGGGAAATATACTAGATTGCCTGTGAGGTAGGACCAGGACTTATGAGGAAGGTTATAAACATATGGTTATGTCAGGACGCCATTTAGACGGTTACACTTCATTCTGCGTAACTGATTTCGGCTAATGTTCAATCCCGAGGGAATTGAATCCATAGAGGTGGGCCGAACTGGCTGCAAAGTGGGCGAAATGAATATGTGACGTAAACTGCGTCCCGAATTCTGATTTCCAATTTGTAATTACTTATTGCATTGTGCATTTATTAATATTATGTATTTAACCAATCGTTTTAATCAATCGCATTTACAAGCTATCAGTAATAATGCTAATAAATGTTTTATGATCCACTATTATGGATTTAATTATTTTTATCACATATTTACAAAAAACCTACAAACGCATGTCCTTGATGACAAGTAAATATTGAGCAAAAAAATTTCGCTCTTTTTTTTTGGAGACAAGTGTATTCTATTTGAAATAAATTAACTTTATATAAACAATAGATTGTTTTGAACAAGTTTATTTCCAGAGTGGAAAAATAAATTTTTTATAAAATCCTATTAAAAATGTGTGAATCGTACAACATACGATGTTCAAGTAGTTGGATCAATGACAAACAAATGTGTAGTGTATTAGTTAGCAAATCACGTGTGAGAAAATACAATGTTAGGTACAAATACAAGAAACCTGAGTGTCACACAACACAAATTTATTAACTACTGTAAGTAAAAAATAAAAAAAGTTATTTAGGCATGATTTACTTGTACTGTAATAAATGTGTGGTGTGTGACGTTTATCAAATATAATCCTAGTATTTTATCAAATGTACTAGGAGTGTAGCTTCACTAAAACTAAAAGAAGAATCCTCGCCGCTTTTTCCCCAGGCTTTTTTCTCCAGAGAGTCAACAGTATCATCCAAGATCCCATCTTTTTTCCAATATTCGTTTTTAGATTCTGTTGAGTGCTCAACAAAACCTTTATAATATTCTTCATTGACGTTGATGATGGTTGTTTTGGTCAACTCATCTAAATAATAACTTCAATCTCAAATCAGCAAATTCTTCAAGAGGTATTCAAGAGGTATTGAGTCACACGTACAAGGTGTGAAACTGATCATTGCATGGCCATTCTTTTTTAACAATTAACATATTGTTACGGTCCAACAGAGTACTAAATAAATAAGGCGATTCCACTTCTGGCTACTAATTGTTACTTTTATTTACAAGTTCTAAATCATAAAATTACACACTATCAAATATTTACAAACTTAAATAATTAACACTTAGACACTAAAATTTATAACTAATATTTACAACAATTTATTTTACTTGTCACACTGTCCACCTAGTGTCCGGCACTGTTCGGTTTACTGTTACTGGACTGTCGCTGTCACATCCACTGAGGCTGACTCTGACACTCACTGACTCTTCACTGGCTGTCACTGGGTGTTCAGGTCGGCCGAAGGGTATCTTTATATGACCCAGAAGTGGAAGCCCAGAAGTACGTAATTACCACTAGAACGTCTGGACCTAAATATAAGATCTGTGCCTTGAAAAAATTAAATTTTATGATCATTTAGTTGTTTTTAATCAATACTCCATGTGCATCATTACTCTTCCAGTATTTCGTAAACTTGGAGTTTTTGAATCAGTAACAGTTTCATCTAGATAGTAAAATGTTCCTGTTATTATTCCTGTATTTTATAATGTATGTAAAATATTTAGTACTCCAACTATAAATATTTTGAATTTCAATTCTAATGTTTCTGTTTTTGTTACATTCCTCCCAAGTAAATTCTATTTCTCGTAGGACTCAGTTTTTTTAACGAAAGTTAACGTTTTCTTTAAAAACTGGTAAACTATCCCTAATAAAGAGAACAATTTTCTCGCTATCATAAATAGCCTCAGTAAACGACTGGGTCTGTAACCAGAAGGTGTTGTGAGCGAAGTATTATTTTGCGATGGACAAACAATGGCGTTTTTACTGTCAGCTGAGAGGGTATGGTTTCTTTGTAGTGAAGGATGGTCATTAAGTATTATTCATTTTGTAAAGAATTTTAGGGTTCTTGAGGGCTACATGACAATAGATATCTTATCAAAAATGTATGTTGAGTTCTAGATTAACACAAATTCAACTAAGTCCAATTTCATGAAGTTCTGTTTACAGAAGTCAGATTCCGAAAGAAATTTGACAGTGGCAATAGATGAAAATGAAATTGAGGAGTTAAATTCAACTAAATTCCTCGGAATATACCTAGATCGGGGTTTGACTTGGAATATACATGTTGACAGTCTTTGCAAAAAGCTTTCATCAAGCATTTATGTTTTGAGAAACTTAGCAAAATTTTGCCCTAGCCATATAATGATGACAGCTTATCATGGTTTAGTTTACAGTCATCTCTCATATGGTCTGGCTTTGTGGGGAGGTTGCTCTGCCACAAACCTGACCAGAATATTTAGAATTCAAAAAATGGCAGTTAGAATAATTAGCAAATTACATTATAGAGAGTCGTGTAGGCCAGTATTTAAACGGTTAAACCTGCTGACGTTGCCTTGCCTCTATATTTTAGAGACAGCAACATATTGTATGTTTAAAACTGCACTTACAAGAGGCAGAGATATTCACAATCATCATACTAGAAGCAGGAATATATACAGAATTGGACATCACAGGACGGTAGTCTACGAATACCTACCCTCACAGATTGGTGTTCGTATAATTAACAGACTCCCAGAATGTATTAAAAATGCTACAACGCCCAAGGCGTTTAAGAACCGTCTCAAGAAATGTTTGGCCAAACTGGCATTTTATAGTGTAGACGAGTTTTTTGCATATAATTGGGAAGCCACTGAATTTAAAAATTGACACTGGAGGACATTTTGGAGGTATAATTGGCGAATGAATGGGAATTTGGGTGCGTGAAAAAAAATGTATGTTTGAAAGTGTTATTGTGATTGAATGGATGGCAAATTTTATTTAATTTATTAATGACTATTGCGATACAATTTTGTCAATTTTTAACAAGATGCAATAAAAAATATATTATTATTATTATTAGATCCATGTTTCAAAGTACGGAAGTAAGGAAAGTGTAAATGTCCGTAAATTCATTATCAATTACAAATTGGGTGGATAATATTGTAATATACTGGGGGGGGGGGGGGGTTTGAAATACTATAATGCATAAATCTAATTCAGAGCCAGTAATGTGTATTTTGCATCTTGAGAAAATTTCTAGGTCTAAAAATGTCATTGACACTAATGATTCAAGCATTGAGACTTTTGTAGTAGTAGGGGCCCCCCTTTAGCCCCGAGCTCTGATTGGTCCAATTTTTTGTGACGTCATCCAAGATGGCGGCGCCCATGTTTCCCGCCAAATTTCCTAACCTCACTTTTCCTAACCTAACCTAACCCATACATATTCGATTAACTTATATCAGATTACCTTAGTCGACTATACCCATTCGATTATTTAGTCGATTATATCCATTCGATTAATTTAGTCGATTAAGTATTAACTTATATTCGATTACCTTAACCGACTATACCCATTCGATTATTCTAGTCGATTATATTCATTCAATTATTTTAGAAGAATATTTTATACTCGATTATTATATTGACTTTTTCGTTATTTTAAGCGTATTTAACTGGTTTTTGTGTCTATATCTTTGTATTTTAAAATGGATCCTGTAAATATTGTTGGTACTAACAAGACTTATGTCATTAAAATTAGATTGTACGGTCCTAAAACTACGTACACGTAGGTAAAACAGGGGGTTGCGATGGTTTCGATCGACTTCTTTCCAAGGTCAACCCTTTCGTTGCTCACTTAACTCATCTAAAAGAGCATTATGTTCGAATTTATCTTGGAAATCTTCGTTACCAATCCGTTGGGGTTTTACTATAATATACTTAATAAATTTGATTCTAATTGTTAATTTTATTTTACAGTTTTAAGTGATTAAACATTAAATTATTATTGCTACTTACAAATAATCAGTTAAGTTTACAACATAATGTCAGCTGATCAAAGAGCGCTTTCTACCTAGCTTTATCGGTATCACTTCCGTTGCCACTATCACCACTGCTTGCAAACACATGCTTTATTAAACCTCCTAACAGTTTAGTACTTAGTATGATATAGTAGAAATAAAAGTAGTGGTAATGTGTCGGTACTAAAACACATTTTTTGTGTGAATTAGAGCCTGTATATTTTAAAACTAAAGTGCAATAGTCTAATAGATAAGAAGAGGGTTTGCGATGCCTTTGGCTACCATAATTACGCATACTCACTCAGACAATTGACAGATACAACTCCCTTGGACCCAATAATACTCAACACACATAGAAGATCCACCTACCCTACACACAGCACTCTTGTTAGATCACATAGTAACCCATTATGTAAGACTTTTCATAGACCAACCACTATATAAAAGGCTTTTGACTAATCACCCACCTATTCAACAATCAGCCCTCCTACCAGACTACCTACCTAAACAACACGTAAGACTTTTGATGTACCAGGTAAATACTTAACATAAAAACTCCTGATTTTACCATCCACCAACTCTGTCAACATACCACCTACTTACTGAACACACTGCACCCCTGATAGATCACCTACCTATCCATTACACAAAACCTTTGGTTGTTCACCCACCTATTCTATGAGATTAAGTTGCAGAGAGGGCTTTACAGCCCTAACTTCGCCTAATAAAGTAACAATAAAGTAGTTTTCATTTAATTTCCATCCAATATACATATACAACCTACCTACCAAACAGCATGACCCTACATATCCAGGAGTAAGACTCTTGATTGACCACCCACTTACCCAATACAACGTTATTTTTATATACCCCTTACTTTCCCAACACATGAGACTATTGACTGACCACACAACACACTGCACTCTGCACTCATGATAGATCACATACTTATTCATTAAATAAGACCTTAATTCAACACATTGTCATTGACCACCGATTTATTCAACACACATTTATCTTTATAGACCACCAACCTTCTCAACACATGAGACTATTAAAAGATCACATAATTAACATACAACATATCACACACACACACACACACACACACACACACACACACACACACACACACACACACACACACACACACACACACACACACACACACACACACACACACACACACACACACACACACAAAATCAAACTCTAAATACAAGATTCTAGACTAACCTCCCACCTAGTATACACACTGTACCCCTGATATATCACCTAACTCTTCATTGCATTTGACCTTTGATTGTCCATCCACCTATTCAACACACATGAACAACCTACCTACCAAGCACAATGATTCTTAATACACCTATATATCCAGGAGTAAGACTCTTGATTGACCACCCACTTACCCAATACAACGTTATTTTTATAGACCCCTTACTTTCCCAACACATGAGACTATTGACTGACCACACAACACACAGCACTCTGCACTCCTAATAGATCACATACTTATTCATTAAATGAGACCTTAATTCAACACATTGTCATTGACCACCGAGTTATTCAACACACATTTATCTTTATAGAACACCAACCTTCTCAACACATGAGACTATTAAAAGATCACGCAATTAACATACAACATATCACACACACCCACACACACACACACACACACACACACAAAATCAAACTCTAAATACAAGATTCTAGACTAACCTCCCACCTAGTATACACACTGTACCCCTGATATATCACCTAACTCTTCATTGCATTTGACCTCTGATTGTCCATCCACCTATTCAACACACATGCACAACCTACCTACCAAGCACAATGATTCTTAATACACCTACCTATCCAGTAGTAAGACTCTTGATTGACCACCCACTTACCCAACACTCAGTTATCTTTATAGATCAGCTAAATTCACAAAACATAAGACTATTAACAGACTACCTATTTAGCATAAAAGATTTACCACACACACAAACTGTAAATACAAGATTTTTGACTCACCACCTACCTACTGCACACTGCACTCTTGATAGATCACCTACCTATTCATCATATAAGACTGTTGATTGTCCATCTACCTATCCATAAGCACATGTACAAACAACCTACCAAGCACTAATACCCTTCCTGTCCAGTAGTAAGACTCTCCTACCCACTTACCTAACACACATTTATCTTTATATACCACATACCATACCAACACATAAACTTATTGACAGACTACTTACTTAACATATAAGACTTACCACCTAATAGACAACCTACATAAGGTATTAGTTGTCATTCCACCTATCCAACACACATGTACATGATACCTACCAAGCTCCATAACCCTACCTATCTATGAGTAAGACTCTTGATTTACCACCCACTTACCCAACACACAGTTATCTTTACAGACCAACTACCTTCCCAACCCATAAAATTATTGACAGACAACCTACTTAACATACAAGACTTACCACCTACCCAACGCAATTAGATTGCCTACTTACTAAACACATCATTCCTTATTACCTCCTACCTATCCAATACGTAATACTCATGATTCACCACCACTCACCTACTCAACAAACACAGTTCTCTTGATAAGTCACTCACCTCCCCAACACATAAGACATCTGAATGACCACCTACTTAAAATACTAGACTAACCACACTCTACATACAAGACTTTTGATTGACTACTCACCTACTAAACACACTGACGTTTGATTAAACACACGAATACTCAACACAGAGTCATATTGATAGAACAAACCACCTTCCCCAAACATAGAACCACACACTCTACAGATATAACTTGAAAGACCATCCCACTACCAAACACGCAGTCTTCTTGATAAACCCCCAACTACTCAGTACGTGAGACACTTGGTTAACTACTCGCCTACCCAACACTCACACCTCCCGACACATAATACATTTGACAGACCACTTACTTAACATACAATACTGACCATACACTCTGCATAGAAGACGTTTGATTAACCACTCACCTACTTAATACACACAAAACACTTATTTGATCACACATCTATTTAACAAACAGAACTGTCTATAGACACTTCACCTTTCCAAAACATAAGACTTTTGAAGGACCACCTATCAAAGATACAAAAATCATGATAAAAATCTACACACACTGCAGATTACTTAATATACCATCATACTACCATAAAAACAGCCCTATTGATATACCCCCACCTACCCAATACACGTACCACACACCGTATATACAAGACTTTCGTTTAGCCACTCACATATTAAACACACTAGACTCTTGATTGACCATCCATCTACGTAACACACATGGACGACCTATGTACCAAACTAACATGACTTTTAATATTTGACACACCTAGACTTTTCATATACTTTAGACAGTCCACCTATCTAACACACAGTACTTACTGTAGATAGTCGCCCTACCTTCCCAATGCACAAGTATTTTGAAGGAACACCTACCAAACATACAAAAATCATGATAAACCAACCACACACACACTCTACAGACATAACTTAAAATACCATCATACTACCATAAAAAAGCCCTATTGATATACCCCCACCTACCCAATATACGTACCACACACCGTACATACAAGACTTTCGTTTAGCCACTCACATATTAAACACACTAGACTCTTGATTGACCATCCATCTCCGTAATACACATGGACGACCTATGTACCAAACTAACATGACTCTTGATATTTCACACACACCTAGCCTTTTTATAAACTTTAGACGGTCCACTTACTCATTACACAGTCCTGTTGATAGGCGTAACAAGTAGGTGTCACAGTCCCAATTTTCTTAACACGTAAGACTTTTATCGACCACCTACCTAACATACATAACTCATGATAGACCAACCACATACTCTGCAAACATGACTTAATAGACAGACCTTTTACCAAACATACTGTCCCCTTGATAAAACACCCATCTAATCAGCACAAAAGACTTGATAGAACATCTACTTAGCATACAAGAATGACTACACACTGTACAAACAAGACTTTTGATTGACCATCCACTTACTAAATACACGACCCTTGATTGATCATTCACATACGGAATACACAGTCCTGTTGATAGACACCCCACCATACCAACTAATAATAATTTTGATATACCGCCTATTTAACATACAGGATCAATCACACACTCTACCGACATGACTTAGTAGATCATCCTGCTATTATAAACAACGTCCCCTTAATAGTGCACCCACCTCCTCAACACATAAGACTTGATAGAACACCTACTTAACATACACGACTGTCCACACTCTCTACATACAAGAATTTGTATTAATCACCCACCTAATTAACACACAATACCCTTGATTTATCATCCACCTACTCAATACACAATCCTGTTGATAGACTTCCACCTTCCCATATCATAAAACTTTTGATATAATACCTATTTAACATACAAGACCAACAAAACACTCTAGAGACATGACTTAGTAGGCCAACTTATTATCATACACAACGACCCCTTGGTATAGTAACCACCTACTCAACACATAAGACTTCATAAAACACTTACTTAACATACAAGACTGACCACACACTGTACATACAAGACACGATTGACCACACGCATATTAAACACACAAGACTCTTTATTGATCAACCATCTACCCAACACACAGTCCTGTTGATAGACACCCTAACTTCCCAATACACAATACTTCTGATATACCACCTTCTAATATAACAAGACCAACCACGCACCATATATACATGATTTAATTGACCAACTCAACTACGAAACACATAAGAATGAATTTTGATAGCCTAATCAAGTGATACCCAGCACAAGATTCCTTGAGACCTACCTACAATCCATATTAACACAACACTTGATAGACCACTGACCTTCCCAACACATAAGGCATCTGACAGACCACTTACCCAATATACTAGATTAACCATACTCTACATACAAGACTTTTGATTGGCCACTCACCTACTAAATACACAGAAACTTGATTAAACACCCACATACTCAACACAGAGTCATATTGATAGAACAACCCACCTTCCCCAAACATAAAACCACACACTCTGCAGACATAACTTGAAAGACCATCCCACTACCAAACACGCAGTCCTCTTGATAAACCCCTATCTACACAATACGTGAAACTTTTGGTTAACCACTCACTTACCCAACACATAGTCCCCTTGATAGACCACTTACTCGACACATAAACTTATTGACAGACTACCTACTTAACATACAAGACTTACCACCTAATAGACAATCTAAATAAGGCTTTAGTTGTCATTCCACCTATCCAACACACATGTACAAGACACCTACCAAGCTCCACAACCCTACCTATCCATTAGTAGGACTCTTGATTTACCACCCACTTAGCCAACACACATTTATCTTTACAGACCAACTACCCTCCCAATCCATAATATTATTGACAGACAACCTACTTTACATACAAGACTTACCGCCTACCCAATGCACTTAGATTGCCTACTTACTAAAAACGTTATTCCTTACTACCTCCTGCCTATCCAATACGTAACACTCATGATTGACCACCACTCACCTACTCAACAAACACAGTTCTCTTGATAGGCCACTCATCTCCCCAACACATAGGACATCTGACTCACCACGTACCTACTTAATATACTAGACTAACAACACTCTACATACAAGACTTTTGATTGACCACTCACCTACTAAACACACAGACGTTTGATTAAACACCCACATATTCAACACAGAATCATGTTGATAGACCAACTCACCTTCCCCAAACATAAAACTTTTGATAGACCAACCACACTCTCTACAGACATAACTTAAAATACCATCACACTACCAAAAAGGCAGTCTCTTTATAGATCCCCATCTACTCAATACGTGCGACACTTGGTTAACTAATCGCCTATCCAACACATAGCCCTCTTGATAGACCACTCACCCCTCCCGTCACATAATACATTTGTCAGACCACTTATTTAACATAAAAGACTGACCATACACTCTACATAGAAGACGTTTGATTATCCACTCACCTACTCAATACACACAAAACACTTGTTTGATCACACACCTATTTATCAAACAGAACCGTCGACACTCACTCCACCTTCCCAAAGCATAAGACTTTTGAAGGACCACATACCAAACATACAAAAATCATGATAAACAAACTAGACACTCTGCAGACATCACTTAATATGCCTTCAAACTACCATAAAAATAGTCCTATTGATATACCCTCACCTATCCAATATACGTACTACACACCGTACATACAAAACTTATGTTTGGCCACTCACATACTAAACACACAAGACTCTTGATTGACCACCACCTACTTAATATACTGCACTCTTGATAGACCAATCACCCTCCCATAAAAAGACTGTTGTCAGACTATATACTTAACATACAAGACTTACCACACATTCTACATCGACCATCTACCTACTCAACAAAAAAAGACCAACCACACACTCTACATATAAGACTCTTGGTTGGTCACCCACCTACTCAACATAGAACCCCTCTGATACACCATCCACTTGAACATTACATAAACCCTGTGATATTCCACCCAATCATCAAACACACACGACTTTTAATATTTCACACACCTAGACTTTTTATATACTTTAGACAGTCCACCTATCTAACACACAGTACTTACTGTAGATAGACGCCCTACCTTCCCAATGCACAAGAATTTTGAAGGAACACCTAACAAACATACAAAAATCATGATAAACCAACCACACACACACTCTACAGACATAACTTAAAATACCATCACACTACCATAAAAACAGTCCTATTGATATAACCCCAACTACCCAATATACAGTACGAACCACACACCGTACATACAAGACTTATGTTTAGCCACTCACATACTAAATACACAAGAGTCTTGATTGACCATCCATTTACGTAAAACATGTGGATGACCTACGTACCTAACTAACATGAATCTTGATATTTCACACACCTAGCCTTTTTATAAACTTTACACGGTCCACTTACTCATTAGACAGTCCTGTTGATAGACGTAACGAGTAAGTGTCACAGTCCCAATTTTCTTAACACGTAAGACTTTTTACGATCACCTATCTAACATACATAACTCATGATAGACCTACCACATACTCTGTAAACATGACTTAAAAGAAATACCTTTTACAAAACACACTTTCCCTTGATAAAACGCCCACCTAATCAGCACAAAAGACTTGATAGAACATCTACTTAGCATACAAAAATGACCACACACTGTACAAACAAGACTTTTGATTGACCATCCACTTACTAAATACACGACCCTTGATTGATCATTCACTTACTGAATACACAGTTCTCTTGATATACCAATCACCTTCCCCCCAAAAAAGACTTGTCAGACTATTTACTTAACATACAAGACTTACCATACATTTTACATCGACCATCCACCTACTCAACACACACAGTACTCTCGATAGACCACTTAACTGCCCATTACATAAAGCCTTTGATTGACTCACAATAGTAACAATCATGAACAACCAACCTCCCAAACATACGACTTGACCACCAACAAAAAACAAGACTTTATGTATATAACCACATATTTAACATACAAGACCAACCACACACCATACAATCATGACTTAACAGTCCACCCACCTACCAAACACACACACACACACACACACACATCTCTTGATGGACCATATACCTACACATTACTCTTGATAGATCATCCACCTAACTATTACATAAAACCTTTGATAGAACACCAACACATATGAACAACCTACCTACCTACCTACGTAACATGCAACACTCTTGACTTACCACCCACCTACTCAACATACAGTACTCTCGATAGACTACGTAATTAACCATTACATTAAACCTTAGATTGACACCCAACATTCATGGATCACCTACCTACCAAACATACGACTTGATTGACCGCCCACCTACCCATCACACATTTCTCTTGATAGACCAATCACCCTCCCATAAAAAGTCTGTTGTCAGACTATCTACTTAACATACTAGAATCTCCATTGACCATCTACTCAACACACAAAATACTAACCACACTCTCTACACACAAGTCTCTTGGTTTGTCGCTCACCTACTCAACATACAACGCCTCTGATACACCATCCACTTGAACATTACATAAAACCTGTGATATTCTACCCAATCACCAAACCCATATGACTCTTAATAGACCAATCCATCTACCTCTGCACACACGATTCCTTAGGACACACTCTACACCCACCACTCATCCTACAGAAAAAAACTCCTAGAGAACTACCCACCCACCATAAAAACACTATTGCTTCATATAATCATGTTTAAAAATAACATTATTACACTGTAAGATAGATTTAATATAGCTAAAGACCTAAAATGTTTCCTAAAATTCTGTTTTCTCTACAAATATGAGAGCCGTCAGTGAAAAACATCCAAACTAAACATAGAAAATAAGAATCCGCTAGAAGTTTAATAGAAATTCTGCTATGCAAATAAAAATAAATACGAGAAAAAGTTAGGTTTAAAAACAACGAACACAGAAAAGTTAGGTTTAAAAACAATTAACACAGAAAAAGTTAGCAAACATCCGAAAAATTGTTAAAACAAAAGTCAACAAAATGTAACATTTTTTTACTTTGTTAATTTTAACAATTTTTCGGATGTTTGCTAACCTAACTTTTTCTGTGTTAATTGTTTTTAAACCTAACTTTTCTGTGTTCGTTGTTTTTAAACCTAACTTTTTCTCGTATTTATTTTTATTTGCATAGCAGAATTTCTATTAAACTTCTAGCGGATTCTTATTTTCTATGTTTAGTTTGGATGTTTTTTACCGACGGCTATCATATTTGTAGAGAAAACAGAATTTTAGGAAACATTTTAGGTCTTTAGCTATATTAAATCTATCTTACAGTGTAATAATGTTATTTTTAAACATGATTATATGAAGCAATAGTGTTTTTATGGTGGGTGGGTAGTTCTCTAGGAGTTTTTTCTGTAGGATGAGTGGTGGGTGTAGAGTGTGTCCTAAGGAATCGTGTGTGCAGAGGTAGATGGATTGGTCTATTAAGAGTCATATGTGTTTGGTGATTGGGTGGAATATCACAGGTTTTATGTAATGTTCAAGTGGATGGTGTATCAGAGGCGTTGTATGTTGAGTAGGTGAGCGACAAACCAAGAGACTTGTGTGTAGAGAGTGTGGTTAGTATTTTGTGTGTTGAGTAGATGGTCAATGGAGATTCTAGTATGTTAAGTAGATAGTCTGACAACAGACATTTTATGGGAGGGTGATTGGTCTATCAAGAGAAATGTGTGATGGGTAGGTGGGCGGTCAATCAAGTCGTATGTTTGGTAGGTAGGTGATCCATGAATGTTGGGTGTCAATCTAAGGTTTTATGTAATGGTTAATTACGTAGTCTATCGAGAGTACTGTGTGTTGAGTAGGTGGGTGGTAAGTCAAGAGTGTTGCATGTTACGTAGGTAGGTAGGTAGGTTGTTCATATGTGTTGGATGTCTATCAAAGGTTTTATGTAATAGTTAGGTGGATGATCTATCAAGAGTAATGTGTAGGTATATGGTCCATCAAGAGATGTGTGTGTGTGTGTGTTTGGTAGGTGGGTGGACTGTTAAGTCATGATTGTATGGTGTGTGGTTGGTCTTGTATGTTAAATATGTGGTTATATACATAAAGTCTTGTTTTTTTTTGGTGGTCAAGTCATATGTTTGGGAGGTTGGTTGTTCATGATTGTTACTATTGTGAGTCAATCAAAGGCTTTATGTAATGGGCAGTTAAGTGGTCTATCGAGAGTACTGTGTGTGTTGAGTAGGTGGATGGTCGATGTAAAATGTATGGTAAGTCTTGTATGTTAAGTAAATAGTTTGACAAGTCTTTTTTGGGGGGAAGGTGATTGGTATATCAAGAGGAATGTGTATTCAGTAAGTGAATGATCAATCAAGGGTCGTGTATTTAGTAAGTGGATGGTTAATCAAAAGTCTTGTTTGTGCAGTGTGTGGTCATTTTTGTATGCTAAGTAGATGTTCTATCAAGTCTTTTGTGCTGATTAGGTGGGCGTTTTATCAAGGGAAAGTGTGTTTTGTAAAAGGTATGTCTATTAAGTCATGTTTACAGAGTATGTGGTAGGTCTATCATGAGTTATGTATATTAGATAGGTGGTCGTAAAAAGCCTTACGTGTTAAGAAAATTGGGACTGTGACACTTCCTCGTTACGTCTATCAACAGGACTGTCTAATGAGTAAGTGGACCATGTAAAGTTTATAAAAAGGCTAGGTGTGTGAAATATCAAGATTCATGTTAGTTAGGTACGTAGGTCATCCACATGTTTTACGTAAATGGATGGTCAATCAAGACTCTTGTGTATTTAGTATGTGAGTGGCTAAACATAAGTCTTGTATGTACGGTGTGTGGTTCGTACTGTATATTGGGTAGTTGGGGTTATATCAATAGGACTGTTTTTATGGTAGTGTGATGGTATTTTAAGTTATGTCTGTAGAGTGTGTGTGTGGTTGGTTTATCATGATTTTTGTATGTTTGGTAGGTGTTCCTTCAAAATTCTTGTGCATTGGGAAGGTAGGGCGTCTATCTACAGTAAGTACTGTGTATTAGATAGGTGGACTGTCTAAAGTATATAAAAAGTCTAGGTGTGTGAAATATTAAAAGTCGTGTGTGTTTGATGATTGGGTGGAATATCACAGGGTTTATGTAATGTTCAAGTGGATGGTGTATCAGAGGGGTTCTATGTTGAGTAGGTGGGTGACCAACCAAGAGTCTTATATGTAGAGTGTGTGGTTGGTCTTTTTTTTTTTTTGTTGAGTAGGTAGATGGTCGATGTAGAATGTGTGGTAAGTCTTGTATGTTAAGTATATAGTCTGACAACAGTCTTTTTATGGGAGGGTGATTGGTCTATTAAGAGTGCAGTATATTAAGTAGGTGGTGGTCAATCAAGAGTCTTGTGTGTTTAGTATGTGAGTGGTCAAACATAAGTTTTGTATGTACGGTGTGTAGTACGTATATTGGATAGGTGAGGGTATATCAATAGGACTATTTTTATGGTAGTTTGAAGGTATATTAAGTGATGTCTGCAGAGTGTCTAGTTTGTTTATCATGATTTTTGTATGTTTGGTAGGTGGTCCTTCAAAAGTCTTATGCTTTGGGAAGATGGAGTGAGTGTCGACGGTTCTGTTTGATAAATAGGTGTGTGATCAAACAAGTGTTTTGTGTGTATTGAGTAGGTGAGTGGATAATCAAACGTCTTCTATGTAGAGTGTATGGTCAGTCTTTTATGTTAAATAAGTGGTCTGACAAATGTATTATGTGTCGGGAGGGGTGAGTGGTCTATCAAGAGGGCTATGTGTTGGATAGGCGATTAGTTAACCAAGTGTCGCACGTATTGAGTAGATGGTGATCTATAAAGAGACTGCCTTTTTGGTAGTGTGATGGTATTTTAAGTTATGTCTGTAGAGAGTGTGGTTGGTCTATCAAAAGTTTTATGTTTGGGGAAGGTGAGTTGGTCTATCAACATGATTCTGTGTTGAATATGTGGGTGTTTAATCAAACGTCTGTGTGTTTAGTAGGTGAGTGGTCAATCAAAAGTCTTGTATGTAGAGTGTTGTTAGTCTAGTATATTAAGTAGGTACGTGGTGAGTCAGATGTCCTATGTGTTGGGGAGATGAGTGGCCTATCAAGAGAACTGTGTTTGTTGAGTAGGTGAGTGGTGGTCAATCATGAGTGTTACGTATTGGATAGGCAGGAGGTAGTAAGGAATAATGTTTTTAGTAAGTAGGCAATCTAAGTGCATTGGGTAGGCGGTAAGTCTTGTATGTAAAGTAGGTTGTCTGTCAATAATATTATGGATTGGGAGGGTAGTTGGTCTGTAAAGATAAATGTGTGTTGGCTAAGTGGGTGATAAATCAAGAGTCCTACTAATGGATAGGTAGGGTTGTGGAGCTTGGTAGGTGTCTTGTACATGTGTGTTGGATAGGTGGAATGACAACTAAAGCCTTATTTAGATTGTCTATTAGGTGGTAAGTCTTGTATGTTAAGTAGGTAGTCTGTCAATAAGTTTATGTGTCGAGTAAGTGGTCTATCAAGGGGACTATGTGTTGGGTAAGCGAGTGGTTAACCAAAAGTTTCACGTATTGTGTAGATAGGGGTTTATCAAGAGGACTGCGTGTTTGGTAGTGGGATGGTCTTTCAAGTTATGTCCGCAGAGTGTGTGGTTTTATGTTTGGGGAAGGTGGGTTGTTCTATCAATATGACTCTGTGTTGAGTATGTGGGTGTTTAATCAAGTTTCTGTGTATTTAGTAGGTGAGTGGCCAATCAAAAGTCTTGTATGTAGAGTATGGTTAATCTAGTATATTGGGTAAGTGGTCTGTCAGATGCCTTATGTGTTGGGAAGGTCAGTGGTCTATCAAGTGTTGTGTTAATATGGATTGTAGGTAGGTCTCAAGGAATCTTGTGCTGGGTATCACTTGATTAGGCTATCAAAATTCATTCTTATGTGTTTCGTAGTTGAGTTGGTCAATTAAATCATGTATATATGGTGCGTGGTTGGTCTTGTTATATTAGAAGGTGGTATATCAGAAGTATTGTGTATTGGGAAGTTAGGGTGTCTATCAACAGGACTGTGTGTTGGGTAGATGGTTGATCAATAAAGAGTCTTGTGTGTTTAATATGCGTGTGGTCAATCGTGTCTTGTATGTATAGTGTGTGGTCAGTCTTGTATGTTAAGTAAGTGTTTTATGAAGTCTTATGTGTTGAGTAGGTGGTTACTATACCAAGGGGTCGTTGTGTTTGATAATAAGTTGGCCTACTAAGTCATGTCTCTAGAGTGTTTTGTTGGTCTTGTATGTTAAATAGGTATTATATCAAAAGTTTTATGATATGGGAAGGTGGAAGTCTATCAATAGGATTGTGTATTGAGTAGGTGGATGATAAATCAAGGGTATTTTGTGTTAATTAGGTGGGTGATTAATACAAATTCTTGTATGTAGAGAGTGTGGACAGTCGTGTATGTTAAGTAGGTGTTCTATCAAGTCTTATGTGTTGAGGAGGTGGGTGCACTATTAAGGGGACGTTGTTTATAATAGCAGGATGATCTACTAAGTCATGTCGGTAGAGTGTGTGATTGATCCTGTATGTTAAATAGGCGGTATATCAAAATTATTATTAGTTGGTATGGTGGGGTGTCTATCAACAGGACTGTGTATTCCGTATGTGAATGATCAATCAAGGGTCGTGTATTTAGTAAGTGGATGGTCAATCAAAAGTCTTGTTTGTACAGTGTGTAGTCATTCTTGTATGCTAAGTAGATGTTCTATCAAGTCTTTTGTGCTGATTAGATGGGTGTTTTATCAAGGGGACAGTATGTTTGGTAAAAGGTCTGTCTATTAAGTCATGTTTGCAGAGTATGTGGTTGGTCTATCATGAGTTATGTATGTTAGGTAGGTGGTCGATAAAAGTCTTACGTGTTAAGAAAATTGGGACTGTGACACCTACTTGTTACGCCTATCAACAGGACTGTGTAATGAGTAAGTGGACCGTCTAAAGTTTATAAAAAGGCTAGGTGTGTGTGAAATATCAAGAGTCATGTTAGTTTGGTACATAGGTCGTCCATGTGTATTACGGAGATGGATGGTCAATCAAGAGTCTAGTGTGTTTAATATGTGAGTGGCTAAACGAAAGTCTTGTATGTACGGTGTGTGGTACGTATATTGGGTAGGTGGGGGTATATCAATAGGGCTTTTTTATGGTAGTATGATGGTATTTTAAGTTATGTCTGTAGAGTGTGTGTGTGGTTGGTTTATCATGATTTTTGTATGTTTGTTAGGTGTTCCTTCAAAATACATGTGCATTGGGAAGGTAGGGCGACTATCTACAGTAAGTACTGTGTGTTAGGTAGGTGGACTGTCTAAAGTATATGAAAAGTCTAGGTGTGTCAAATATTAAAAGTCATGTTAGTTTGGTACATAGGTCGTCCATGTGTGTTACGTAGATGGATGGTCAATCAAGAGTCTAGTGTGTTTAATATGTGAGTGGCTAAACGAAAGTCTTGTATATACGGTGTGTGGTACGTGTATTGGGTAGGTGGGGGTATATCAATAGGGCTGTTTTTATGGTAGTATGATGGTATATTAAGTAATCTGCAGTGTGTGTAGATTTTTATCATGATTTTTGTATCTTTGATAGGTGGTCCTTCAAAAGTCTTATGTTTTGGAAAGGTGAAGTGTCTATAGACAGTTCTGTTTGTTAAATAGATGTGTGATCAAATAAGTGTTTTGTGTGTATTGAGTAGGTGAGTGGTTAATCAAACGTCTTCTATGCAGAGTGTATGGTCAGTATTGTATGTTAAGTAAGTGGTCTGTCAAATGTATTATGTGTCGGGAGGGGTGAGTGGTCTATCAAGAGGACTATGTGTTGGGTAGGCGAGTAGTTAACCAAGTGTCTCACGTACTGAGTAGTTGGGGGTTTATCAAGAAGACTGCGTGTTTGGTAGTGGGATGGTCTTTCAAGTTATATCTGCAGAGTGTGTGGTTCTATGTTTGGGGAAGGTGGTTTGTTCTATCAATATGACTCTGTGTTGAGTATTCGTGTGTTTAATCAAACGTCAGTGTGTTTAGTAGGTGAGTAGTCAATCAAAAGTCTTGTATGTAGAGTGTGGTTAGTCTAGTATTTTAAGTGGGTGGTCATTCAGATGTCTTATGTGTTGGGGAGGTGAGTGACTTATCAAGAGAACTGTGTTTGTTGAGTAGGTGAGTGGTGGTGAATCATGAGTATTACGTATTGGATAGGTAGGAGGTAATAAGGAATGATGTGTTTAGTAAGTAGGCAATCTAATTGCGTTGGGTAGGTGGTAAGTCTTGTATGTTAAGTAGGTTGTCTGTAAATAATTTTATGGGTTGGGAAGGTAGTTGGTCTGTAAAGATAACTGTGTGTTGGGTAAGTGGGTGGTAAATCAAGAGTCTTACTCATAGATAGGTAGGGTTATGGAGCTTGGTAGGTATCATGTACATGTGTGTTGGATAGGTGGAATGACAACTAATACCTTATGTAGGTTGTCTATTAGGTGGTAAGTCTTATATGTTAAGTAAGTAGTCTGTCAATAAGTTTATGTGTTGGTATGGTATGTGGTATATAAAGATAACTGTGTGTTAGGTAAGTGGGTAGGAGAGTCTTACTACTGGATAGGAAGGGTATTAGTGCTTGGTAGGTTGTTTGTACATGTGCTTATGGATAGGTAGATGGACAATCAACAGTCTTATATGATGAATAGGTAGGTGATCTATCAAGAGTGCAGTGTGCAATAGGTAGGTGGTGAGTCAAAAATCTTGTATTTACAGTTTGTGTGTGTGGTAAATCTTTTATGCTAAATAGGTAGTCTGCTAATAGTCTTATGTTTTGTGAATTTAGCTGATCTATAAAGATAACTGAGTGTTGGGTAAGTGGGTGGTCAATCAAGAGTCTTACTACTGGATAGGTAGGTGTATTAAGAATCATTGTGCTTGGTAGGTAGGTTGTGCATGTGTGTTGAATAGGTGGATGGACAATCAGAGGTCAAATGCAATGAAGAGTTAGGTGATATATCAGGGGTACAGTGTGTATACTAGGTGGGAGGTTAGTCTAGAATCTTGTATTTAGAGTTTGATTTTGTGTGTGTGTGTGTGTGTGTGTGTGTGTGTGTGTGTGTGTGTGTGTGTGTGTGTGTGTGTGTGTGTGTGTGTGTGTGTGTGTGATATGTTGTATGTTAATTGCGTGATCTTTTAATAGTCTCATGTGTTGAGAAGGTTGGTGTTCTATAAAGATAAATGTGTGTTGAATAAATCGGTGGTCAATGACAATGTGTTGAATTAAGGTCTCATTTAATGAATAAGTATGTGATCTATTAGGAGTGCAGAGTGCTGTGTGTTGTGTGGTCAGTCAATATTCTCATGTGTTGGGAAAGTAAGGGGTCTATAAAAATAACGTTGTATTGGGTAAGTGGGTGGTCAATCAAGAGTCTTACTCCTGGATATATAGGTGTATTAAGAATCATTGTGCTTGGTAGGTAGGTTGTTCATGTGTGTTGAATAGGTGGATGGACAATCAGAGGTCAAATGCAATGAAGAGTTAGGTGATATATCAGGGGTACAGTGTGTATACTAGGTGGGAGGTTAGTCTAGAATCTTGTATTTAGAGTTTGATTTTGTGTGTGTGTGTGTGTGTGTGTGTGTGTGTGTGTGTGTGTGTGTGTGTGTGTGTGTGTGTGTGTGTGTGTGTGTGTGTGTGTGTGTGTGTGTGTGTGTGTGTGTGTGTGTGTGTGTGTGTGTGTGATATGTTGTATGTTAATTATGTGATCTTTTAATAGTCTCATGTGTTAAGAAGGTTGGTGGTCTATAAAGATAAATGTGTGTTGAATAAATCGGTGGTCAATGACAATGTGTTGAATTAAGGTCTTATTTAATGAATAAGTATGTGATCTATCAAGAGTGCAGAGTGCAGTGTGTTGTGTGGTCAGTCAATAGTCTCATGTGTTGGGAAAGTAAGGGGTATATAAAAATAACGTTGTATTGGGTAAGTGGGTGGTCAATCAAGAGTCTTACTCCTGGATATGTAGGGTCATGCTGTTTGGTAGGTAGGTTGTATATGTATATTGGATGGAAATTAAATGAAAACTACTTTATTGTTACTTTGTGAGGCGAAGTTAGGGCTGTAAAGCCCTCTCTGCAACTTAATCTCATAGAATAGGTGGGTGAACAACCAAAGGTTTTGTGTAATGGATAGGTAGGTGATCTATCAGGGGTGCAGTGTATTCAGTAAGTAGGTGGTATGTTGACAGAGTTGGTGGATGGTAAAATCAGGAGTTTTTATGTTAAGTATTTACCTGGTACATCAAAAGTCTTACGTGTTGTTTAGGTAGGTAGTCTGGTAGGAGGGCTGATTGTTGAATAGGTGGGTGATTAGTCAAAAGCCTTTTATATAGTGGTTGGTCTATGAAAAGTCTTACATAATGGGTTACTATGTGATCTAACAAGAGTGCTGTGTGTAGGGTAGGTGGATCTTCTATGTGTGTTGAGTATTATTGGGTCCAAGGGAGTTGTATCTGTCAATTGTCTGAGTGAGTATGCGTAATTATGGTAGCCAAAGGCATCGCAAACCCTCTTCTTATCTATTAGACTATTGCACTTTAGTTTTAAAAAGATACAGGCTCTAATTCACACAAAAAATGTGTTTTAGTACCGACACATTACCACTACTTTTATTTCTACTATATCATACTAAGTACTAAACTGTTAGGAGGTTTAATAAAGCATGTGTTTGCAAGCAGTGGTGACAGTGGCAACGGAAGTGATACCGATAAAGCTAGGTAGAAAGCGCTCTTTGATCAGCTGACATTATGTTGTAAACTTAACTGATTATTTGTAAGTAGCAATAATAATTTAATGTTTAATCACTTAAAACTGTAAAATAAAATTAACAATTAGAATCAAATTTATTAAGTATATTATAGTAAAACCCCAACGGATTGGTGACGAAGATTTCCAAGATAAATTCGAACATAATGCTCTTTTAGATGAGTTAAGTGAGCAACGAAAGGGTTGACCTTGGAAAGAAGTCGAAACCATCGCAACCCCCTGTTTTACCTACGTGTACGTAGTTTTAGGACCGTACAATCTAATTTTAATGACATAAGTCTTGTTAGTACCAACAATATTTACAGGATCCATTTTAAAATACAAAGATATAGACACAAAAACCAGTTAAATACGCTTAAAATAACGAAAAAGTCAATATAATAATCGAGTATAAAATATTCGACTAAAATAATCGAATGAATATAATCGACTAGAATAATCGAATGGGTATAGTCGACTAAGGTAATCTGATATAAATTAATCGAATATGTATGGGTTAGGTTAGGTTAGGAAAAGTGAGGTTAGGAAATTTGGCGGGAAACATGGGCGCCGCCATCTTGGATGACGTCACAAAAAATTGGACCAATCAGAGCTCGGGGCTAAAGGGGGGCCCCTTCTACTTTTTATTGTGAAGTAACTTTTAATAAAACAGATTTTCCTCCCCTAAAATAAAAAAATCCTTTCAACTGTTAAGTGAAGGCCACTAAACCTTCTACTATCAGTCAGGAAAATTGAAAATTTAACAAGTTTATATTTATCCAATCCAGGAGGTGCAGTCTACAAATTGCAAATTGTACTTTGATTTGCACAAAGGTTTAGAACTGTCTTGAATGCCCTTGGTTTGATTAGCCATCCTTGTGATAAGAAAATCTTAAATATAGAACATTTATATAATTATTTTGAATTTAAAAAAGTTCCTTTCAAATTACTCCTTAGAAAGTAGTTTAGTATCATAGTTAGAAAACAGGTTACCCAACATGCTTAGATCTATTCAGTCTAGATACGCAAATTGTACTCTAAATTGCACGAAGCAATTTCAGTTGACCAACATGTTCGGTGGGGTTTTATGCGTCAGGTACAACTGCTCATTAACCCCTATAAGTTGGCAGGGTGAGTGTGATGATTAGTTGAGCCAGAGGTTAACTCCTTCGCCACGTCTCCCATAACTTTCCGTCCCCCGTAAATACCGTAATCGACCGCCATTGACTCTCCCTTCACATCAAATTACGTAAGTTGATTGTTTGCCGATAGGGAGAACACTTTCTACAGTTGAACAACATTCGTCTAGCTAATTGATTGGAGACAATTATCCTCAAGATATTGAATAACTTTAGTGTAGTTTGAAGTTAAATGAAAATATAAGTAAGTGCTCAAAGAGAGTTAGAGCTAAATGTGAATTAAACCATGGGTTTTAACCAGAGATATAAAATAGTAAATAAAGTAAAAATAACTTTCAGAACATATTTTTTAATGACAGTACAAGATTATAAATATGTTTGTTTACAGCTAGTTATTTAATGCTGTCCTATTAATCCTATTTTGAGAACAGTTGGTACAAGTTATATTACTGCACTCTTTAAGACATAAATAAAGTTCAATGCTCTCATTTTACGACCAGATTACGAATTAATAAATGTTGTAAAGTTCAAATTCAGGATTATAATGTGCTGTAGTAACATTATTCCTTCAAATACGCAGTGAACAAAGTAAGATAATCTCCAGGATTCCTTTAGAGCTAAGATATTTTGCGACTCATGATAAACTGTTTTTTAGAAGATATAACATTTCACACCCTATTAAACAGGCTGTTAGATGAAAATTTACTTATAATAAGAGACATTCAAACACTATTGACTATCCATCACTTAGAAACAACGACAGACATTCAAACACCATTAACTATCCATCACTTAGAAACAACGTCACACATTCAAACACTATTGACTATCCATCACTTAGAAACAACGTCACACATTCAAACACTATTGACTATCCATCACGTAGAAACAACGTCAGACATTCAAACACTATTGACTATCCATCACTTAGAAACAACGTCACACATTCAAACACTATTGACTATCCATCACTTAGAAACAACGTCAGACATTCAAACACTATTGACTATCCATCACTTAGAAACAACGTCACACATTCAAACACTATTGACTATCCATCACTTAGAAACAACGTCAGACATTCAAACACTACTGACTATCCATCACGTAGAAACAACGTCAGACATTCAAACACTATTGACTATCCATCACTTAGAAACAACGTCACACATTCAAACACTATTGACTATCCATCACTTAGAAACAACGTCACACATTCAAACACTATTGACTATCCATCACGTAGAAACAACGTCACACATTCAAACACTATTGACTATCCATCACTTAGAAACAACGTCACACATTCAAACACTATTGACTATCCATCACTTAGAAACAACGTCACACATTCAAACACTATTGACTATCCATCACGTAGAAACAACGTCACACATTCAAACACTATTGACTATCCATCACTTAGAAACAACGTCACACATTCAAACACTATTGACTATCCATCACTTAGAAACAACGTCAGACATTCAAACACTATTGACTATCCATCACGTAGAAACAACGTCAGACATTCAAACACTATTGACTATCCATCACTTAGAAACAACGTCAGACATTCAAACTCTATTGACTATCCATCACGTAGAAACAACGTCACACATTCAAACACTATTGACTATCCATCACTTAGAAACAACGTCAAACATTCAAACACTATTGACTATCCATCACGTAGAAACAACGTCAGACATTCAAACACTATTGACTATCCATCACTTAGAAACAACGTCAGACATTCAAACTCTATTGACTATCCATCACTTAGAAACAACGTCAGACATTTAAACACTATTAACTATCCTTCACTTAGAAACAACGTCAGACATTTTTCTAAGATGATACACAAAAAATGTTTGAAAAAAGGTAACTTGAATAAAATTTGAACCAACCAATAATGTCATCAGCAAATTATTTATCGTGGGGCTCATAAACAACCTTATGAGAATACCAGGATTCAATGAGGGTGTCAGTATAACGCCAAGGTCCCAAACTTCAGTCACTCTTGCAATAATGTCTCCAACAGTTGTATATCATTGGTGATAGGCAACGATGGATTGTTATGACCTGACATTTTCTCACATTGAGCTTTATCCCGTTTTCCGTACACCAAACGTTCAACGCATCTAAGCTTTCCTGCATTAATTACACGTACAATGGTACTGACCCACCCGCCCTCCCATACACGTACCGTGGTATTTCCTTGAGAGAAACACATTTTTGTGACAAGCAAAAATGTCAACAGTGAATGAATAAAAAAAAAAAGCTGTAATCGCACCAAAAGTTTGTCATTTATGTATGTTATTTATACTTGACAATACTAGCTCTTCAGAAACAATCTTATATTTAAGATAAATATTTTATTTGCACAAAAATAGGTATAGAGCAATAGAATATGCAAAGTTTCATGGAAATACATGGAAAAGGGATTACAAAAAACATATACATAAAGTGGCAAACAGCAGGCTATTATTTTCTTTGTAACATTGATTCCAGTTTATCTATTAACATCGTGACTTCCTCCCCATCAGAGATGAAGGCAAAGCTCTCCCTCGCAGACAGTCTCCTCTAGCTTCACGTCCACCATTCCGGTAGAAGGAGATCGAAGGCCATCCTCTTCCAGCAATTATTGCACACAGTGGACACGCAAATCATCTTGTTATCATTATTATGACATTTCACTAAGGAATCATAATGAGATAGTCGTGCGCGTCTGAGTCTTGTTGGCTCAAGGTGGTCGACTTGTTTGCTCCTGCTAAGTGATTAGCAAGAACCCCATTTATATTAAGGATTCCCATCTCAGTAGTAGACTTCCTCCACAATCGAAATAATAAATATAATTATTTTACAAAGTACTGGCTGTATAACGCTATTACAGGTAGAAGAAATCACCTGGTTTGTCGTTCAATTCATTGTTACGATAACTTCCTTAGTGTTATATGAAGAACATTTACAGACTCAGATATATAATTCAATTTTTATAACTTATTACTAATATGTGACACAATTATTTAGTTAAAATTATAATATTTCGTTTCTTACATTGTTCACCTTCATTTTAATTTCATATTATGTAAACGGAGAGCTATTTCCAAGAATTGCATAAAAGTTTCAAGAACGTCATTTTAATAATGTATACCCAACTTATTTACAACAAACTAACATTTAAGGTATGTCATTTTCTTTTTAAAAATTGATCAATTTAAGAGATATTGAAAGTCAAATGAGCTGGTGTAAATTTAGTGCGTATCACACATCTCGTTAAAATAATATATTATTGAGATGTAAATCATTTAAAATGTTTAGCGCAAACGTTTTACACCACCTCTTATTGTTGTGCTGTTCTTATTACAAACGAAACTCTTGAATATACTAATTTTTGTATCATTTAAGTTAAAATATCTTTATTTCATCTGCAAATAAAAATTAATGTACGCCTATTAATAGATTTGTACTTCGTCACCGAACAATAGAACGGATTTATAGCTAGGTAACATAATAAATACATTCTCAAAGTACTTTTAGCCATTTACCGACTTTTGATAAGATTGAACTCCGATGAAAGGTTTATAATTGATTGTAGTAAATCACTGTCCTTAAAATTAAAAACAACCTAATTCTCTTATGAAGTGGATTTAGAAAAATAAACTCGAATCACAGAACTCATCAACTACAACTAATCAAAGCGTTCTGCGGTGATTGCAACTAGCTGTTGGTTGAATCTTTTGGACATTCGTTTTTTTTAAACAAAAATTCAATTCCCATATGAATTCATAAACTGAAGGAATGAACTTCAAACTAAACTTCCTTTGCATCAATTTGATCAGTCTCGTGAATTAATTAAATAATGTTGTAGACTATATACTTATGTTTTTTTTTTTTTAAATGAACTTTTCACGATTTTAAAAAAAGAAGTTTTTCCTTCTATTCATACAAAAATTAATTAACTTACCGTTTCATTAAGTCTTGCAGCAATTTTCAAAGCAAAGAACCAGCACCGTCCTATTAATCAGGATAAAAACCAAAAACTATATGATACTTGTGTGGTATTTTTAAAAATAAAGTTTTTTGTATACTGGATTAAATATTTTGTTATGAATCCTTTAAAATAGAAACTTTACAAGGTTTTTTTTAAAATATAAGTCTAAAGAAAAAACAGTATATATCACGAAGAGTTATTCATGAAAGTATGCTTACACTATGAGCATTTGATTAGGGAGATAATTGATGAACAATAATCTCTAAGTATTTTCAAAAATCACACAGTACTGAAGAAGACATAAAAACAGATGGTCAGTCAGTTGATTTTCTAAATAAGAAGGAACGTGAATGCGTGCTGATTTTTATCTTAGATCGCCTTGAGATCTGTTCTGGCTACAGAACACTGATCACCTTGGGCGATACTGGCTGTCCACTTCACGAAGTCCATTCTCTGCTGGTAACTGAAAGGAAGAGGCGCCTGGAAGCGCCACCGTCACAAGTCCTCAAGGTCATAACGGTTACTATTAAGAATTAATAATAG
Source organism: Stictocephala bisonia (assembly GCA_035578905.1). NCBI lineage: Eukaryota > Metazoa > Arthropoda > Insecta > Hemiptera > Membracidae > Stictocephala > Stictocephala bisonia. Next base: position 1,191,258 of record JAQJVL010000024.1, read on the forward strand.
ACTTAACAATTTATAGAGTCTAAAACTGTGAATCATTTGAGTTTTTAATTTAAATTTAAAAATTTTTCTAACTAATCATGTTCTATGGTCACAAATTTTCCAACCAGAAATGTCTTCAACACAACACATTTGTTATAATCTGTGCCTTATAACAGCGTATAGTTGAACGAAGTAATTACACTATTGCATTTCAACTAACTCTGATAAATTCCTATGGTTAAATTTCAGGATATTAGTATAACAGTTAGAATGAGTTGCAATAAATGATTTTAACAGTTGGTGTACGTTTCTCTGTGAATTCTTTCAGTAATAAAAACGTGAGTTTTTATTAATTAAATATTTAAAATACTTATATTTAAAGTATGGATATTTTTGTTTGTAGTATTAGCAAATAAATATTGAAACAAATGAGAAAAGTTCTATGTCATCTCAAGAGCATCCAATACGAGTTTTGGCTCCATTTTGACGTTTAGAGAGACATAGGCCTAATTCTTTTAATTCTACATAGGTCTAATTCTTTTAATAGATACATACGACCCGCTTTAAAAGGTTTGTACCTATAGTTAACGGACAAATGATTAACTATTGGATATTATAATAAAGAAGCTTACAAAGGTAAAATCCAACTGTGTAAAGAGATATAAGAATTTAGTATGCATATAAACCTCATAGATCGTTGTTTATGAACGTTATTTTTTAAAGTCAGTATGACATTACTAATGTTTTTTACACGAAAGGGAATTTAGTTTATCAACTAATTTATAAACCGTTTCAATATTTATAAACACTACACTTATAAATTAAAGTTCTCTTTAAAATGAAATAATATGAAAAATGACGAGACACTAATATTGACTTGTCATTCATTCAAAAACAAAGATGCATGCTGTTGGAACTTTGCCGAATAACGTTACCCAATTGATTTAATACATAAGAAGTGATTAGTTAATCGATCATATAATTCATCATGCAATTTGCAATCAAACTCGTCTTTAGTTACAGGTGATCCTCAGTGATTGAAACTAGACAGTAATAAATGTCTAACAGCTTGCGTAATAAAATCAAATATGTTGCGTAAATGAATAGCGTGCTTTATCTACTTCTTTAATCCATGAAATAATAATCTTTATGCATTATTATTGCAGCTGAAAGTTGTAGCATTGCATATTCAAAAGAGAGCTATGTGATCCATAACTTTGACGTAACTTTATCTTTGATCTGTCAGTTATATGGTTTCCTATATTTTACTTATGACTTATTTCAATGTTTACATATGTTATGTGGCAGCTGCCGTAGTTGAGAGATCACAACTTCATGACAGTCCTGCTACCAGATTTGTTGACCGTGTAGAGCTACCCAAGAGATACGGACATCTTTAATTACTTGCTATGGACGTAAACAATGTCACCCCCACCATGTTGTACTAAATACTAAACGACTCATGTTCAACTTAATAGGGTCAGGAGAGCTATAAGTACCCTCTCATTGCAACTTTGGCTCTCGATGCTGTGCAACATAGCACTTCCAGAGATTAGACTTCACATAAATTTCAGAAAATTTTGAATTAAGCTCGACTTAAGTTCTATAAGTGCAAGTTGCACTTTTTGTTTTAAGGGGGTAAAATCACTCCTTATTGTAATACATAGGAAAACAATGTTTTTAAACATTGTAGGATATAATTGTAATTGAGATATGTTAAATATTTATTATTTCATAATATACAACTTAAATCGTGGTGTTTTGAGATATTGAAACCCTTAAAAACTACACCTTATATTAACATTTTGACAAAAACCGTCTTAAAACGTTATGTAGGATAATATTTATCTCAAAATATATTACATACTGATTTTTTTTTTTTTATAATACGACTTAATTAGTGGCCCTTTGCGATGATACAAACCTTACAAAATACCATTTTCATTAAAATTTGTATAAAAAAAAAGTATTAAACCCTACTTGTGGTGGCCTGCTTATTTCTGTTGGTTAAGTTCGTGCGCTACGCGGTGGCCTACGTATATCTGACGGTTATGCCGCGAGCGATGTAGTCTTTTACTATTGAACGCACATTGACATTTATCGTTATTAGTTATCACCACTGAAATAAAAATAAAAAAAAAAATGCCTAATTTGATGGAATATTTTGGCTATTGCTAAGATTTGTTGTCATTGATAAAGTAGAAGTCAAAGACAAAAGAATCATAGACAGCAACTTCTATACAAACATACGTTTGTAAATGTAATATTTCTTTGTATATTTACGTTTTATTAGTATTTTTACTGTATTTGATCGTGTGTTATGAAGATTATTAGTGTTTTTGAGTAGTGAATTTATAGTTTATATACGTATATTGAAAAACATAATGTCCCTGTTCAATTGGTGCTACATTTAAATAACTATATGAAGTGTAGGCCTAGTTATAGATATGGAAGTAACTTTAGCATTATTAATTTAAATAGAGATTTATACATTTTATACAATATTATTATTATTATTTTATTTTATAAATTTTAGTATGTTTTATAGTTAAATAATTGTTTTTTTATACAATGGTCTCCATAGTAACACATTTTGTGATTTTTAATACACATTTAAAACACACATTTTTAATTAAATACATATCCACATATATTTGATATTTCCGTTTGTATTATCGGTATCTTAATGAAGTAACTAATAAAAAAAAAAGCGCTTCAAAATTAAAAAAAACGCCATGCTCCAATATATAGCCCGCAATCATACGAATCATATTTTAGTCATAACTCCGACACATTTTTAGATAATTCATCCATTAAGATTTTCTTTTGAAGGAAATGTTATGAACTTTCACCTCAAGTAAAATCATTTTTCTAAAACCTTTAACTTTAAAAACAATTTTGTATTAAAGGATTGGAAATGAGTACTTTTTGTATAGTATGCAAGGGTTTAAAAGGCAATATCTCATTACGTTGTCATGATACATAAATTTTTAAAACAGATAAATATTCTGTGGGAAAAATGCTAAATATGCTTTGCATATAACTTTTTATAAATTTGTTTATTTTAAATTATTTTTTTTATTTCAATAGCTTATATTTTTACAATTTTGCTTTCTAAATTACTAAAGCATTTGGAACTTATAACTGACATATAATTTAGTATATTACCGTTGGATTCTGATAAATTAAAACTTTATTAGTAATGGCTTCAGTTTTATTGCTTATTCTTTTTATCAAAAATGTTAGTTAGCATGACTGTTTTCACAGTAACTTCATTAATTTTTGTTGTATAAAATTCAAGAAGAGCTTAAATTAAAGCTCTTTGCACGTACTCTAAAATAAGTAAGTTGAGTAACTTCTTATTTTCCCGTTATTAACCACGAATCCCACATTCATGGTTAATAAAAAATCATCTTCAAGGAGATGTAACTCTGTCCCGATAGAACATAATGCAATGAAATATAAAGTGTTTCATGTGGTTTTATACACTATATTATCGACAAGAACAATTATTTTCGTATATTATAAGATTTTCGAGTTATTCATGAAACACTGTTGAAAATCCTGTTTTCTCTTTTTTTTATTCACTAATAACTAAAAAACTACTGTGTTTTTGGAAAATGTATACGTCATTTTTTATTAAAATTAGTAAATCTACTGAATAAGGTGTTATTTGGAATGTTTACATCCTGTAAACTTCAAGTTGGCCGATGGGCCGGAGACTACCTAAGACCACCCTTATAATTCCTCGCCGCGTCCGTTGGGGCTGCAGCTGTCTAGGCGATGAGTCACCTACTGGCAGTGTTCATACATGGTACACTTTTTTAATAGGATAGTAATTACACATTTTCAAATGTATATTTGAAATCTACTAAAAAAGTTATGAAAAATGATACTAAACTCGAGTAGGCTTTGATAGATTTTAACACTGAAAGTAGGTCTTGAGCTGTATTGCCTCTCAGATGTAATTCAACTTGCATTGCGTATACTATAATTGAGCAGAAATTATAATTTTTTCTAAATTTGAAAAAACCGATTATTTTTCATTTGATCTAGGTTTTATGCTTTTTATGAATGTCAAAACTTTAGTTAAGGACTGTTGAGGAAGACAAATTGATGGCAGAATTCGTTATTAATCATATTTTATTAAAAATTACAATAACAATTGGGAGAAAAGTTATAGGCCTATATACAATGAAACAACTTTAGAAACTGAAACACCTTACTCATTCAAGCTGAGCGACTCCCAAGACGTCTTCATCTTCGCTGTCCCAGTCGCTGTCATCCTCATCTGAGTCCCCTGGAGCAAGGTTGATTATCAGTTCCTGCACACTGTTGTCATCAAGTCCTTCACTAAGCCAATCATTGTCCATTTCTGTTTTCACGTGATCAACACATTTTTCCCAGGTTGCGGAGGGATAAGAGTTCACAGCTTCCATGAAGAGTGTCTGAACGTCTTTTAGTTTGAATGTAGTATTCTTTGATGCCACACATCCCTTTAAGTGGCTCCATACCATTTCAATCGAGTTATGATTGCAATGGTATGGTGGTAGACTAAATCCTATATTAGCCACTTTTTTGTCAGTGACGTAGGAAGTAAGCTGAGGCTTGTGAAGTTTGATTAGGTTGTAGAGCGCATACCTGGTGTAAATGGAATTCCATGGTTACGTAATCAGTCTATGTACTCTCCTTTTCTTGACAATGTTGTTGGTGCAGGATTATTCACTCGAGAGTGATATGGGGCATAGTCCATCACAATTGTGTAACCGGCTGAAATTGATTTTAACAACACTTCAAAAAACCACCCTTCAAAAACTTCGTGGTTCATTTCCTCGTGAAAATCGACAGTCTTTTTTTAATAAAAAATCAAAGGTGGTGAGTTGATCCAACCGCTGAACCCTCCTGCGTGGCATATGATCAATCTCTATCCTTTACCCAGGGGAGCATTTAGGTTGCTATCAACGTTGCTATCCGTCCAACCCACGTCCTTTGTTGTGTTGGCGTTAACCCACGTTTCATTAAGGAAAACTACCTTTTTCATATCCACATTTTTCATTTTTCTTAAGAATGTACATCTAGCTAAAGCAATATAAAGCTTTTCCATCAATACTCTTCTTTTATTAAGCTTTTTCCAACGAAAACCTAGATTTTTAACAATTTTGATAACGATGGTAATGAGCCATTGAATAAATTAGCTTTACAAAGGGTTAACTGCAGTTTTTGGAGCGTTGGTACTTCTTTTCTTCTGTAATAGTTTTGCACATGTCGACGAATAGTGGTCTTATCAAAATAGTCCATTCGAGAAAACCACGACTGCTTGTGTTTCTTCTTTTTGGGGGTTTGGAGAGCAGGAGTGGCATAGTTACATACAGCTCCTTCTCCAGTCTCGTGCGGAAAGTCCTGTTCAATCACTTGGATGTCACTGAGATGCGATGTATCGGCACCAACACTTTTTAACTCCGCTTTAATCCTTCCCACGGTCCGTATCGACACCTGACACGCATCGGACACTCTTTCGACAACTTTATTGACGTCTTTTAGCGGCCCTTTATTTTCACGTTCTCGTTCGAAATACTGAAGGACTGACGCAATTATAGTACGAGCTTTTACAAAAGGAAGCTTTATTTAAGAAGGATTACAAAAAAACAAAACAACAACAACAACAAAATATTAAAAACTGAATTTACACTAACTTTTTAAATTTTAAACACTAAAAAACCTCCTTAAAGTTAATTCTTAGATCAAAAACACATAGCATTAACGAAATTTCACTGGCGATGTTCACTGTTTGACTGGTGGTGACTCACTGGTCACAAATATGTCATATTTTCCTAATTTCAGAAGAGTATGAGTCACCCAAAACCAGTCGTGTTTACCAGATGTTTTCAGGCTAAAAACATTGTCATTATCACATTAAATATTCAAACACCGAGATCGAGTTTGGTATCGTTTTTCATAACTTTTTCAGTAGATTTCAAATATACATTTAAAAATTAAAAATGTAATTACTATCCTATTGAAAAAGTGTACCATCATATGAACACTGCCAGAGGTGACTCATCACCTAGACAGCTGCAGCCCCGACGGACGCAGCGAGGGATTATAGAGTGGCCTTAGGTAGTCTCCGGCCCATGAGCCAACTTGAAGTTTACATGGTATAATTTACGGAAGGAGGAGATTCACCCCCGGGGAAAGCGCATATCGGCACTATATAGCTTGTGCTGTATAAATTCTTTTACAAATTATTTTAAATTTCCAGAAAAAAGTATGCAAATTGAAAAGGTTCGGATGAAACTTACTGGACTACATATATCAGCTATTGATGACAATACGTATACGTGGTAGTTATCTACGTAACGCTGACAAGTAAAGCCAAAAGGCGATCGAGGGTAGATAGTGTTCCAGTAAGCAGCATGAGAGATGCTTAGAGCTCACTTGGATTACACCACCAATCCAGCGATTTCCATATTCGATCATAATAAGCACTCGGTTTCAAGATTGATCTAGAGCAATAGGAATGTAATTGAAAGAGTGTTCGAGAATGGTTGAACTTTCAGTTCCAGTTCTGTTATTGAATGCACCAGTAACTGGTGTGCTACTTGAATATTATGCTATTGGTACCACATAAATCGTTTTGTGAATAGTGACGACTGTTGCCTATGATTGTAGCCTAACCCCCATTGACGCCAACGACATGTTGACGTCTCAATAAGGTCATCAGTGATACTAACTTACAATCGTCTTGTGAATGGCGACAACTGTTGCCTATAATTGTAGCCTAACCCCATTGACACCAACGACATTTTGACGTTTCAGTACGGTCATCAGTGATACAAACACAATGGTTTTGTGAATGGTGACGACTGTTGCCTATAGTCTAACCCCATTGACGCCAACGACATGTTGACGTCTCAATACGGCAATCAGTGATACTAACTTACAATCGTCTTGTGAATGGTGACGACTGTTGCCTATAATTGTAGCCTAACCCCATTGATGCCAACGATATGTTGACGTCTTAATAAGGTCATCAGTGATACTAACTTACAATCGTCTTGTGAATGGTGACGACTGTTGCCTATAGTCTAACCACATTGACGCTAACGACATGTTGACGTGTCAATAAGGTCATCAGTGATACTAACTTACAATCGTCTTGTGAATGGCGACGACTGTTGCCTATAATTGTAGCCTAACCCCATTGACGCCAACGATATGTTGACGTCTCAATAAGGTCATCAGTGATACTAACTTACAATCGTCTTGTGAATGGCGACGACTGTTGCCTATAATTGTAGCCTAACCCCATTGACGCCAACGATATGTTGACGTCTCAATAAGGTCTAAGTGATACTAACTTACAATCGTCTTGTGAATGGCGACGACTGTTGCCTATAATTGTAGTCTAACCTCATTAAATCCAACGACATGTTGCTGCTTCAATATAGTAATCAGTAGTTGATTTGTCAAGCCTCAAGACATAGTAGAGAACGCAATGTCTTGTTACATTTTCCTTCATCCGCCGGTAACATTTCAAGGCCTCAACAACCCACGCATTGATAACATGTGAAAAATTAATTTTTAACAATGCATTAGTTCCCTTATTAGGCTTTCTGAACTTGAACTATCAGTAAAACGGTAAGACAACTCAAATAGAGATGGTGTACATTGTTTTTATATCAGTGACATACTCACAGAGTGTATAATCCTAACAAATAAAGTTTACTGTGTATTTAAAAAAATATGAAATATAACATTAAATATTTTATAGCTCGACGCATTATTTTATTGAATTATTTAAAAATATCTTGATAGATTATTTATTTTATATGTATTGACATAATAATAGTAAAAACCTTATCAATGTCAATTTGATAGAAATGAAAACTCCATTATAGGAATAAATACTATATTTAAATTGTTTTATTTATCTGTTAGTTTTAGCTTTTCAGCAATGAACTTTTCCCTGAAGAAACACCTATGTGAGTTAACTTTCTTGTTTCCTCTCAGTTCAGAAAAACAGACGATGGTATTTCTGCCTCTAGGCATATCGGATGCAAGAATTTATCTTTTTGCTGATGACACTTCCATAGAGGCAACAATTTACTATATATCCTATCTTATCCCATAATCATGCAGATCTTGAAATTAAAACTTATTTAGAAACTTGCTCGTTGGTGCAAATAAATTGATCCTCATTTAGCAAATTACTTGCAATAGAATTTTGAATAAGAAACCATCTGAATTAAGACAACTGTACTGTATTATTAGATGACTTGAAAGTCGATCATTGAAAATCTGTAAAATTCGTAGGAAAAACCATTGACATTAACTTGAAGTTTTCACAGCACAACAGATTCTGTTTTTAAGCAAATCAGAATTGGCATCTATTTGCTTAAAATATTGTCTGCTTTTGCCGATGGTAACGTATTGCTTGTTACATATTACAATTAAGTGTATTCTTATTTTGTATATAGTATAGCTTCCTAAGGTCGTGAACATACAAGAACAAAATTAGTTTTTAAATTATAAAATAAAGCAATACACATTGATTTTAATAAGCCTCTATGTACAACTTGCAAACTCTTCTTTAAATCCCACAACATTTAAACGTTCCATTCTTTACATTTTCAATATATTGCACTTTGTCCCAAAGACATCCGTCTTTACAAAGTAGGGCGTGCTCATCAGCATTTCGGGCTACGTAATAACAATAATAATAATAATAATAATAATAATAATAATAATAATAATAATAATAATAATTCTCACTTACCATCACACAAGAAACAATTTTATGAAAAGCACCGTATTTTTAATGGAGCCAGGCTACTCACCGCACTGCCTGAAGGAAGAGAACGAGTACCTGAAGGAAGAGAACGATGTCAGCGCCTTTGGTACAAACTTAAAAGAGATGTTGGTATCACGCAGCTATTTAAGTGTAAGGAGTTTTGTTTCTGATGATTTTATTTAAATTTATGATTTTAAATCTGTTCAAGTAAATGTAAGTTATAATTATAGTAATTGTTAAATTTTTATAAAATATTTATGCAGTATATGTTACAGTACTATTACAAATGAAAAATATTGATTTTATTTGAGTGCCGGAACTTGAATCCACTCGGAAGTGATATTTAAGTTAGTTTTGACTAGGTAATAAATAGCTAAAGGACAGCTTAATATGACCCCAGCGATTTGAAGTCAGTTTCTTAATTATTTAGACTCTTTTGCATCATATGTACTGTATTTTGATTTTCAGAGTACTGCTGAGTTCAAGGCTGAACAATTTTGTTTGGTTATAAATCTCACTTGCTTAATTAAATACATTCTAAGAGTATACACTTTTCTAAGCGTGCCTACCTGTTTTGTAAATAAATCTACCTTCATTTGATTTAGTTTTAGAACTTCCCTTCCTTATTCTGTGTAAGGACTGTTAATGCTGAGTACCTTATCTATTCAATTCAACTCTTGCACAATCATGTCTATTGTAGGTGATCTTTTTATTTTATCGGCACTGGTGGTGCAGTGCTGTAACCCAGCTAATAGGGGACAAAGTGTTGAGGAGATTATAGGCGATGGGCTCTATACTCGGTCCTCTTAATACAGACACGGTGTCCGCTAAATAGCTGCCATCGGTGTGGACACGACCAGAGAAATCTGGGGTGTCCATGTTGGATGATAGTCAAGGTTCAGATGTTGTGTAGGGAAGAAAACTGAGTGTCAGTCTTGTCAGTTAGCTGAAAATCAGACTAAGACTACGTGATTCGGATTCCACGTAAAGATTTAGGTGTTTTAGTTGCCCTGTGGCTGTTGGGCTATTACTAAATAGCTCTTTCTGAGGATCAATCAACCTTGGTTAGTAACAATGACTACATTCGTTCATGTACACTCATCACATTAAATCCCCATATCTTTACGATTGGCGTCTTAATAATGAATAATGATGCATTTTGTGTGACTATGAAAATCCCTATGAAGAATTAAGAAATGTAACTCATCTTAACACGTTGCATTTTAAGTTGGTTCACGCATTGATATCATGTGCACAATTAATTATTAACAATGCATTAGTTCCCTCGTTAGGCGTTCTGAACTAGAACTATCAATATAAATAGAACGGTAAGACAACTCAAATAGAGATGGTATACACATTGTTTTAATATCAATGACACACTCACAGAGTGTATAATCCTAATAAATAAAGTTTACTGTGTATTCAAAAAATATAAAATATTATAACAATAAATATTTTATAGCTCGACGCATCCTTTTATTTAATTAGTTAAAAATATCCTGATAGATTATTTTTATCTGTTGAAATACTAATAGTAAAAACCTTTTTTCAAAATCGTAATAGAATCTTTTTCTTTCAAAATTCGACTGATCTGGCGGGAAAGCGCAGAAATTTTGTAATTGCGGGTGACTTTAATATCGACACCTCGATATTAACAGTCCTATGACGAAGCGCCTTGATGACTTCATCATTGATTGAATGATCATTCGGCCTAGCCTAGTCAATCAACTGTCCGACTAGAGTCACAGATCACTCAGCAACAGCTATCGACAAAGTCATCACAAAACTAACTGATACTTGGGTGTCTGTGATCAACACAATAATCTGTGATCACTATGGCCGGCAGGTAATCATTAGTAATCATGAACCGAAACAAGACGGAATCATAAAGAAAACCATTAGAGACATGAGGCCCTCAAATATTACACTCCATAACTCTTTACTTTCGCACGAGAGTTGGAGTTTTCTAAATTGTGAAGATCCCATTGAACAGCAATACTTAACACTTGAAAACACTTTCAATTTCCATTTAAATGTGAGCTGTCCCTTAAAGCAAATAAAAATAAATAAATAAATGTACATGGATCACATGATCAATGAGCTTTTGCGCCATCCTCCCTGTCTTGTATATAAGATCATATAGAATAATCCTCCCCACAAACTATATAAACCTTGTCCTTCCTATCCCCTGTCTTTAAACAAAATGATTGAAATAGAGTTATAATTTCTTACGCTACCAAATAAAACTGTTAAGAAGTAATTTATGCTTCTGCATAAGCCACAGGTTAAGTGAATGAATTAAAATACTGTCCCGGATAAGTATTTGAAGAACTACCGGAATATTGCGAATTAGAAAAAGTTGAAATCTGCTATTGATTTTGAATACAACCTGATGTATGCTAATGTATTCATAAGAGTGGGTACATTGACTGATCTGGTTACTCAAATTATTGTAAACACCTGCAGATCACGTGCTCTAGAGTGTGCCTGACTATAGAAGTCCTGTCATTAAAAGATTATTTAGAAGAACGATTTGATTCTATAGTGACAATTACATGAGGCTGAATACATAATATTGTAAATGTGTATCACTGACATGCATATAACGAATATTAAATACAGAAATATATATTTACATATTATTTACCTTAATTAATAAAAACCGTTTAACTATTCATTAGAACCAATTATCTAAACACACTGAAAGATAAATAAATATAAAGTTAAAACCACGCAGGAGACACGTCGTAGAAACATTTACTTGCAAACAACTTATTGACACAGCAACAAATAAAATACTACAGGCGCAAATAACATGTGACATGGACTATAAGCACAACTTCGCTTTTAAAGGAATCCGCTGGCACTGGTGGAAATTATGCAAAAAGCTTGTTTGAAACCAAACGTTGATGGAATATATTCTACATAGCAGAATGGGGAATGAGTTTTCTATTTTACGAGAAGAAAATGTCGTAACTTTACCGAGACGTTATTGCAGGAAAGTGACAACATTTCAATTACGTAGAAAAAAATGTTTTACAGGCACTGACCATAAGATTTGTAGTGTGCCAATTATTTTAATTTGTTATTCGTGAAAAACTGAAATGAGAAATCAATGGTTTCACATATAAGACACGTTTGCTATGTATATAGAAGACTCCCTTGGATAATTTAAAGCCTTATTCTAAGATTAAAACTTGTTCCGTAGTGAACATTTCTGTTTAAAAATTTAAAAAAATTAAATAAAGATCCTGACGGAAATAAAATGTGCACATCTTTAAATAAGGTGAATTTGTTAGCCTGTCTAAATTAACAATTAACAATAGCCTTATATGTTTATTTATTTTAAATAAATAGTTTATGTATTTATTTTTAATATTAATTTTAATTAAAATATGTAGAAGAATAATTTGGAGAAAAGTTAAGAAAAATTGCGTAAAAAAAGATTGGATGAATTAATCAAGTAGTAGCCTATGTTGAATTTCTACAGAAAATTGGGAAACCATTTTAATTGTACAGCTATTGATCTTCGATAAGTGGAAGTGTCCAAAAACCGACTAGCAGACACTTATCCGCATGCGACACAGCGCGTTGCGAGATGTCCGGCCAATCCGATTGCTACAGAGATTCTCAGGTCTTTCTCAGGCGTGATTCTCACGTAATCGAACCGTTTGGCGCAAGAATGGAGACGGGTTTCCCCTAATCACATCCATCGCGTTGGGCTCGATCTCCTGACCCGTTTACCCAAGGTCACGTCTAAATCAGGTTTTATTATGGTCGGTATATTCTTCGCAGGGTCGTATCTGCGCCGAACACAATGCGCGTTGCTAGCGAACCCTCTCAGCTCACTGGCAATATTGCGCAAAGGGTCTGCGCACACCCTCTCCTGGGAAGCACTGTCCTGCACGTCATGTCACCGCTCTAGCCTTGATATTCTCTCATAAATTACCATCTGGCTATCTATCACGCAGCCCATGCCACTCGATAGAGACTTCAGCAGATTATTGACGTTGAGACAGGTTGAAATATTGAGCCGTTACACCGACATTGTTGTTTTACAGAAACTTCTATGTGGTTTGCAAACAGAAAAGAGATATTAATTATCGATCATATACATAATTATCCTTGGAAATGATCAATGGCTCAATTGCTGGCACGAAGACAGTGCAATATAGTAGACGCTGAATTCCCGCTTTAAACGTCTCATGTAGTTGAGTAGTAACTGAGATTAAGTGGTAGGGAGGACTCTGTAGTCCTGACTTCACTTCTAAATAAAGTAATTTTCATTTCATGCAGTAGACATGACCTTCCACCTAAAGCATTGTTCTTATTCCATTGCAATGCTGTTCGATTTTATTACATCCCTAAGAACATTTAAATGTTGTTAACATGCAAACAAAACTAATGTTTGTAAATTCTTGAATGTCTGACGAGAGTTGAAACTGTTAGGCACCATAAAAAGTGATAAAATAAATTAAAACTCATTCACGACGATTTAAAATCAATTATTAATTATCATCCAATGTTGTATTCTTAAACTAATTCAACATTCGATATTTCCTTAGATTGTAATTAACTAGAGACATCATTACAAATTCTTTTGGGGTTAATCATTTAATATCTTGCAACCTTCATGTTTTTTTTTTAGATTAGATTAGAATCTAATCTATCCCTTAGAATCAAGGTATCCCTTGATTATAAATCAATGTCTAACAAAATATCCAAAAATTTATTATTTTATATAAAAATGTAGCATTTATTAATTTAAATTATAACTATGCAATGTAATGAGGATTGTATTCAAATATCTTGTCGGTTAGGAAATTAACATGTTTGTAACGCAGTGTAAAAAGATTTAGTAAAATATTTATTAAAGTCTGTAAGCAAAAATGTAGACTACGCATGGCTTTATGAAACCTTAGTAATTCACAGTCATTTTAAAATTATCTTTGCTCTTAAGCAAAACAAGTACTGTATTTCTGATTCTCAGAATGCTGCTGAGTTCAAGGGTGCGTGCATTTTGATAGCTTACAAACCTCGCTAGCTGAATTAAACACGTTAATAATTTTAACTCATTAGTATCTATCTACCTTCATTTTTTCAAAGAAATTTAACTCTAAAATTTGCAATCTTCCTGTTTTGTGTAGCTCCATGAAAATTGTAGTGAACAATTAGGTAAGTGGTGCTGTACATGCCACGAGAAAGCTGCAGAGCCTCGCAATTATTTTATATAACTTAGCCAGATTAGCTCGTTGTTCATGGCACGGGTAAGTAGTTCATCAATGTAGATACCGATCTGGTGCACGGCGTGAAGTGGTGCATCCTCAGACTGCACTCCTTACATAAAGTAGACCTTTCACACGTCTGCGGCCCGTGACGAACTGACCGACGGTTGATAATGTCTCATCTTAGAAATAGATAAAACTGTAAACATTCTTGAATCGACGGATTTTTTATATGTTATGCCGAGTATCTAGAAATGACTTACTATCTGAACTTTATTTGGCCCAATATGCCAACGAGTTCCACAGTGAGATCAATATTCGACTCTTGTTCAGCTTTCCATATATGGTTTTTTTCTAGATATATATCCCCTCAATAATGATTTAAGATATTAGTATAGAAACTGTACGTTCTATTTGCTTTTATCAATTTAAATTTAAGATATACAAATGTGCTTCAAAATAGTGACCACTGAAAATATTCAAAACTGATGACTTCAAAATAGGTAGTTAATATAAAATCAGCAATGCTTTAATACACAGTGTTGTGGAACATACCAACCAGGAAATTCTTCACCCCCCCCCTCCTTGTGTTGAGAAAGGAGTGGCATATCTTTTCCGGTTGCTCAGCCAATCTAGAAGCTCCCAGACATTGTCGCAATTTTATATAAAGGCTTCTGAGTGCTATTAGCACCCTCCAGAGTGGTGATTGGGACCATTCCAGTATACTTTACCGGAAATTTCTGGATCGTAGTGGCATATTCTCTAGAAAGACATCCTTCCACCGACTCGAGTGACAGTGTGTGTGTGAGTTTTAAGTACAGTGATAACTGCTAAACATTGATAGCTCATGAACCGTGGCTGATATTCAACAAATATAACTAGTGGTACTGTAAAAAAGAGTGGTTTGATTTCAAGTGCAAAAAGAGTGCCTAGTAGTAATTTACATTAGTAAATACCAATTAGATGTTAAATCTATTGTGTTTGAGATAAAATAAATAAACTCTTAAGAACCTGACAGTTAAAGATAATTTATTTAAGGACCACACAGTAGTTAATTTCAGTTGAAATGGATGTCAACAACCGCTTTGGGTTTTATTGACAAAACCAGACATCAGTCTTTAATGTAGATGTTTTATAGTAGATTAAACAGAACCTGCTTTGTTTACGATGTTTGTAGTTGCTGTTTATGAGAGTCCAAGCAGGCATGTCTGTAGTTTGTCCAGGCACTATGGCGGACACTGAGGAGTAAGAGACGCGATCCTCCGCTCACGCACGCACGCTGTTTGGACCTTTGCAATGGGTTATGTCACCTACCTAATTCACACAGTCCACTAAAGTTAATAGCCTATGATTGCAAAATAAATCTTTTAATTTGATCCTCGTTTTGAGATATAATCGAATGTTAACGTTTAACTATATGATTTAAATAATTTGGGCTTAATTTCAATTAAGTGGAATTCAATACAAAGAGCAAAAAATAAAACAAAAAATATAATATACTTTACTTTTTTGTCACTCTGGTCGGTACAGCCCAAGTCTGTGAGAGTGAGTGCCTTCCACGCCTGGACATAGTGTAGGATGTTATTTATTGCTATGGTAAGTATTATATTATAGAGGCTAACAATATTACTTACCTTATTAAAACACAAATATGACAAAGGACCTACTTTTTTTAAAATAAAGATTTAATTTTTCTGTTTCAGTTAGTTTTGTCAAGAGGACTTGACATATTTTTATTTTGCTTTTCCCATTAAAAACAGTGATTTAACAATTCTATTGAATACTTACTGTGTGCAGGCATATTTCTTAATATAATTTGCTTTATGATTTTTTTTAATATTATTATTACCAACTCCATTGGAATTTTTAGTACTAAAATTATTTGAAAAGAAGCGTTTTGTGAAGGCGTGAGAACAGATTCTATAAAAACACGTTGTTGCTAATTTTATATTATGCAATCTTTTATCATTTTATTACTATTAGTTATTTCCCTATACATATTGTACGTACATATTTTCCCATTAGGCACACTGTTATTTGTGTTAAATAACGTACATAGATCTGTCATGTTGATCAGATAATAAATGAAAGGACACACGATCTGACAGTTCTATCACTAAGGCTCACATTTCAAGTATATTTTTTTCAAAAAAAAAAAAAAGGTTAAATATATAAAGTTTCACCCAAGACATAAAACGAGCTACCTACGACAGCACCGTTTACTGCTGCTATCGGCTGAGGGTCTAAGGAAATTCGGATGTAATCCGAACATTAACAGATCCTGTAATAAGACAAGTTACTAACTATATATTTTAGAGAAGTAAAAATAAATTATTGTTTCGCAAAAATATATAATTTGGAACGACTTTATATTGTCTTTTTTAACGCTTACCATAATCCTATTAATTTCTTGTTACCAATCATTTAGTAAATATAGGATATAGAGGTCACACTCGATTTTCGAGATCACATTAACATTAAACCTAACAAGTCAACAATAATCCCTCGATAACGAAACCATAGCAATTCTCCCATATTCCGATTTTAAACAAGTAAATAAAAAAATTTTAAAGCAGTCAAAATAAAGTAGTATCCTTATATTTCATACTCACTTCGCTCGTTCGGGGCTTCACCTCCAAACTCCCATTGACGGCATGATTAAATTGTGACTAAAAATGATCACGAGCTACCAAAGTAGGCGAACGACTACCCAAGTTCATAGTTCCCTGTAGGGGTTTCACAAATGATATAAGTTGCTAGACAATATGCTCATAGACTACCCAAATAAGTTAGTAGCTACCCCGAACGATCCCCGGACACTAAATAAGGACATTTACTACTCAAGTTGATCAAAGGGGTCGTATTATTAACTAGTAGTAGTTGGAAAGTATATATTGTACATTAGTAATAAAATTTTGATAGTTACCAAGGTTAATTACGAGATACAATCCAAGTTTATCCTTGAGGTTGCCCAATATAATCATGGGTGGTTACCCAAATTGTTCACGGGGGTTGCTCAAGTTGTTCACGAGGCCAACCCAACATGATCACAGGAGGTTACTTAAGATCATCACGAGGGCTTCCTAAGTTAATGACGGAATGCTATCCAAGTTTATCACGGGTGGCCAACCACCAAGTTTATCACTAAGTTTATTAAGGGTGGCTACCCAATTTGATCACGTGGGGCAACCCAAGTTGATCTTTGAGGCTACACAAGACAATAACGGGTTGAACACAGGGATTAACTACGTTGATCACAAGGGCTATCTACGTTAATCACGGTGCCTACCCAAGCTGACCACGGAGGCTACCCAAGTTTATTATAGTGATGACCGAAGTTGATTATGATGGCTACCTATGTTGTCCAAGAAGGCTACCCAAAATGATCACAGGTGGTTACCCATATCGATCAAAAAAAGTTTGACCATTAGTAGCTACCAAAAATGATCACAATTGACCACACAATCTGACTGCTACTCAAACTGATCAGCGATGCAACCCAGATTGATCACAGGGGATTACACAAGTTAATCAAGTTAATCATGGGTGGCTACCCGAGTTAATCACGGAGGCTAGCTACGTTGATCATGGGGGCTACCTAAGTCGAGATAACGGTTGCCCAAGTTAGTCACGTGGGACTACCCAAGTTGGTCACGAGGGATTACCTAAGTTGACCATGGGGGCTTCCCAAGAAAATCACGGGTACAAGATGATCATAGGAGACTTCCAACTTAATTATAGGGTTAATGACAGGTACTGCCCAGGTTGATCACAGGGAAGTACAGGACTGATAACGCAGGGCTGCCCAAGTTAGTCACGGGTGCTACCAAAGTTGGTAATAAGTAAGCCCTACTATCAAATTTAACAATACGGGAAGTGTGCCTCAGGTTATAATGGAAGCCATTTAAGTCAATCATGAGTCCCACTCATGTTAATCTCGATGGACTGACCACCCAAGTCGATTAAAGGGGCTAACAAAGTTGATCACGAGGGTTACCCGAGTTGATTACAGGTACAACAAGTTTATGACGGTCTACCCATTGATTATAGGGACTACCCAAGTTGATCGCGAAGACTACCCAAGATATTCATAGGAACCAACCAAGATGATCACAAGGCTACTTAATACTAAGATGATTACGTGGGTCTCCATAAACTTATCACGAGGGTATAAATATATTTATCACAGAGTGATACCTAAGTTATTCAAGTATTCCTACCGATGTTGATCGTGGGGGCTATACAAATTTATTACGGTATGTTACCTAAGTTGATTAAGGGCGTGTACCTAAGTTTATCACGTGGGGCTACCCAAGATGATAGTGGGTGATTTCCTAAGTTGAACATAGGGGCTCCCAATATGATCTCGGGGGGGGGGGGGATCTAGACAAGATGATCATAAGGAATTACCTAAGTTGTTGATGGTATATTACCGAAGTTGATCACGGAGGCTGGTCAACAGAGTAGTAAACGTAAAAACGTAAAGGTTTTAAGTTTGCAGCTTGTTATAATTATGCTTAAATGGGAGGATATATTTTAAAAATTACATTTTCTTTCAAAAAAATTCAAATTTATCGACTTGTGAGGAAATGGTAGAATATACAAAAAAAATTATATGACACTTTTTGTATGGAACTTACTTGTTAATTTGAATATTTAATTAGATGTTTCGAAAACTAAATATTACAGATTCTGTAAAATAAAAACCTAAATTGTGCAAACAGGTAAGCGTTTTATCATCAGCCATTTTAATTTTTTTTGGGTTATGAAGTGCAAAATCTAACTGTGTAGCATTTTATTTACAGAAAATGTGAAAGTAAGTATGTAAGGTTTTAGTTTCTGACTTCTTTTAATCTTACTTAAATAGGAGAAACTATTTTAAAAAATCACATGTTTTCAACAAAACTTAACTTTACTGACTTTTTATGAGGAAACTATAGTATGTACCACCAAAATGTACATAGCACATTTTATACAGAATTAAAATAATAATTTGAATATTTCATTAGATGCTACATAAACTAATTATTACATCTTCAGTAAAACAAAAACTTTAACTCTGCAAACAGGACAACAGTTTTACGTCAGCCATTTTGATTTATTTCTAGATTGTGAAAAGTGAAAAATCTAAATTTCTAGCAGTTTGATAACAAAAGATTTTAAGTTTCTAGCTCCTTTTAATCAAGCTTAAATGGGAGGAGTTATTCCAAAAAATTACATGTTTTCGACAAAACTCAAGTTTACCAACATTTTCTGAGGAAACTATAGTATGTACCACAAAATCATATACATAACTTTTTGTGCAGAATGTAATTATTAATTTGAATATTTCATTTGATGTTATCTTAACTAAAAATTATAGTTTCAGTAAAACAAAAACCTCTACTCTGCAAACAGGTCAGCGCTTTCACATTCGCCATTTTGAATTTTTCTAGGTTATGAAAAGAGAAAAATCAAATGTGATAGTATTTTTGATAACAAATTAGTAAAAGTAAGTAGTTTGCTGGGTTTTAAATTCTTAAATTATCGTACGAATTATTATTTCTTATTTGGTAATAAGGCAATCAAATACGAAAAATCTAACGAAAATCTAATTTTTTGAACGAAACGTGAGCTTTAACGATTTTTTGCGTACTTATTATTAAAAATACAAAAAAATATTATGTGAACGAAATTGTAGGAAATTTAATTACAAATCTGAAATATGCTACTCAAAAATATGGGGTTAAAAATTAAAAATGTTTAGTTTTCGACTTTTCCCGTCAGTTGATCAGTAAAAGCTACAAGTGTGCCAAATGCCAAGCTTCTAGCTCATCTGGAAGTAGGTTAGATTTTGTATACGTGAGTGAGTGAATCAGTGAGTTACACATGCGGCTATATAGATATTAGATTTAAAAACTGTAATATTTCTTATTTACTGTCACATAATAAACATAACATATAAAATGGAACTATATAATTCAACTTTTATTATTCCGATAAAGAATGAAATGTTGCTCTACTTACTTTGATAGTGTAATTATTATGACAACATCTGTTTAGTGTCAACACCAGCTGATCGCTCTTGGACTGTCGGTGTTTCCGCCTCCGCTACAACTTGAACAACGGCTGAGTCGTTTGTTCCCGTATGTTCAGGGGGTGGCATGGGTGGACTGGCATGTCCCAGCAGATGTTGGCTTCTGTGCAATCTTGTTCCATCACCACTCACCATTTGTATTTTCATATCTGTAAATGAATGGATTCTTAGGTCCTGGAATGCAATTGTTGGACAGGGAAAGGTGGGATATTAGTTGGTAATCACAGACTTTGCAAGAGAAATGAAAGAGGCGAGAGACTACTAATATAGTTCGGACCTTTTACGTTAATTCACTACCACTACATTGGTTAGGTTTGTTTAGGTTATGTTAGGTTAACCTGAGTTATTGTAATGAATTAACGTAAAAGATAATAGAGTTCTGCTCTAATCATAAAATTATTTTAACAAATACCATTTTTCAACACCAGATGAACAATCCAGATGGAGGTTTATCTGGAAGGCACCTGTCGATACAAGGAGAGCACAAATAGGTTATATTCTAGTTTGAGAGAGGTTTAAGAACCTAGTGAAATACAGTAAAAGCTACCCAGAGGCAGACATAGACAGTTATCAAAACATCGTTTTTTGCACTGTGAATTAAAGTTAAAAGTTAAAGTTAAAGTTCGTCTTATTCTACCAGGCGAAGTTAGGGCTAAGAAGCCCTCTCTAACACTTAACCTGGGGACCAACGGCTTTACGTGACTTCCGAACCACGGGAGCGGCAGGGCAAAATCTGTTAGTGGTCAGATCGGGAATCGAACCCGGACCGATTGCGTGTCAAGCCAACGCCTTAGCCCCTTAGCTACGGCCGCTCCAGTTTTAAGTTTAAGAAGTTTAAGAACTTAGAAAAAAAAGTAGTAGACAATAATGGAAACTATAAAAACCAAACAAGAAACCAGAAAATAATCAGTAGGAAGCTGAAATAGAAAAGTTCACAGAGACCACAGAAAGTTTAATTACTCATAGGAGTAGTGGAAGAAAACTAAGCAGAGCAATTAATACAGATGAAGTGGTTTTGGGAAAAAGAAGCAGGAAGTGGGAGGAGTGTGGATCTGAAATGAAGTTATAGAATTGATAAAAGAAAGGAGGGAGTTTAAGTGTAGTATTGTAAAGTAGTGAATCTTGGACTATAGTGATAAGAAGAGGCTGCTTGGATTTTAAACCTTATGTTATAGAAGAATTTTAAGAGTGAGCTGGGCAGAAAGAAAAATAATGGGGCAGTTTTTGAAGAATCTCAAGAACTGAGACAGTTAATGAGAATCATTAAAGAACAGATAGCTATGTTTTTTAAACGCGTACTGCGAAATTGTGGGCTATTGAACAGAAAATAGGGGGGAAAATTGGGGGTAACAGTCACAAAGGGTGTCCACGGCTGGACTTCATTAGTCATGTTACACGAGATTTGGGATATGGTGAGACATATCACCAGAAAAAGGAAGGCGCAGAAGAGGAATGAATAGAGAGCAGCTACCTACAAACTTCAGGGATGAAAATTAAGAAGAAAAAATTAATTGAGTTATATGTTGTATTTTCATTAATCATCCAAAAGCTAATTTATATAACTTGTTAATCAATGTAAGTACTGGATAAGTTGACTTACGAGTATGAATTATTAAAAGAGTTAATTAGTACTAGTTCATATAAAACCTGTATTCAGCTTATGATCTATGGCTCTTTAACTATACAAATCTAATTAATCGGAAATTACGAAAAGACAATTGCTAGCTGGTAGCTCAATGGCTAAGGCTACGGACTGTTGAGGGCAAGGTCCAAGGCTCGAATCTCCAACTTAGCTTAAGGTTAGTACTTCATTCGTTGAATAATATCTAGGTTAGTCCTGTAGGCCCTTGCAAACTAGTGAGAAAAGTTTTAAATAAAAATAGGAAAAAATAATTAATCTTGAAACATTAAATTTCATTTAAATCAATTAATATTTTGCACACAATGAACTTGGAACTGAAGTCAAAATAAATGCTCAATATTAAAATATTATTAAGTAGGCTATTGAACCATCCTTACAAACATCTTAAAGTAAAGACAATGCACAGTACTTTGAGATTTAAATTTAAAATATAAAACGAAAGAATAAACTATATTTATTATTCTAACACGAACTTCGGAATTTCGTTTATACGATGTTAAATTATTGCTTTACAGTTATGTTGCATAAAAAATAATACTTTGTGAATTTGTTAGACTATAGCATTATATTTCTTTGAAGTGTTTAAATAAATAATTGATACTCTGCGAGTAACGTTCGAAGCTCACTTTTTTCTCTAACAGCGGGTGGTAAAGTCTGTGGAAGACAGGGTCTGTAAATAGCATATAAACTACTGCCAATAAAATCCATACAAAGCCCATTTACTAGCACTTAACTCGATAACCGGGGCATGTCTAGTTTATGGCCAGGATACTCCATCAAGGCTGGAAACACTTCCGCATTTATCCTTCGCGAAAATACCATTATTATCTTTAAAACTGACTCCAGTCTGGTATTTGACTTGGCTCCCGGTTTACGGTCAGATAATAAGTCCATAAACCCGATGGTGAAGACAGCAAGGTCATGTTGGGCACATTGTTCACGAATAGTAAAATTTGCTAAGTGGCCTGGAATATCAAAATTTAAATTACCATCACCTTTCTGGTTTATTGCAGTAATTAATTGACAGTTTTCTAAATTTTTCGGGTCATTTTGGTTCAAATTTCTTTGAGTTCATTGCAATTACTTCTATTCAAACACTTTAATTACAATAAATATGTAAATATAAGCTATATTGACGGACCTATTCAATCAAATAAATCTTTTCGAGCTTATCTAAATACTTCTCTAAAGAGTCTCAAGAGTTCAATTTCTTTGCACAATTAAATATCATGGAAAGCCTTCGACATGATTCTTTTGCGGTTGTTCAAGCTGCAGAAAATGACAACAAGAATAATTTCTAAACTATCATTTTAGACGGAGCGAGATTCGTGTGACACCACGTTCAAAACACTACAACTGTTGACCCTGCCATTCAAATACATCTTAAAGACTGCTCATTACTGTAGAGGTAAATGTGTCCTCACACGAGGCATTGAAGTCCAGTGTCATGCAACTAGAGGCAGGTAGAATTACCGAATTGGACAGCATAGGCCGGTTGTTCATGAACTCCTTCCCTCTTAAAGTTGGTGTTCATCTAATCAACAGTTTACCGTGCGAATATGAACGTCTACTATGCTTAAAGCATCAAGGCAAGGTTTAAAACATTTCTATTTCTGAGGCCTTTTACAGTGGGAAAGTATTCTTCGCGTAGAGTATAACTGGGAGACAATTGCATTATCTGACTCCGAGAATGGACTGGCCAAGCCTTGTATAGGTTTGAATGCTTGAGACAATTTTGTATGTTGAATGTTGTGCGAGTGGTTGTGTAGCATTATTTTTTAAGTTGATTATTTTTTATAAATTTTTAGTGAAATTGTGTAATAGTCTTATAGTTAACAATTGCGACAAAATGTCTTGTTTTTATTCATTATATGAAATTATAGTAATATATTATTATTATTAATACATAAAGTTAGTCAAAAATGATTTACAAAATGTATAACGAACAATGATTTACAAAGTGGAGTTTTTATTCAAAATATACTGAATTAAAGTTGTAATGACTTGATTATTTGTGTTTCATGTCAGTAGATGGTTTGTATGACTATTCAAGGACCTATCTTGTTATCTGACTACGACTAGATCTTAGTAAAACATTAATAATTAAATATCAGGTTCCATTAAGTATTAAACAGCCAATTTTAGTCTGGAGTAAATATTACAGTGAACATTCTAAAAAGGAATGGTAGAAGGAAAGAGGTGAAAGTTCGTTAACTGTGTGGTGATAAAGTAAACACACATTATTCCAAGGATCAGCAGGTCATCATTCTCGCCAGCTAAGGTGTTGCTACTTGCGCTAACGACGGGCATTATCGGTGGACCGACAGACGTGAGGATCATCAACTGGCACTCGTTAGGTCTACTCTGGAACAAGTTGCAGTCTTGACGAAGGCCGCGAGTGAAGCCGTTAGTCGAAATTACCTGTTAATAGTTCGAATTTATCAAGCTAGTGTGTGAAGGTAAACGTTTAGAGGCGTAAATCAGAGTGGGAAAGTCACCCACAGAAAATTAGGTTAGACAATAGATAAAAGATCACAATCTTTTATAAAACATAATTCATAATAAAAATGATACAGTCATTAAATACTCAGTTTGAGTAAGAATGAGCTTTTGGTTAATTGCCAAAGATAGTAAATAATAAAATCTCTTAGTAACGACAAACTTATGGTAGGAGTATATGTTGGCCTTACATACATTGATATTTGAGTACATATTTTATGAGTATGCACCATAAATCTTCCTTTTTTTTTTTTTTTTTTTTTTTTTTTTTTTTTAACTGGTGTCATAAATAAAGAAGGGTTATATTTAACCGTCAGTAGCGTTAACTTATGATTATGAACAGTAGGTGCAACCGTAGAGAGGGAGTTGTCGTATTAATTGGAGGGGTGAGTAGTCAACAAGGAGTATTGTTCTTTGAGAGTGAGGAGGTCACACGGATTTGGGTTCGTAAGAGGACGAGTAGACCAAAGGAGTCTGTAGGTATAAATAAAAACCCGCCAAGACTCACGAGTGACTGAGCTGAGGTCGATGTGTCTCTAATATTAAAAATTAGTTCCTTTCTGAATGTATTTTGGCTAACAATAATGAAAGAGGCTTACTAAAATCAACATCACAACATATATGTACTATTTTGTTCTTACAGAAAGACATTTATGTTAAGGGGTGATACATTAATTTGTACCAACCCCATTTTGATTAGGGTCATATAGAGAGAAAACAGTGTTAAATAAGGACAGCTATTGGAGGAATGGTGGAGGGAAGAAGGAAAAGAGAGAAGAAGGAGCCAATTGATCAATGATAAAGAATAGAAACGGTTACTGTGACCCATTGATGATGGCCCAGAACAAACAAAAATGAAAAATATTTAATGAAGACCTGCCAGGAGGCCTGAATACTTATGGTTTTTACCTACACGTTAGTAAGCAATTATTGAAATGTCTATAAAAACTATTAGTTTTTTTACTATTGTAATCACATCACAAAGAAAAACGTATCTTAATATTTTTGACAAAGTTAGTGAAAATGTCATTAGAATCACTGTTAAAACTGAACCGTATTTAGAAACTTTCAGAAATAGAACTTCAAAAGTAAGTACTTTTCTGTACAACTTAAAAATTTTACGCAACAATACCACTGTACGTGTACGGGTGGGTGAGTGGGTCAATACCACTGTACGTGAACGGGTGGGTGGGTGGATCAATACCACTGTACGTGGACGGGTAGGTGGGTGGATCAATACCACTGTACGTTGACGGGTGGGTGAGTGGGTCAATACCACTGTACGTGGACGGGTGGGTGAGTAGGTCAATATCACTGTACGTGGACGGGTGGGTGAGTGGGTCAATACCACTGTACGTGGACGGGTGGGTGGGTGGATCAATACCACTGTACGTGGATGGGTAGGTGGGTGGATCAATACCACTGTACGTGGACGGGTAGGTGGGTGGATCAATACCACTTTATGTTAACGAGTAGGTGGGTGGTTCAATACCACTGAACTTGTAGGGGTGGGTGGGACAATACCACTGTACGTGTACGGGTAGGTAGGTCAATACCACTTTATGTTAACGAGTGGGTGGGTGGCTTAATGCCACTTTGCATGTAGGGGTGGGTGGGTCAATACCACTGTACGTGTACAGGTAGGTGGGTCAATACCACTTTATGTTAACGAGTGGGTGGGTGGTTCAATACTACTGTACGTGTAGGTTTAGGTGGGTGGGTCAATACCACTTATTAATGAACTTGAATTTGCATCCATCGGTGGTCGTAGTATTATTGTTAGTAAATATTGCTAATGAAGTCTGTCTGTCTGTGTGTGTACTACTCAATCACGCAAAAAATATTGGAACCATTCAGATGAAATTTTGCATGGACACTCTTAGGGTTTCTGGTTAACACATAGGCATATCTTTATTTTGATATCCCACAAGGGAACGGCTCCAGGGGCTTTAAGAAGTATCCATGCAAATCCTTTGGCAATATCAATTTGACAATTGTTTATAATAGTTTACACAATAATTAGAAAAGACGACGAGGCTGCGCAGTAGACATGTGACGTCACATGGGCGAAATCAGCTGATTTGTTTATTCTATTAACTACTAGTAACTGAACCTACCAATAATTAATTATATAGAAGCATTGAGCTAAATAGTAATCAGACATTTCAGTACCGATCTTAGCTGGCATCTGCCTCAGCACTGTCACGTCGCAGGGAGCGTGCTGACGACCAGTTCTTCAAGCACTTACAGTTGCGTAGCCTGATTTACTCCTGAGACTCCAAAGAAAACCTTTCAACCATAAGAAAAGTAGAAAATTGGACTTTATGTGCATTTCCTTAGAGATCGACACGTAATAATTGAGAGATGGGTTTATAGAGATAAATAGTTTTAAAAAAAAACAACTTTCTCTATGGATAAAAATATAAAATCTACTATGTGATCTGTTCTTATGAGGTTCTTGGAAACTATACATTACTAAATTTACTTTAAACTCATTACTATAAATTTTAATTTCTTAAGGAATACTAGATTTTATTTTCATCATACACTTTCTACTAATATTCATCGTACATAATTAATAAAGGGTTAAATTAAATGTATATGATTCTGATGAAATATTAAACGTTTATTAAATTGTCATTTTGATTTAAGAGCATCGATAGACTTGCTGACACTAGAACTAAAATTATTATTTGACATTTGTAGCTATTAGATTGCTTAATATATATATATATATATATATATATATATATATATATATATATATATATATATATATATATATATATATATATATATATATATATATATATATAAAGAACAACACTTAGCAATCTTTTTTTGGTGTTTTTAATGTTCAAAATCGATTTCTGTCTCGAAAGACCATCATCAGTTGAAAACAGAATACAAATTATTATTACGACGATTCTTATCGCAATTTGTTAATATTTCAAACTGATTAATGTGGATAATAATTTGAGATGCTTGTTGAATATATGATTCGTGATAGTAGGGCATTATATTTAACATACATAATTTGACTAGGAAATATTAAAATTGATTGTAATTTTATGGGAAATTATATGGGACAGGGTTCTTGTTAATTTTTTTACTGAATTTCATTTTCATAGTAGATACATAAACAAAGTATTTGATAGTTTTTTCTGCGAAAAAGCTGAAAGTTTAGGGAAATGAGGAAAACGAGAAAAACATCTTTTTTCGTAACTATAGCAATATGGGATCTCAAATTGTGCGGAATCGTGCCCTGATCACGAATATGGGATATTTACAATCGAATCATTATTACTAAGCACGTTAGCGCCGGAAATGTTCCGATTTCAGGACGTTACGTTCTGTTAGGATAGAGATATATTGGGTGCTGATAGGTAAGTTATGTTAGGTTTGTTTACGTTATGTTAGGCTTTGTTAGGTTAACCTGATTTAACCCCCCTAACCTCACTAACCCAAACCTAACCTATTAACACCCAACCTAGACCTATCCTAACAAAACATAACCTTACTGAAACCAGAATATTTCCTAATGTGCTTAGTAACGGTTCGATTGTAAAGGCTTTGTCATATTCATAATCAGGGCAAAGTTTCGCAAAATTTGAGAACCCACATTGATATATTTACGGAAAGAAAATTATTTTCTATTTTTCTTCATTTTCGGCTTTTCTACTGAAAAAACTATCATAATCTTGATTCTTTATGTATCTACAATAAAAAAAATTTTGAGTCAAAAAATTGACAAGCTCATGTTCAATATAATTACCATTTATGTATGTATTATTTGGGCGGGATAGTATCCATTTATTAATGGCTGATTCTTCAATATAAGTTGTTTTTAGAGAAGTGCACGAGCTACTGGGGTGTTATGTAAAGGTGGGTAGGGATCTAATCCATTCAAATCATAACTTGGTGGGTCACCAAGCCATTTTAGCAGGGAGATTGGGTGGGGTGATAAAATATTCAAACGGGAATATTTGGTTGAAAACAAAGCTTTTTATGAAAGGATTTTAAAAATTAATTTAGTTAGCGTGGGTGCGTGAGTTACCGAGTGGAGGAGTAAGCTACGGATTGGGTGAGTGGGTTACCGAATGGGGGAGTAAGCTACGGAGTGGGTGATTGGGCTACAGAGTGGGTTTAATGTTGAAGAAGGTTTTGAGACTAAAGGTAATTTGTAGAGAGTGACGGTGGGAAATCCATTATGAGAATTGCAGAATTGAGAATGATTTTGTACGTAGTTGGGGAAGGCTGCTAATATTTGTGGGAGTATAAAGAAGTGTGCGTTCAAAGCATACTAAAGGATGGTTAAGAAACCTACTGCTTCTGTTAATAAATGGCTCATCTTACCTGCTTAAGCTCAATTAACTGTGGACACTACGGGATATGTAACTTGTGTTGCATAAGTTCACTGAGAAACTTTATTAGAATGAAGCAGTGCTTAACCTGCCACTTCTTAGTAGCTATCTCTATTCAGTTTCTTCTTCTCTAAACAATGTTTGTCGCGCTATGTTACATTAACATAAATGTGTTAGTGTCTGCATTTTTATGAACAATAAATTCAAATTGCTAGAGCTATGATGCATCTTAACTTTTACAACTCCAGTAGTACTATCAATGTAAAATAAATTATAAGCTAGCATAATTTGATAAGTTACATACTTGGATCGAACTTCTTTGCCGTTAAATGACATATTTAATTTAAAACTACACATTTTATATAACCATATTTTTATGGAATTTAGGCTACAATATATGTCCAAATTTGATAAATGCCAAAACAGTTCACCAAGTTAAATCATTGCAAATTTAGTTAACAACTGTTTAAGCAGTCATTACAATACGAGTTAGTTGTTAGCACATAATGATACTGATACAACAGAATAATTGCCTAATTTATTATTAAACTTATGTCATAGCGTTATTTTTCATTGTATGACATTGTAGTCATGCAATTGATATAAATGACATTTGTAACAGTTTTTTTGTTATAATAATTTCCGTGCTGATCGTCAAGATGAAGGTGAATGTTAATTGAAGAGTCTGTGTAATATTTGCTATTTACTAAGGTAAGAAGGTGTCATTCTACTACAAAGAAAAATGAATAGGCATAGTAACAAAATAATCCCATTCAAAATATGTTTACTTTTATTCTAAAAATACAATTATTTACCCTTAGAGCACACATTGTGCTTTAGCAACTACAATACGTAATGTTAACTGTCGAATAAAACAATTTACAGGACTGATTTGATGGTTGGAGGACAAAAAGTCCAAACCAAAAAATCCAACCCGGAAGGTCCAAATCTATTAGGTCCAAAATTATTTTGAGAAAATCTATTATTTTCTAAAAATAATTTTGAGAATAAACTACTTTGAGAAAATAAAATATACGGTTTATTAAGCTTTGAGAATAAACCGTGATCCACTTGGGTAGCAGCCGTGATCTACTTGGGTAGCAGCCGTGATCTACTCGGGTAGCATCCGTGATCTACTTGGGTAGCAGCCGTGATCTACTCGGGTAGCATCCGTGATCTACCTGGGTAGCAGCTGTGATCTACCGCAGGTTAGGTTAGGTTATGTTAGGTTAGGTTAGGTTAGGTTAGGTTAGGTTAGGTTAGGTTAGGTTAGGTTAGGTCAGTTGCTTACTTCAATAAGCACCATTTTGAAATAAAAATAAGTTCAAAATAAAAATAAGCTCAAAATAACAAGTATTGGACTTTTTGCTTAGACTTTTAGGTATTGGCTGTTACAGCTTTTGGACTTTTTGTCTTGGACTTTTCGGTTTAGACTTCTTGATTTGGACTTTATGTCGCACAATCGATTTGATAGCAATATTTCCATGCATTGATAAAGTAAGTTTTTACATTTTATAAATACACACGACCTAGTGTCTGGGTACCTGCCTTAAAAGTATATAGCCAGAAACAGATAGAGAAGAGAATCTTTTCATTAGCTACAAATTGTAGATAGTGAGGATTTGCTTCATTTGTTGACGTATATATATACAGGTTTATTAACAAGAAATGTTAACTTAAATACAATCTGAGTGATACGGTGTTATTTAAAAAATGTAACTGAACCAAGACAACAATACTATTAAAAACATGTCAAAAGGTATATTAAAAAGTGTGTAAAATGATCTTAGACGTAGAAATATAAGAATTCAAATGTATCAACAAATATCAATTAAAAAAAAGTAAAAGTAAGAGTCAAGAATTTTAAATGTGTATTGTATTTGGATCTTTATTGCTTTTATAGATAAAGATGCGTTTTGTCTACTGTAAGTAAAATCTTACTTGTTCACATCTTTCAAATTCCGTTATAATGTAAACATTAACATGATTGTAATACATGAATTTTGAGAGTTAAAAATATAATATTGAAATATATTTTACGTTCTTTATGTTTGTGTATCTATGAAAATCGGGTTTTTAATTTTGTCAAATCTATATCCTATCCTAACCTAGCAAATTCTACTAGCCTGAAATTGTGTGGGCCTAAGGTTTGAAAACGATTTTATGACTTATCTTACTTAAGTGAATGGTGGGGTACTGGTGCTACCCAAGAAGATAACGAACGGGTGGCTACTCAAGTTGATAACGGATGTGCTACCCAAGTTGATAACGGATGTGCTACCCAATCAGCTTGCAATAAGGTTATAAAAATAATTGTAAATAGTTATTACCATCCTGGAAGGTCGATTCCGAACTATCCTTTTTACTAATCATCCGCTTACATCCTGCATTTAGTTTAGTGTGAATCTAAATTTCATTATTTTTATTAATAAATTTCTCTAGCAACATTATTTTCACATGTTTTTGTGTTATTTATTTTCTTCTCATTTTTTTATAAGCTCTAGTATATTATCTGTAACTTTTGATCTAAATTTTTTTTACTCTATTTTTGGTATTTATTGCAGATGTCCTTGTTTGTTGTGTGGAGATGATCTTTCGGGTGCATGACTCAATACGTTATAAACAATTTTGAAATTTTCCAAGAAAGTATGTTTCTATTGTGTAGTATAATTAATTTCTTCATACAGTTTATTTTTCGTACGAGTTTTTAAATTTATTTAATATTATTTTATTTTGTTGTAAGCATTAGTACTCCCTGGCCAACAACGACAGCTGGAAGTATACATAGGTAGATAAGTTTATTTGCAATTCATAGAGAACAGCAGATATGTTACATATAAAAATATAAGATAATAATTTAAGTCGTTGTGGTCAATAATAGTTGTTATTAAATGTTATACGATTAAAAAAATCATCTTTTAGGAGTCAGTTTTTAGTGATTTCTTCACTGAATAGTAAGCACAAATTGTTTATTTACAACTAAAACTGTCTTGCAAGTAGTTGGCGTGTGTAACTTGTTTTTCACTGAGACATTAATAATTATACTCAAAGCAACTCTGTACGTCATGATTATCAGCTGTATGATCATTACAGATAATGTGTTGATTTACACATTTATGAGTATGGAAACTGCCGGTGATAAAATGTTATTACATGCTTACGTTAGTAGGATGTCATAAGGGCATATTTAAGTTTACCGTTATGTCATAACTTCGAATATTCAGCCATCCCATCATCGCTATTTATCTATAAACAAAATGTCTTTTATTTAACAGCAACATTACTCAAGAAGACTTCTGGTTTCTTGGAAAATGTTGCAATGAACACACAGTGAGTGAATATTTTAGATCATTCATTTAAAATGTAGATCTACATTCACGAACATGTAGATCATTCATTTAATAACAATCGAAGGAGAAGATATGAAAAAATGTATCGGTTTTAAGAATTAAATATTTTTTATCTATGGGTTACAGCTACTAAATGCTTTTTAAATAGAAATAATCTTGAATTAGCTCTATAGAATTAAACCTCCTGTAGTATTTTGATTTAATAATATTACTTATTTAAGAAGCTGCAGCTCTAGCGGATGAATTTGAACCACTCCCGACTCATGACTATATATAGTACTGCCATTAAACCTGTTTGTTTAAAAGCCCCATTTTGGGCGCTAGGGGTCCGAGGAGTTATAAAACATTTTTTATATGGACATCTTTATCAATAAAACACTTTTGTTAATCAGTACTGCCCTATTATAGACGAAATACATGTATTTGCCTTTCATTTGTATTTTTCAGTAAACAACAAGGTGTCATTTTTTCATTGGAATTACTTTGATACAGTAATATGCTTTCACATGAAAAGATAAATACGTAACATGACTAAACGTGAAGAAATAAAAAGTAAAACTGAGCACAAAACACAGGGTTATGCCATTTTGTAGTAAAAGTTGTCACAACATTTAAACGTGTATTTTCAAATTTAACCAAATAATTTCGGGAAAAGATCAAACTGCTGAAACAAGGGACATATTCTTATAAAACAATTCATAAACTACTTCGTTAAAAATCTTTATATATATATATTTTTTATTTAAGATGTAGTTCATAGTTAAGATGTATTTCAGGCTAGAGGATCGTAGTTTCGGCAGGTTATTTTGTTAAAGAATGAACAATGTTCAAAAGACGAGTAAATCATCTTTATTATTTTTAAAATGGTAGACATTTAAAAACTTCGATTCTTCTATTCATAAAAAATAGTAGAGGCTATCTATACTGTATATTGACATTTTAAAACATCGTTATGCATTTACACGTTCATTAACCTATTTCTTATTATGGTTTCAAAAATAATAGACACATAATTGTTATATTATAATTATTTTTTTTTCACAGGGGTTGTACGTACTTTGGTAGGTATATTCAAATGGTATGGTATACTGTATTTTGCCAAAATGTATAAAAAAAACAAAGAGTGACTTACTGGTCAATCAATAGCAAATATAAGCAAGAATATTTTTTTTACATTTAAGTATTTTGTTAACAAATCAACATACCTCGATTTATTTTCACATTACTTCAATATTAGATGTCATGCTCAAAGTAGCCTCTTTAATGAAAAACTCTCAATTATAGGCTCTTCTTGTTGATTCCCGATTTGTTCAAAGATTCCTGGAATTTTGTTTGATCATTCATATATCCTTAGTTGTAGTTCTTCAACGGGCTTGATTGGGGAACATTACCGCAAGGTTTTAAAAAAACCCCAAAGATAAAAAAAGTCAAAAAGGGTCAACAATAATTTAGGTCTGATGTCCTTGTTGACAACAGACTGTCCTTGGAAAACAGTCATGCAGGTGTATACGAACAGTTACATTAAGTGCGCAGGAGCCCCATCGTGCACAAATCACACATTTTGACACAGAGTAGTGGGATTTCAGGATTTCCTCTCAAAAAGTCTGGATTCCATCTGTCTAGCATGAAGAATGGACATATTATGAATAGATACACTGAAATTCCAGCACAAATATTTACTGGAATCTGATGTATGATTGTGTCTGATGGTATGGGGATTCTCGTTCACCCAAATATGTTGGTTATGGATTTTACACCATATATTTTTGTGTAAATTGATTCTGGTGAGCAAATTAAACTGTAGATAAAAAGTCTGGGTCAATAAAGTGTTACAAAAATAGTTAAAAATGAACTACGCCAGCAGCATAAAGCATTTGGCAGTAGAGTCTGCTCTTGCTGTTCGTATAAGAGTGTGTAACATTACTTTTAGAAACCTCCAAATACTTGTGAGGCACAGCTCGTTTGAAGCGCGTGCGAGCGTGCGCGCGTGTGTGCGTTTTTTTTCTTTTTTTTTAGGAATATAAAATATATTGTCAGGAACTAAGTCCTCTAAACATGCAGTTATAGTTGGACGAAGTTTACTTACATTATTGTGGTGATTGGACTGTATAAACCAGTTTAGAGAGACGTTGGAGAATGGTTGCAACTGTTTTTGCCCATAGACAATCAGCAAAACAATTTCTGTTCGTACAACTGTCTAGCTTCAGTACTACTGCAGCGTGCTACTGCAATTCTATTGTGACATAAATATATGTTAGCTGGTTCATTGTATGAATAAATATGAGCATAGCTGCAATGTTCACAATACAGACAATTATAAATAAATAACTCTATAAACGTCCTTTAAAACGTGATAACAAGTAAATAACTTGGTTATTTCGTTTACAATGGATGGTTGACAATGTATGTAAAACTCATTACTGTTGTTTCTTTTTCTCAACAATGATTAAATATGTTTTAAAGAAGGAAATGATCAGGTTTAGAAACAACTGTCAATAATGTTTATTATAACAAATGATTTAGATTAGATTAGTAATGATAATCCTAGTCATAATCATACTTGTGAATAGTCACAACAAAGGAGATTCCACAACGATCTATTTCATCTGGCCTTCAAAACATTTTGTAACTTCTTTAAGTTTACTTAGTTGTCACGAAACTTAGTAGACTTAATTCATTTATTCAAATGGTCACAATTTTGCAACGATTACAGATATTCTACTAACATTTTAAACGTTGTTAATTATTGAAAGGGCAAACAAAACACACATTACTGTACTGTGTCTGAAAAAGCTCCTTTTAATATTTAAGTAAAATATACAGACTGAAAACGAATTATCGAAAAGTTTGCATTGTTTTACATGTTTATTCATTCTTATTCTTAACTTACATGTTTATTCATTCTTATTCTATATTCTTAACGTTTTTTCCAACCCCGTGTAGGCCTATATTTGTGTTAGTGTATCGAATTGTTTCCTGCATGCGTTTTGTTTCTGTATTAAGTTTAAAGATTGAAATTTTATTTTGAAATTACTGATAGCGTTTACGGAAGACGATCTTTGTAGGAAAATGTACGATAATTTGTAGTCAAAGATATCGTGTAAATATTTAAAAAAACTTGTCCTGCTAGTTTTTAAAAGTATTTAATTTGTTCCACTCTAACTAGAAAGTAGCCACAAGGGTCTTTAATGCATTGCACTCGACATTGTTGGGTACGTCAGATGGATATAAGATATCCCTGAAATTAAGATCTTATCAAATTAGTATTTTTTTTATTATAGCGTAAATATGTTAATAATGTTTTTACTCTTTTAAATATTTCACCGTCATTTAGCGTGTGAACATATATATGTTATGTTTTATTGGACAACAATAATTAACCTACTCCAACATCTTTATTTCATTAGTCCTATAGAATTTACGCAGATTTCATTTTAGCAAGGTAACAGTAAAACATATAATAAGTAATATTTTTTTTTTTCATTTGTGTTTTTAATAACATTACTTTACTTATAACTGATTTAATTGATGTATATAGCCTATATCCATGATTTAGTGTGTTTATTTCCATTAAACCAAATATTGCATGTTGTGGATACTGTAAAATTAATCACACTGTTTCCTATTTTTTATTTTTAATACAAACAAATACACATTTAAAGACATTTTAACGCACAGATATTACTTCATAGTTGATAGTTGATAGTAAAAAGAGTGACTTTAATTATTAAATATTTTACTTTCGTTTTTTCTTTATTTAAATAAGTTCTCTACTCTCTTAGTTCAGAACATTTTATTTATTTATTTATTTCAATAATAATAATGCAACATAACAGATTAACATACCCAATTACAATGTGCATTAATAAATTAAACTACAAAATTAAATGCAGCACTAATGATCATGGAGAGGACCCGAAACTAACATGCATTAAGAGTCCATAATTCAACAGAAAAAAGTAACGTAAAAAGATTATGTAATAAAAATTTAACAATCGTCCAAAACAATGCAAAATACAACTTATAATAAATGTAAAACAGTAATAACAGTGATTGAAATAACTGAGATTAATAGTAACTAAACAGTAAATAACAATCATGTAACAAAGTACAACAATAATATAACAAAGTGAATTAAATATAAAGCGTAAGTTAACAATAAATAACAACAAGGGATAAACTATGCAAAATCAACTTAATCTGGTTCAATGAATATCTCCAACGCAATCACTATAAAAACATAACAAAGAAACAAATATTGACAAAGAGAATAAAATATCAAAAATTATTATTAAAGATAATAACTGTTTTATCTTGAGATAATATTACGAAATTCAGTTTGTGTATTGAAATATTCACATATATTATCAAATGACAATTTTCATAGAAAGGTTTGAAATATACTTTTTAAACGTTGTTACATGTCTTAGAACTGTATATTTTCGTTTCCGTATATTCCGTATATTTTTCCGTATATTAATCGTTTTGTATACTTGCAGTATTGCCTGTGCTCATAATCAATATAATTGCTCTGAGGTAAGTCTACATATATAAAACCCATTTATCACTACCTCATTTATAGACTCACTTAACAATGTAGCTGGACAGGACAATTACCAAACCGAGGCTGTTATTGTTTAGGACGATTGGTAGATCGTTTCCGTTAATTCACTACCACTACATATTTTTGTTTCTGTTAATTCACTACCACTTGGTAAATATTCTATTGCTCTAAAAACTGTTCCCTACTAATTTTTACGTCCATTGTGGTATTCCTTATCCATTAGGGATCCGATATCACTGGCCTTATCTTATCTTTATAAGAAATTTATCTTATAAGAACTTACACACGGAGAACGCATTCGGTGGTAAGTCAATCATTGGATTTACTAGTTTGTAATCAACTTTGGTAGCCCACCTAACCTAACATAACCTGACTATAATTACGATAAAAAAAAGTAATGGTAGTGAAGTAACGAAAAAAGTAATAGTAGTGAATTAACAGAAACAAAAATATGTAGTGGTAATGAATTAACGGAAAAAGTCCCGATTAGATATTTGTTGTAAGTGTGCAATATGAAGGAATTTTGAAAATATATTCGTAGTTCCGAAATTAGTGTTGTAGTGTGGACAGTATGAATCTTTAAAATTAGTGTTTTCTTATTTTGCCTATAGCGGCTAAAGTGACTATCACTTTCAGTATCGTATGAGACAATCTATAACTTATTTCTCTTTTTTACTCTATCTCACCTCTTTCTATATACCCTTAGGTGGATTTCACCTTTACATTTGTATGTGTGTGACTCAAAATGGCTACTTTACGCACTCTGAGAGTAGACTTATTTGGTTTCCTCGAAAAAAATAGTATTAAACCTAATAAAAAACCACAATTTTGCATTGGAAAAGTAAACTGTATAGAGTTAAAGTTCTCTTTATATCGTAAAGAAAGTTAAATAGTGTGAGAAACTATTGTGATTCAGACACAATTGCTCTACTCTTTAAGTCCTCTAGTGGACTTACACATTTTTTTACACTATAAACTTTGTTATCGAGGAGATCAAACTTATATCCACCAAACTATTTCAAAATTCATTTGATTACAGCCATGGACTACTCTTATGAAATGGCAAAACCTCCTTTATTAGTTACTTCTTCACTGTCTGATCACTTTATGTAGAGATCGGCATATTCTATAGAGCTGAATTTTAGCAAGGAGGATCTCTTTATGGTGTAGCTGTACAATAAGCCTGTGGTTGTAAAAAGTAGCAATTTAAGATGGTTTGACTGTAAAAAGTTTAAGGTTCACCAACTCTGACACGACCTCGTTACTTTGTACCCTCCCAAAGTAGAGGGGCTTCTAGACAATAAAACTTGTTCTCTTAGAGAAAAAATTGATTTCAATGAGGACATTTAAAATTAACTAGGACTTCTGGTAAAATTAACTGGTATGACCAAATCCCGTGAAATAAGCTTCTTAAAAACTGATTTCCTCTGAGTATGATGACCATTTTTTAAGATTATTATATATCAGAAACTAAGCATACAAATAGTGCATTGTGCACTATTTTTTTCCGATATTGTTATATAGCGATAATGCAGGCAGAGCTTTTATGCTAATGTGATGGGCTAGGGGGAATTCTGGGGGAAGGATAAGCAAGCACAAGGAGCCACCCTGTAGAGAAGTATGTGAATAACTGTGCTTACGTTGAGTTTTAAAGGTCCTGTTTTATGCTGCAGTGCACTGAAAGTTGAATTAAATTACATATGCATAAACTCACATTCCCATTCGGCTACACTGAAATGTTTGTTAATATTTCTCCAAACAAGCCACTGGTAAGTTGTAAATTAATATTTCTACCTATGATGCAAGTTACCAAGTATTCCACAATACTTTCATCAATGCGTTAGCATGGTGCTACACCTGGGCGCACCCCCCGCCGACGGACACTAACCATGACGTCACGACTGCAAATATATCTGCTTAAATATGTCACCGCTTTTAACAACTACACAACTGCTTTGAGATCATTATATCATAAATTTTAATTATAATTGTGATAGCTTACATACTCAGTTTACTGCTTTAACAACCTAATTTAATTGTTAAAATATGTCCAGTTTTCATTATTTTACTAAACATTATCATGATTTATGAAATGTTATAATGATAATGTATTTGTTTTGTTTTATGGATGTGCATTTTTCTTGATGATGGCATTGTTCTTTTATAGTATTAGTGTTCTTTTATAGTATTAGTGGTCAGTCCTGGTATTGTTGTAGTGAAAATAGTGTGGTGAATTTGTAATTAAGGGACATGAACATTATTAATTTATTTTGTTATTAGGTACATCTATGAAATAATTTGTAGTATAGAACGAGAGTATTAATGTAAATTTGAGAAAATAAATATTCTTATTCTTATTCTTTGATATGTTAATAATTGGCGCGACTGAAAGTTATCATATATTTTTAACAAAAGCCTGATTATTGGTAATAAAGGGTGTAGACGTTTTTCTCTATTTAATTGGTATATTTGAACAGTTAATATTAAAATAGTTACTTTATATAGAGGTAATTGGTGTAGACGTTTTACTCTATTTCATTGGTATATTTGAACAGTTAATATTAAAATAGTTACTTTATATAGAGGTAATTGGTGTAGACGTTTTTCTCTATTTAATTGGTATATTTGAACAGTTAATATTAAAATAGTTACTTTATATAGAGGTAATTGGTGTAGACGTTTTACTCTATTTCATTGGTATATTTGAACAATTAATATTAAAATAGTTACTTTATATAGAGGTAATTGGTGTAGACGTTTTACTCTATTTCATTGGTATATTTGAACAGTTAATATTAAAATAGTTACTTTATATAGAGGTAATTG
The DNA here is from genome assembly GCA_035578905.1 of Stictocephala bisonia. Taxonomy (NCBI): domain Eukaryota; kingdom Metazoa; phylum Arthropoda; class Insecta; order Hemiptera; family Membracidae; genus Stictocephala; species Stictocephala bisonia. The sequence continues at coordinate 1,230,577 of JAQJVL010000024.1, forward strand.
GTGTAGACGTTTTTCTCTATTTAATTGGTATATTTGAACAGTTAATATTAAAATAGTTACTTTATATAGAGGTAATTGGTGTAGACGTTTTACTCTATTTCATTGGTATATTTGAACAGTTAATATTAAAATAGTTACTTTATATAGAGGTAATTGGTGTAGACGTTTTTCTCTATTTAATTGGTATATTTGAACAGTTAATATTAAAATAGTTACTTTATATAGAGGTAATTGGTGTAGACGTTTTACTCTATTTCATTGGTATATTTGAACAGTTAATATTAAAATAGTTACTTTATATAGAGGTAATTGGTGTAGACGTTTTTCTCTATTTAATTGGTATATTTGAACAGTTAATATTAAAATAGTTACTTTATATAGAGGTAATTGGTGTAGACGTTTTACTCTATTTCATTGGTATATTTGAACAGTTAATATTAAAATAGTTACTTTATATAGAGGTAATTGGTGTAGACGTTTTTCTCTATTTAATTGGTATATTTGAACAGTTAATATTAAAATAGTTACTTTATATAGAGGTAATTGGTGTAGACGTTTTACTCTATTTCATTGGTATATTTGAACAGTTAATATTAAAATAGTTACTTTATATAGAGGTAATTGGTGTAGACGTTTTACTCTATTTCATTGGTATATTTGAACAGTTAATATTAAAATAGTTACTTTATATAGAGGTAATTGGTGTAGACGTTTTACTCTATTTCATTGGTATATTTGAACAGTTAATATTAAAATAGTTACTTTATATAGAGGTAATTGGTGTAGACGTTTTACTCTATTTCATTGGTATATTTGAACAATTAATATTAAAATAGTTACTTTATATAGAGGTAATTGGTGTAGACGTTTTACTCTATTTCATTGGTATATTTGAACAGTTAATATTAAAATAGTTACTTTATATAGAGGTAATTGGTGTAGACGTTTTTCTCTATTTAATTGGTATATTTGAACAGTTAATATTAAAATAGTTACTTTATATAGAGGTAATTGGTGTAGACGTTTTACTCTATTTCATTGGTATATTTGAACAGTTAATATTAAAATAGTTACTTTATATAGAGGTAATTGGTGTAGACGTTTTTCTCTATTTAATTGGTATATTTGAACAGTTAATATTAAAATAGTTACTTTATATAGAGGTAATTGGTGTAGACGTTTTACTCTATTTCATTGGTATATTTGAACAGTTAATATTAAAATAGTTACTTTATATAGAGGTAATTGGTGTAGACGTTTTACTCTATTTCATTGGTATATTTGAACAGTTAATATTAAAATAGTTACTTTATATAGAGGTAATTGGTGTAGACGTTTTACTCTATTTAATTGGTATATTTTAACAGTTAATATTAAAATAGTTACTTTATATAGAGGTAATTGGTGTTCAAATAACAACACTTCAGTTTTGTGGTTTAGTTCTATTAACGCTATTACATGAGTAGTTGGAAACAGAAAAAAGTTATTAGGAATAAATAGGGGCTGTAATTATAAGTGCTATAAACATATTTGTCGTTGCCTTACTTAATGACACTATTCAACCAATAGTTATACCAATACTCCAGATGAGTTATTGCAAATAACTGACACATACAATTTGTGAAGAAATCACCTTAACATTAAAACAAGCGTATTATACCGTAAGATCCCGAGGAAAGTTTTCAAGATTGTTTTATTAAAAATCCAAAAGAATTCTCACCAGACACATAAGAGTCTACTCTACCTGACACCATATCTAATTTGATTCTCCATAAGGCCAGTTAATTTAAAAATCAGACTACAGCTTTGTTTATGAAAATTAAATTTTAAACGACCTTTTTTGAAAGAGGGAACAACTGTCTCTCAAAAACGTTAGAAAAAACTGTCTCAGGGGGCACTAGTCATAGTCGTACTATAAAGCAGGATTAAATTTGACATTCATAGATTAAAAAATGTAAACGTGAAACATTTTCACGTGAAGTAATGTTCAACTGCAAAATATATGCGTCAGCTACTTATAACTATCGTTGCCTGGCAGCGAAGCGGGGAAGGAGAGTCAACTACCACGACTGTTCACATCAAGGAATGGTTTGGGGATAGATGGGCAGACGACAACAGGCTTTATAATAGTCAACGGAGTTGGAAGTAGTTCCAAAGTTAACACCAGGTAGAGAATTGGCGGCTTGAATCTGAAAAATTTATTTCAAAAAGTCGATAACTGATTTAAAGCTATGCCCTTTCAAGTAAAAAATCAGGCTATACTGGCTGTAGTTACAATAAACACTTTCCAGTAGTCGAATAATACCGACCCTAAACCTTTGAACCTATACCATTGAAACCTTTAAAATAAAATACAGATGTTGTATACTAAAATATACATATTCAGATTTAGTAGAATATTTCAAACATATTTGTAACTAACGTAAACCATCATAAAAAGTGTTCATAAAAAAACATATGATTTTTTTGTATAAGATAAGAAAATACAAAAAAATGACTACAGAAAAAAAATACTTGCTAAAAATAAACATGAGGTATTGGTCGCAACGTTAAGTAGATGGCTTGAATAAGCATAATTTTAATTCGTTCCAAAAAATCCATAAAAGTTGAATCCTTTTTTCGGCAGAGTTAGATGGGTAAATTTTTATCCTGGACTTTTAAGCATATCATATTTTTTGTATATTGAAGATATTATTATTTCTTGTGTCACTTTAGTATCCTTTTGTAAGTTACATATATAAAGTGAACCATCCAAAAAATGCAACATTTTCCTTAGTTCATTTGGTTACGAAAAACTGTATTGCTTAAGACAGTAACCAAAACATGTTTTTGTCTGACATTTTCTCGTAAGCGTATTACCATTTTATAATTTTTAAAACTATTTCTATCTGCCCACAAATGGCACTTATTTTAAATTTACCACCCTGCATCACCAAGCACATGCGAGGCGAGGAGGTTTCCCAGCCGTAAATGCAATTCTTGCAATTTGATGACACTATTTAATGCACTATTTATGTTTGAAAATGCTATTAAATGGATACCTGAGGATTAATTTATGGGTCTATAAATATGTCTCATGAGCTCTAACTTTCTTCTCCTTGGATTATCGTTCCTGTATAATCCAGGATAGTAAAAATACCACACAGGAGGAGGATGTATTTTACACGTCCAATTTCAACTGCCTCCTAATTTTTAATTATAAGAGTCTGAGGATATATAACAAGAATTGCAATGGAACTGATCAAAGTCTTTCTATGGCAAATGAAACCATGATTATGGAACATACTTTGATGAATATATTTCTTAAATACATAAATAGTGTATGGACTAACAAATTATTGATAATATGTCAAATTAAAAAGAAATATATATTTAATGAAAATACTTATGTCAGTATACAGTGACATATATTTATATTTAAATTTAATCTCTAAACGCTTTAAACATATAAACTATTGACATTTTCTGTGATCAATATAACCATAAAATCTAATAATTTGTGGTGATAAAGTGTATGATTTACAGGAATGTTAGAATCAAAGTTCATACTACTCTTGCCGGTATTTACTTTAATAAGCAATGCTTACAGCATGGTTTAATACCTAAATACGTTAATGTGAAAATTAATTTTAATACTGTTGCTGGAAGGAAAACAAAACAACAAGCTGAAAAACTAATAACTCAATAATAAAAATAAAAACTCAATAAAAAATAACTCAATTAAATATTTGTATCACAAGAAGACGAACTGACATTTAAGAGTTACGACATTCATATGCAATTTGTTAGAGAATATGGTAGTAGAGCTTGGTATTTACTGAACGACAATCCTGATGAGGAAATTTCACGTGTAATGGAATCGAAATATAATAAGCTTAATAAGAAATTGCAAAGATTAAGGAATGTAAGTAATAATGACAATCTAACTAGCCATTTAGTTAATGATGAAAGTCACGTTTTTCATAAAAGAGTAATTGATATGAGTAATGTTGAATCTAGCAAATCTGAAAATGATGTGTTGGATACAAGGTATCAATCGTTGATGAAATTGGAAATAGAATAAAAAAGAAAATATAAAATAAAATTCGAGACGACAAACGAACAACACTTAAAAAATAAAAATCCGATAAAGAACAGAAGAAGTATGTATCCCTCCATTACAATAGAAAGCTGGTAATAGATTTAAAAAATTTAATTTATCAGTAGCTTTTAAGACTTGTAATACTTTGTCCAACATTTTACACCCGAATATTGAAGGTGAAGATAAATTCAATAATTAGGAATATATAGGATTAACTGTAATGATTGTAATATATTTTAAATAGGTCAGACTATACATTTTAGCAAAAAATATAAAAACCATTTCTCTGCTTTTAAAAATAAGAAACCTGATAGATCTAATGTAGCTAAACACCTTCTGAATTGTACCCACAGTTTGAATAAAATAGATGAAAATGTTGATATTCTAAAAGTTTGTAAGAAGGTTCGTATTATGAATGCTTGGGAAGAGCTATTTATTTTAAAAGAAAAATGTATTGATCGTGATAAATTAATGAAGGAACAGGTTAATTTTGATTCCAAAGTAGTTTTTAATAATGTATTTTCAGCGACTAAAAGAACAAAAGTAACAACCAAAGGGATTAACCAATAATACCGCAGCAGCCGTCATTTTGACGATTCCAGCCAATGGAGTCACGTGATTATAGGCCTATAAATTGAGTTGTTGAACACAATTTTCCATTCTTTTGTGAATCCCTCCGGTCTGAGGAGGGTGAGCGTGGTTTACCGAAATCGATCACCATATTTGTGCATTTTTTACTTGTATTGAAATATATTTGGGTGATTCGTGCTTCTATTGCAATAAATTTGTGTTGTGTGACGTTTACTTGTACTGTAAAAAGTGTAAACAGCTGAAAAAGAATATTTCTAAATATAACATATTTTGTCAGTCATATTGAATTTAAATTTTCAGGTTTTAGTTTTTCCAAAATATGTATATATTTTTTTTTTAAAATGCTTTGATTTATACTATGAGAGGGGATATTAAGCTTTACTATCAAATTCATAAAAGATAGGCTTGCTTTCTCCAAACAAATGATTAGTTAGTAATTGATTAGTAAGTAAAGTGATTAATGAGTAAGTCAATCCACGATAATTTTAATTACAATTTATAGTAAAATACCATACACATATTATAAAAAAATACTGCTGCAACTAAAACAAATTAAATTATAAGACATTTTTTATATGGTAATTTAAATATATAGGTCCATAATAACCAATAAAATAGTTTAAGGGCTTAAATAAACTAGAAGAAGAACAACAAGTGGTTCGATCTATCAAAATTACAAATCAGTAATAACCCCTCTTTAAGCAGAGAAGAGAAAAGACGATGCAATTATCTCTGTAATGAGTCAAATAAATATCGCACCATCATTATCAGGTGTAGTGAAGGCTCAATAGTGTCGGATGACTAGCTGGCGCTACCGTGGGAACCCGTGGCACCGCCGAGCGTTAGCGACCATGACTCGACACTCAGTGTTTTAGCCTGCCGATAATTTGCTTAAGTGTCAAAATTGCTGTTTGCCCCCACTTTCTCCCTCCCATCTCACTTCTGCGCGCTGGATGCTCATCAGCGTTATTAATGCCCACAGTTGTAAAAATAGCCGCAGTTCGTTCAATTATAAAAACATTACGGGTGAGTTGCGTGCCACTTTCTCCCCGGCGTACGCATGTGGGAACTCCGCTCTGCGCGGCGGATTTTGTCGTTATTCCTTCATCATTTGGTTGCTTTCCCTTGCTTCGTGCGCGCATAATGCACACGCTCATGCGCTCGTTATGAAGCCATTGTCTCCCGAGACTTGGTTTCCTTCTGTGGACAACGAACGCTGTGATAATACGCTGGGGATGGTAAATTTGTGAATAGTAAAAAGGCGGAAAGCAACTTTTGTAGGCTATTAAAGACGGGTAGGGTAATATGATTTTCTTTGAACATTGGAAATGAACTTGTTATAAATTTAAAATTGAAAATGATGAAGTTTTTTTAGTAAAGACAGCCATAACGTGCCTGATGAGTGGTGAGTATTGGTCGAAGTGAACCGGGGGTTAAAGTTAAAGGAGATCACATTTTACCATGGGATTAGAAGCCCTTTCTAACACTTAACCTGGGGACATCACCAGTTACCGGGCAGACGGGTTGCCTAGTGCCAGGATACCTCACCGGCCACCCATCCAAGGAACAGCCACCTTCGATGTTGCTTAGCGTAGTTATCTTGCAGTAACGTCGGAACCCTCCAGTAAAGGCCACTGGAAAATGTAGCTAGGGTTGAACTAAGGGTGGATGGACGGATATCTTTTATGTATTTAGAAAACTTCACTGCGTGATAACAAGCATAATGAGTGTACAGTGTGGATTGATGGGTTTGTCTTAGGTGTTTAAGAAATGTCATTGCAGATAATGATTTTGTAATTGTATGTTTTGCCGCACATTCCCTCTAAAGTAATGTTATTAGTTAGTACGCTTGGCCTACAGACATAATTTATTGTCTGTATAGGCCTAACACACAATAATCTATACTTATAAAAGAGGATGTTTGTATATATATATATATATATAAGTAGATAGTAATGTGTATGTCCTAGACCACTTTTGGAGACATATGGTTATTTAACCATAAACTCTCCAAAAAACACTTTACCACCACTATTACACAAATTTATACAAAAATTAACCCAAATTATCAATTTTTTAAAATAAAATAACTAATACCTAATACTCAAATAATCAAAAAAGTTATCAATATTCTTATTAAAACTACCAAAAAATAAAATCAAAATTCTTATAATATTTTATTCAAATGAAATTCTTATAATATTTTATTCAAATTTGATAATTGCACAATCTAATTTCGATAATTCTTATAATATTTTATTCAAATGAAATTCTTATAATATTTTATTCAAATTTGATAATTGCACAATCTAATTTCGATAATTCTTATAATATTTTATTCAAATGAAATTCTTATAATATTTTATTCAAATTTGATAATTGCACAATCTAATTTCGATAATTCTTATAATATGTTATTCAAATGAAATTCTTATAATATTTTATTCAAATTTGATAATTGCACATTCTTTTTCTTTAATAATCTTTATTTCTGTAACTATCAAATTAATATTTTCAAGTTTGTTAAATTCTTTAATCTTCTTATCATCAAAAACATTTAAAAATCTACTTGGCAAATGTACTTTAAATTCTTCTAATTCTGCAATAATTGTATAACCATATCTATCTTTCAATTTTTCCAATTTTATAATCTTATATTTTTTATTTAGTTCTAAATCTTTTAAAGGTTTATATGCTTTAAATCTTAATTCACCTACATCATTCAATTCGTTTAAGAACTCCATTTAAGATAAAAAATTTCGAAGAAGAAAAAAGCAATGTATTAATTAAATTAAATGGAACATTTAAATGAATTAATACATTGCCACAAATGTAAAAAGAAAACTAAAAATATCACTCCACAAATTGTAGAAATGAAAAATGGATTGTTCAGAATAGCTACAAAATGTGCAATTTGTAAAACTAATAAAAGTAAAATTATCAAAAAAGAAATGAAACCAATTATTAAAAAAGAATTAAAAAAAGAGGATCAAATAATTGAAGCAAAAGAAATTCATGCACCTGTTAGAAAAAAATTTGAAAAAAGAAAAATAATAACTTTAAGCATTGATGACTTATGGGCTGCTGATTTAATTGTTATGAAAAATTATGAAAAAGAAAATAATGGTTATAAATATATGTTAAATGTTATAGATACTTTTTCAAAATATGTTTGGTCAAAACCTTTAAAGAAAAAAGATGGTAAAAATGTTGCAAAAGCATTTGAAGAAATAATTAAAAATGCAATCGAAATTGGCCATAAACCACCAAATTTATTACATACTGATAAAGGTTTAGAATTTTTAAATAAAGATTTAAAAGAAATTTTAGAAAAATACAACATTAAACTTTATCACACAGAAAATGAAGAAAAATCAAGTATAATCGAAAGATATAACAGAACCCAAAATGAAAAAATGAAAGTTCTTTTTGAAATTAATAAAAACTTTAAATGGATTAATATTTTACCAAAAATTGTTAAAGATTATAATAATTCTTATCATTCAACTATAAAAATGAAACCAAATGAAGTGAATGAAGAAGCAGAAAAAGATTTAAAAGAAACTGTTTTTAAATATGTTCCACCAAAAATAGTAGCAAAATCAAAATTTAAAATAGGTGATAGGGTTAGAATTTCAAATAAAAAGTCTACATTTTCCAATAAATATAAAAATAATTGGTCTAGGGAAATATTTGTAATCTATAGAATAAATAATACAAATCCTGTCACTTATAATATAAAAGATCTAAATAATGAAGAAATAATTGGAAGTTTTTATGATTATGAATTAAATAAAACATTGTTGTAAACATTTTTCATACTAAATGGAAGGACAAAAGAAATGTAGCAAATGTAAAGAGATTAAATATTTCACAGAGTTTTTTAAAGATAAAACAAAAAAAGATGGTTTACAAAGTTCTTGTAAAAACTGTCGTAAAGAAGTTAATAATATTGAAATAAAAGAAAAACAATGTGGTATATGTAAAAAAACAAAAGATGTTACAGAATTCCATAAAAATAAATTTACAAAAGATGGTTTACATAGTCAATGTAAGAAATGTCGAAAAGAATTTGATAATAATTTTGAAATAAAAGAAAAGAAATGTAAGAGTTGTAAAGAAACTAAGGACATTTCAAAATTTTATAAATCAGTATATAATAAAGATAAAAAATTTTCATATTGTATTGAATGTTACAAAGAAATGGCAGTAGTTCCAACTATATGTAATTGTGGAAGAGAAATAAAGTGGCTAACAAGTTTTCATAATCATTTTCGATCAAAATATCATCAAAATTAAGTTTATAATAAAATCAAAAATTTTTTATCTAAAATTTTTCTTTATAAATAAAGATGCCAAATGAAAACCACATTGAATGTCCTTATTGTAATAAAACTATATTAAGTAAAAACTATGACAGGCATTATAATTCTAAAATACATTTACAAAATAGAATGATATATGATAAAGAAAAAAATGATTTAAAAGATTGGTGTAAAAAGAATCAAATTCATGATTATAAAAATAAAAATCTTAAACAATTGAAAGAAATTAAGAAATCATACAATTCAACAAATTATTCCATATTTAACCATGAAAAATTAAACAATATTGCTAATAAGTTATCTGTTAGAAATTATGAAAGTTTATCTAGAGATGAGTTAATCAAAAGATTAAACAAAGTAAAAGAAGATCCTAATAATTTAAGGTATAGGTCATTATATTATATTCAAAACTTAGCAGTAAAAAATAATATTAAAATTGCTAATAAAACTAGAAAAGAATTAAGTGGATTATTAAATGATCATTTTAAAAATAAACCATTACCAAAAGAAAATGTAATTGATATTAAAGAAATGGCATCCTCTAAAGGATATTTCCAAGACTATACATTGACCAGTTCTAATGAAGATCTAGATATACCTGAATATTTGGAATCAAACAGAAATGAAATTAAAAAGTTAATTGAAAAACAAGAGTTTAAAAACATTAAAGGACAGATGTCTTTGACATGTGAATATGAAAGAACATTAGTTGATTCTGGAATACAAACTACACAAATGTATTATCATTTAAGAAGCAGTCATATTTTAAATATTGATGACTTTATTGATGATCAGTTTAATAAATTAATTTCAAGAGAAGTGTTACATAATCCAAATAAAGGATCTGGTTGGACATTCAAAAGATGTATTGAACTAGAATTGAAATTAAGTAAAAATAATTCATTGAATGCTGGTTCTTATATTCAATTACCTAATGAAATTGATAATAAAAAATGTTGTATTAATTTTAAAAATAAAGATGAATATTGTTATATTTATGCAATCAGATGTGCTGTAGATAGATTTGAAATGAAGAAATTAGATCATCCACATAGGGTAAAACAATATAGTAAATACCTAAATGATGAAATATTTAAAGGTTTTGATTATCCAATGAGTTTGAAAGATATAAAAATATTTGAAAACAGATCATTTGACCAAAAATATAATTACCCTTCAATGTCTATAAATGTTTATAGAATCGATGAAGATAATAAAGTTGTTCCATTACAAATTTCAGAAATTTACAATGCAAAACTTGAAATTGATTTGCTTTTTCATAAAGTTGAAGATGATAGTCATTATATATTGATAACAGATTTAAGTAAATTAGTAAGTAGTCAGTTGTCTAAAAATACCAAAAAGAAATATATTTGTAGAAGATGTTTAAGTCATTTCTATAGAAATGAAGATTTAAATAATCATCAAATAATTTGTAAATCTTTAGAACCTTGCAGACCTATAATGCCTTATAAAGGACAAACAGTCTTTTTCAAAAATAATAATAAAAAGTTTGAACATCCTTATGTAATTTACATGGATTTTGAAAGCATTTTAGAGAAAATACCAACTTGTAAAAATTCTCCTAAAAAATCAACAACTACTAAAATTCAGAAACATATTCCTTATGGGTTTACATTATACTTAGTCTCAAATGTAACAAATAGAATGTATAAACCAATATGTTATAGAGCAAAAAATGAAGAAGATTTACCAAATATCCCTACAAAATTATTTGAGGTGCTTAATAAATTGTCTAAATATATTGCTAAAAAATATAACTCAAAAAATAAAAAACCAATGAATTTAACTGAAGAAGAAGAAATTTCATATCAGAGTTCAAACATTTGTAATATATGTGAAAGTATAATTGAAAAAGAAAAAGTAAGGGATCATTGTCATTTATCAGGAAAGTTTAGAGGAGCAGCACATGCAACTTGTAATCTAAACTTAAAATTCCCTCAAAATATTCCAGTGTTTTGTCATAATATGAGTAATTATGATACACATTTATATATTAAAGAATTAGCTAAACAATATGGTAAAGTTGATTTAATAGCAAATAATGATGAAAAATATATAAATTATTCTGTAAATTCTGGTTATGGTTATGAGTTTGATAGTGATAATAAACCAACAAAATTCATAAAATTTTCATTTGTTGATACATTTAGATTTCTAGCTTCATCAATTGAGAAATTAGCAAAAAATTTAAAACTTGAAGATTTTAAACATACAACAAATTTTATAAATAATGGTATAAATGAAATAATAGTTAGAAAACCAAATGATGAAGAAGAAATCTTTAAGATATTATCTGGTAAAGGCATCTTTCCTTATGAATTTATAGATGATATTAAGAAACTAGATTATACAAAAGAATTAAAAATAAGTGATTTTGATTCAATTTTAACAGGTGAAAGCATTTCTGAAAAGGATTATCATCATTATTTAAAGGTTTGGAATAAATTAAAAGTAAAAAATCTTGGAAATTATTCTGATTTATATAATATTCAAGATGTGTTATTACTTGCAGATATTTTTGAGAATTTTAGAAAAATTTGTTTGAATTGTTACAAATTAGATCCTGCACATTATTTGACTGCACCAAGTCTTGCATGGGATGCTATGTTAAAGTTAACAAAGATTGAATTACAATTGATTCATGATTATGACATGTATTTAATGATTGAAAAAGGAATAAGAGGAGGAATTTCTCAATGTGTTACAAGATATTGTAAAGCAAATAACAAATATGTTAAAAATTATGATCCAACGAAACCAGAAAATTATATGTTATATGTTGATGCAAATAATCTTTATGGATGGGCCTTATCACAAAATTTACCTTATCAAGATATAAATTGGATGAACCCTAAAACATATACTACAGATCAATGGAAAGAAACAATTTTAGAACTTATAGGTGATGAATCTTATGGGTACATTCTTGAAGTTGATTTAGAATATCCTAAAGAACTTCATGAAAAATACAAAGATTTACCATTAGCACCAGAACATTACAAAAATAAGTTATGTACTACGTTACTTGATAAAACAGATTATGTGATTCATTCAAGAAATTTAAAATATTATTTAGAACAAGGAATGATTTTAAAACATGTAAGTCGAGTTATAGCATTTGATCAAAAACCTTACATGAAAGAATATATTGACTTTAATACAAACATGCGAACCAAAGCAACAAGTGATTTTGAAAAAGATTTTTATAAATTGATGAATAATTCTGTATTTGGTAAATCTATGGAAAATGTTAGAAATAGATGTGATATAAAACTTGGAAATGAAGAATTTTCTTTGAAACAAGCAAAAAAACCAAATTTCAAAACATTTAAAATATTTGATAATGATTGTATTGCAAGTCACATGATAAAAGAAAAAGTTAAATTTAACAAACCAATTTACATTGGATTTTCAGTATTGGATTTATCAAAACTACATATGTATAAATTTTATTATGATAAACTAAAGAAATATGATCCAGATGTGAAACTATTGTATATGGATACAGACAGTTATTTTGTAGAATTAAAGAAGGATCCTTATAAAATTATTAAAGAAAATACTAATGAATTTGATACAAGTGATTATAAAAAGGACCATGAATGTTATACAGATAAGAATAAAAAAGTAATAGGAAAATTTAAAGATGAATTGAATGGTGTTCCTTTAGAAGAATATTGTGGTTTAAGATCAAAGATGTATTGTTATGAATATGATGGTAAAAGTCCAGTAAGATGTAAGGGAATTAAAAGAAATGTTGTAAATAAAACAATCCATATGAGCAACTTTAAGAAATGTTTATTTGAAGATAAAGAGGAATTTAGAGAAATGACTTGTATAAAAAGTTATAATCATGAGTTGTATACAATTACTATAAATAAATTAGCATTGAGTAATAAAGATGATAAAAGAATTGTTTTGGAAAATAGAATTGATACAGTCCCTTATGGATACAAAAAGTTACATATTTCTATAAAGGAGAATAATTTATTAGATGAATTAAATATAATTGGAAACTTTGAATAAAAATTTACATATAAATGGAGAATCAAAAGAAATGTGCACAGAAAGTTTTAAAGAAAATAATCTGAATTATTTAAACATATATTAATTTCCTAATTCCCAATAAAACTCATCAGGAAAATATCGACTATCTTCATAAAATTCCCATAGCATCTCACTTGTATCAATTTCATTTTTAAATGTACTTAATAGGTAATATTTATGTTACATTCATTAAAAGTTATTGGGCAATTACTACTTTTCCAATTTGTTACATTTTTAATTTCATTCCAAGCTTCATTCTTATCAACTATATTTAACTTTTCTAATAGCTCTTTTCTGTTTATATTTAATTTGTTTTTAGATATGAATTTATTTAATAAATCAATAATTTGTTGTCTTAAATCATTTTCATTTTTTATTTCTTCAGGAATCATAGGTTCTTCTTTATAAGATTGTTCTAATTCATTTTTAATAAAATCATTAAATTCATCAAAAGGTGTGTTTATAGAATTAATTATGTTTTTTACAAAATATAATAATGATTTATAATGTAAAACAAACATTTCTTTATTCTTTTTATCTCTAAAATCATTTAAAATATCACATATTAATTTTTCTATTTTATTCATATCATAAACCTTTTCATAAAAACAATAATAAAATCTATCTTCTTCATTATGTGATGTGTTAAAAGATGAATTTCTCAATGATAAATGTTCAGTTTTACCAATTTTGAAAGTGTTTATTAATGCATATCTTTTACAGGTTGCTATATAAATGTAACCAGTTTTAACTTTTAATTTAACATTATCAATGAAATTTTTAGTATTTAATTTAAACTGTTCTAATTTTTTAATTTCATCATCCTTCATTTTAAGTTTTTTATTAAATTCTATAGCTAATTGTTTAGTATGAATTTTATTTTGCTTTATTTGAAAATCTTTTATATAATCTGAATACATGTAAAATACTTTTTCTAATTTCAAATAATATTTTCTTACTTCTTTTGATTTAGCATTATTTAACATCATAATACATTCTTTAAAATTATCTATTGTTAAAATTATCCATCTTTTTGAATGAATTGTTCTTTTATCACTATTTTTAATATCATTTTGTATATATTCATATAAATCACATTTATTATTTTTATAATCAATTTCTTCATATTCAATTTCATTTTCTTTTAAAAACATAATAAATTTCTTTTTTCTATTTAAAAATAACATGGTACTTTTTTCGCACCACGTTTCAATTTTAATAAAACCCATAAAATTTAATAAATTTGGAGTTATTAATACTTCTTTTTTATCTTTTAAATAAAACCATAATTCTTTAAATAAATCATCATTAGATAAATCTAAATTATTTTCATTCATAAATTCAAATATATTTAATTGTTTTTCATTAGAAACAATTATTTGTTTATATTCTTTTATTTTTGGTTTTAATTCTTCAATTACCCAATCTTGAAATCTTTCTGCCATTTTCATTTTTGATTTCATAATCAATGAATATAAACCTGCTTCATTAATAAAAGCTGTTTGTGGATGAATATTAATGTGTAGCTGGTGGCTACCCTTTATTTTATTGTACTTTAAAATATATTTCTCTTTAACATTATCTTTTAAAGCATCTCTAGAATTTACATATTCTAAAATATCACAAATATCTTTTCCTTTAAACCATGGATTGTTTTCCTTATCAAATATTACAAGAACATCTTTATTATTAAATTTAACTTTGTTATTTACTAAGTCAACAAGTGTCTCCATTTATATAGAAATAAATTTACAAATTCTTTTTCAATCTCAAATAAACAATATTTTTAACATCTTCATTATTTAAAAGATTTCCTTCACTATCTTGTATTGATATTGTAATTGTTTGTATTTTATCTAAGTTTTTAATTGGAACATAATCTATTTCATTTGGTTTTTCACTAATTTTTGATCCAAAAGCAACATTTGGAAAGAATGAATATAAAATTTCTGATTCTTTATGTAAATGAGATTGTTCTTTATGATTTTCAAAGCTGGGTTCAACTAAATTACAATGAATTTCAATAACATCAAAAGGTCTAAACTTTGGAATTCTATTTCCTAAACATATTTTATTTGGTTCAATAGTTGCTTGTGTTTCATCAAAACCTAGTAAATCAATAACTATCACTGTTAGAAAAATTTTTATTGGTGATTTAATTTGAATTTTATTAAAAACTGTTTCCATTTCAAAATTATTTTCATTAAAAGTTAAAGATTTATCTGATTGTTTAAATTCTTTTATAAAATTAATGAAATGTTGTTTAATTTGTTCAAAACTGTAATATCCTTTATTAAATCCATAATATTTAGTTATATCATTTGAAGTGAATGTAATACAATATGGAGCATCTACATTAAAATTAAAAACATAATTATCAGAATAAAAACCACTTAAACCTAAACTATAACTTCCATCTAAATGAATAGGATGTTCTAATCTTAATTCAAGTTTAGAAGAATTTCCTGAAATCTTAAATAATTTCATCTTATTTAAATGGATAAATTTTTAAAGGAAAAAGATCAAATAAAATTACAATCATATGATGAAAAATGTAAGTGTGATCAACCTATTAGATTGTTAATAATAGGATCAAGTGGATCTGGAAAAACAACATTATTATTAAACTTTATTTATAATAGACTAATTCCATATTCAAATTTATATGTTTTTAGCAAATCTTTAGAACAACCAGCATATAGAAAATTACAAGAAAGATTTAAAAATATTGAAACAAAAGTTAATAAAAAATTATCCTATTTCTTTAGTTCTTGTGAGGATATAATTCCTTTAAGTGAATGTAAAAAGAATTCATTAATTGTTTTTGATGATTGTATTTTAGAAAACCAAGATATTATTAAAGAATATTTTGTTATGGGAAGGCATAAGAATATTTCCTGTATTTACTTATCACAATGTTTTTCAAAAGTTGATATTCAATTGATTAGAAATAATTTAAATATGATTTGTATTTTTAAGCAGAATGAACATTATACTAAGAAGATTTATGAAAATTTTGTTGGTTCAGATATGACTTTTGTTGAATTTAAAGAGATTTGTAATGAATGTTGGAAAGAAGATTATGGGTTTTTAACTATAAATTTAATATCAAAACCAAAATATATGAATAAATTTAAAGACATTAAATAATGATGGCTTTTTGTATTTTTGCTGATAAAATATTTGTGTTATTAATATTTTTAATTTCTTTATTGTTTATATATTTAATGAGAATAACTGATTCACATTCAATTAAACACAAATCATGTTCAACATAACACAAATCATGTTCAATATAACACAAATCATGTTCATGTTGTGTTCATGCTGTGTTCATGTTATGTTCATGTTATGTTCATGTTGTGTTCATGTTGTGTTCATGTTATGTTCATGTTGTGTTCATGTTTTTTTTCTCTCATTAAATGGAGAAAAATATATCTGTTGCAGAAGCTAAGAAACTTGATGAAATTGAAAAAAAATTAATTAAAGAATTTAAAGAACAGATTGAAATTGAAGATAATTATGAGAAAATTAAACAAAAAACATTTGAACCTATAACAAGTGCTCTTGATAAAGTTGAAAATAAAATAGGTGAAGTTTTAAATGAAAACAAAAATTTAATGGAATTGGTTCCTGTTGTTAATAAATTTGCAAATGATTCTATTAGTGAATCTGAAGGTGATTTTGAATTGCCAAAATTACCATTTTCAACACCATTTAGACCAAGAATTATTGAAGAATCTACAATGGTTGATCCAATAAGTCCTACAACAACAAGTGTAATAATTGGTGAAATTGGTAAAAAGTTTCTTCCAAGAGCAAAAGATGATAAATTTGGTTTTTACTGGGATAGGAAAAAAAGAAGTTTTATGATTGGTAATTTACCTGTTAATTTTAAAAATAATGATATTATAATTGATGATAAAATATATGAAGGAACTCAAGGATTATGGAGACTGTTAACAGATAAAGATGATCCTGCTGAACATTTATATTCTGAAGATGATTTGAAGAATTATTCAGAAATTTTGTGGAAATCTGATTCAATTTATAAAAATAATGATCCATCAACTAAAAAGCCAAAATCAAGTAGAGGTAAAAAATATATGAATTTAATTAAACCAATATGGGAAAATAAAAATGATATTGAGGGTTCAGGTCTAAAAAAATATAATGAAAATAAAATTGAATACAAATTTATTAATGATTTAAACGAATTGATGAAAAGAATGCATTATATCTATGCACAAGAAAAAGCAGGAAATAACAATTTTTTAAATGAAAAGAAAGCAATTAAGGATTTTATTTCTAATATGTTAGATAAAGCTATTGAAAAACCTGAAGGAATCAAGTATTTAATAAGAATTTTACCTTCAATTAATTCACCAATTTTAAAAGAAGGTGGTGGAATTTTGAATGATATAATTAATAATCTACCTTTTGAACTGCATGTACCTGGTTATCACTATCTTGGCCCAGGTACAAGATTAGATAAGAGATTAAAAGAAGGTGATAATGGAATTAATAATTTAGATAGAGCAGCAATGAAACATGACATTTTTTATAGGGATAATAAAGATACAAAATCAAGAAATGAAATTGCAGATAAAGAACTTCAAAATGAAGCAATAAATATAGCATTATCACATGATGAACCTATTTCTGAAAGACTTGTAGCTATTCCAACTGCAGGTGCTATGTGGTTAAAAAGAAAATTTGGAATGGGTTTAAAAATGTATGAAAAATTTTAATCTATATAAATGGAGCAGAAATCTGTAAAAGTTAATTTTAGTAAGAATCAATATGATAAAATAAAATCAGCTTTTAAAAAGAAAACTCCTGTTACTATTCAATTTACAATAGATCAATTACAAAATGGAAAAGATGAAATATTTTTAACAAATAGACAATATAATAAACTTGAAAAACATAAGAAAAATAATACAGGTATTAGAATTGAATTTTCTTATAATCAATTGAAAGAACTTATAAATGGTGGTTTATTAAAAGATTTATTAGATTTTGGTGAAAATATTCCGGTTGTTAAAGAAGTTATTCCATATGTTAAGAAAGCGGCTCCAATTGTTAAAAAAGATATGATTCCAATTGTGAGAAATATTTTAAATTGGTTGGATAAAGAATTAGAAGATGTAAGTGGATCTGGATTAGATTTGAAAACTTTAAATTTTGTAAAAACAAATATTAAAAAAAATTTCAAATAAAACCTTTAACTTTTGGTGAAATTGAAGAATTATGTAAGAATATTAAACATTTCAAAGGTGTTTTTATGAGAGATACATTACCTGAAAAAGTTAAAAAATTTGAATGTGGAGTTGTTAATTTAGATTCAATTTTAGGAAATGGTACACATTGGGTTTGTTATTATAAAAAAGATAAAATTAAATATTATTTTGATTCATATGGAAATGTAAATCCACCAACTGAAATGGTTAAATATTTGGATAAAGATGATATATTTTATAATGATTCACAAATTCAATATTATGAAGATCCACCTATTTGTGGATATTTGTGTGTTTATGTTTTAAATGAACTTGTAAAAAATAAAGATTTTAAAGCTATTATTAACAAATTATTACTTAATAAATATGAATTCACAAAATATTTTTGATGTATTTGGAAGGCAGATTGTTGATGATAAAAAAATTATAGAAGCAATAAATATTGAAAAGGATTGTATAAGTTTAAACAAAAAGATAAGAATAGTTGGTGTGAAACCAGGTATTGATAAAAATGATGTTGTTATTAAAGAACAAATTGAAAAGCTTTTCGAATTATCTGAAAACATTAAAATTGTTGATTCAACAAATTCAAATATTAAGAATAGTTTAGATGTAAAAAGAAGAAGAATATCAAATGTAAGTAAAGGGATTTATCCATATGATGTGCTTGTAAAGATTCAGTTAGATGATTTTATTAAAACATTTGAAGTTCATACAAAAGATTATACAAATTTTAATCAACGTGTTAAAGATTTTGTAACGGAAGTGTATGAACATTTTAAAATTATACATAGAAAACTTGATAATGTAAAGTAATTTTTATTTATTAAATGGTTTTAATATATTGTTTAAAATGTAAGAAAAAAACCAATTCTAAAGATTTGAAAGTAATCGATAAAAAGAGAATGAAAGCAAAATGTTGTATTTGTAATTCAAATAAAAGTCAGTATGTTAAAAATTTTGTTATATAAATGAAGAGTTTCTTTTTACTTTTATTTGTAACAACATCCATTTCTTATGATGATATTAATTTTGTAAATAATTTTCTTTTTGAATTTGGATACAAAGATGAGTCTGATTCGTTGGATTTAGATAATATTTCAACTTATATTACTATGTTTCAAGAATATTATAACTTGAAGGTTGATGGACAATTAAATAATGAAACTTTGAGTTTGATGAGAAAATCTAGATGTGGAAATAAAGATATTAGAGATTATAGACTTTTTGGTGGAAAGTGGAACAATACTCATATTAGATGGCATTATTATTTAGCAAGACCTAATATAATTTCCTTAGCAAAACAAGCTTTCAGCTATTGGGAAAAGTATTCAGGATTAACATTTGAACACAATATAACAGATTATGATATTCTAATATCTGATAAAAGACTAAAACATAACTTTCAAATTAATTCAAGATATAATTGTTCAGAATTTCATAGTGGTGTTTTAGCTCATGCATATTATCCTTATTATTTAGAAAATAAAACTGAAATACATATGAATTTAAATCAGGTTTGGTATTATAAAAATGATAGTAATGTACCTTCTGGTGAAACAAGTTTCTTATTTGTTTTAATCCATGAAATAGGACATTCATTAGGAATACTTCATTCTCATGATAATAAAGCAATTATGTTTCCTTATTATAATTTAAAACAAGGTAGTGTGATTGATTTAAGTGATGATGATAAATTAGCTGTTCAAGCATTATATGGAAAACCAACAACTGAAATTACTACAACTGAAGAGTCTACAACTAAAATTACTACAAATGAAGAATCCACAACTGAAATATTAGATATTGATCTTTGTAATCAACAAAATGTTAATAAGTTTGTGATAATTAATAAAAGGGTTTATGTATTACATCATAAATTTTTTTGGATAATTGAAAATAATAAATATGAAAGCCCACTTCTTTTAACTGATTGGTAGCTATTTTTACCTAAATATTATAATAAAATCAATGGATTGTATCAAAGACCAACAGGAGAAGTTGTGATAATTATTGATTCAATATTTTACATTTTTGATATAAATAATCTTCAACTGATAGCTAAATATAGTTTAAACCAAATTGGATTTAGGTATACTTCACAAATTAATTGTATTTTTAATTCATATACAGGAAAAACTTTTGTATTATATGATGATTACTATGCAGAAATTGATGAATGTAATTTTAGAGTAAAGAATAGAGGTTATTTTGTTGATAAATTCATTGGATTACCTAAAGGAATAACATCATGTTTTAGATATACTGATGGTTTTTTATATTTCTTTAAAGATGAAAACATATATAAATATAGTGAGTTCACTGATGAATATACAAAAACTAATGTGCATCCTTTATCAATAATAAACATACATTGTATAAAAGATACTATAAAAAATATTATAGAAATATTAAAAAGTATGGTTCGTTAATTTTTTTCTTTATAAATGATTTTGTTTAAGTCATTTGATTTGTTTATTATTAGAAACCAAAATAAATTAAATAATGAAGATTGGGAAGATATTTCAGAAAAATATAAACTAAGTAGTGATATGATGAGATTATTTCAAAATAACATTAATTGGAGAAAAATTGCTAGATACCAAACTTTGAGTATTGATTTTATTAGAGAATATATAGATTATCATTTAAGAGATCATATTGATGTTATTTGTGAATATCAAGAATTAAGTGAATCATTCATTAGAGAAAATAAAGATATTATTAATTGGGAATTAGTTTTAGAAAATCAGAATGTATCTTCAAGGTTTATTATTGAACATTCTTTAGAAATATCTAAACAAAAGCCTGAAGATGTTAATTATTGAATAAATTGTTTTCTTTCATTTTAAAATTTTTTCTCTATAAATGATGGATTATATTATTGAGAGAGCTGAATATAAAAACTTTTATCCTTTATCAAAACAACATTTAAATGAACCAAATAAGAAAACAGAATTTAATATTGACTTTGGTGATGGATTTTGTTCTTCGAAATTTCAATTTTATATTTCTGGAAAATTAACAAAAACTGATAATTCTGATTATACAAAAACTAATATTAAACTTGTAGATAATTTCATTCCATTCTTATTTTCAAAAATAGAAGTGAAAAAACATAATAAACTTATAGATGAAGTTGAATATCCAGGTCAATTAAGTACAATTAAAGGAACAATAACTTATTCAAAAACTGAACAATTTAATAATGGATTTGAGTCTAATTTTAAAAAAACATTTGAAACAATTGGAAGTTTATCACATCTTGGACTAGGTTTTTTTGAAAATGTTAATTTTCCAATTTACAAAGGTGGTTTCAATATAAGTTTTGTTAGATCTGAAGATGATGATGCAATTTATAGATGGAGAGATAAAAAAACTGATGGAACATATGATGATGCTACATTACCTGAAAAAGGAAAAATAACTATTGAAGAATTTTACATTAGAGTTCCAATAATTGATTATAAAACAACAAGTAAAATTCAATTGATAAATGAAATAACTAAAAGTGAAAAATTAACATTCAAATTTAATCATTGGCAGTGTATTGTAGTGAAAAATATTGTTGGAAAAAATTATAGTTTTGATATAACAAATATTTATAGAAATATTAATAATCCAAAATTTATTATAATTGGTTTTCAAAAAGGAAGATTAAATGATCAATTGTTTGATATTTCAAAGTTTGATAGCATGTATGTAAAAAATATTAGAGTTAAATTAAATGGTCATTATTATCCAGATGAGTTAATGAATTTAGACATTAATAATGATAAATTTAGAATTATGTATGAAATGTATCAAGATTATAAAAAGGTTTATCATAAAAATAATGAAATGTACTATGATCCTAAAGAATTTTTAGATAATAGACCATTATATGTGATTGATACAACAAAAACTCCTGTAAATATTTCTAGTTCAAAAAATGATATAATTATAAATATGGATTTTGATTATGATATTTTAGCTACAAGTAAGACTAATTGCTATGTGGTAGTTGTTTCAGAAAAATTATTAGAGTATAATGTGATCAAAAATGATATTAATGAACTTTTATAATTTTATAATTAGATTGTGCAATTATCAAATTTGAATAAAATATTATAAGAATTTCATTTGAATAAAATATTATAAGAATTATCGAAATTAGATTGTGCAATTATCAAATTTGAATAAAATATTATAAGAATTTTATTTGAATAAAATATTATAAGAATTATCGAACTTAGATTGTGCAATTATCAAATTTGAATAAAATATTATAAGAATTTCATTTGAATAAAATATTATAAGAATTGTCGAAATTAGATTGTGCAATTATCAAATTTGAATAAAATATTATAAGAATTTCATTTGAATAAAATATTATAAGAATTATCGAAATTAGATTGTGCAATTATCAAATTTGAATAAAATATTATAAGAATTTCATTTGAATAAAATATTATAAGAATTTTGATTTCATTTTTTGGTAGTTTTAATAAGAATATTGATAACTTTTATTGATTATTTGAGTATTAGGTATTAGTTATTTTATTTTAAAAAATTGATAATTTGGGTTAATTTTTGTATAAATTTGTGTAATAGTGGTGGTAAAGTGTTTTTTGGAGAGTTTATGGTTAAATAACCATATGTCTCCAAAAGTGGTCTAGGACATACACATTACTATCTACTTATATATATATATATATATATATATATATATATATATATATATATATGTTTGAAGTTTATGCGCTGCCAAACCGATCGCTATGAAACTTTAGGTTGTTGTCCTGTATACTCCCGAGATGGTTTCTCTGAAGTTTGATGCAGATCCGTCCACAGGGTCCCGCCCCACAGGCTCCTAAAGATCCCATGTTATTCAAATAGAGAATCTGAATTGTTTACAAAAAACATATGACTGTGTGGTTTAATGTAGTTTCACATGCCATAAGCAGATTGAAGTTCTCACAACAACAGTATGTTTCGATTTATTGTAGTTCTACATTTCACCTTGAGAGTGTAGCACACACTACTTTTACTTGATCAGGTGATCTGTATTTGGTGTTAACCTTTTTTCCTCGGTAATTCATGTGGTGAAACGTGAAAATAAAAAATAAATAATTTTGGTATGTCAATGAAAAATGAAAGGTGACACAACATCCGCCGGGTTCAGCTAGTCGTATATAAAAATAAGCACACTTAGCAACCGGTTGTATTTCTTTCAAAACGTATTTTTTAATAATATTATTGTAGTATAATCAAGAAAGTTTTTTTTCTCGATAAAAAATGCTACCTATACTACAAGATTGCACGTGTGTTTATAAACAATTTTACACTTCTAGTTTAGTACCAATTGAAAAACATTTAATCAAATTGTTAGAAATGAATTATAAATGGAAACGAATTATTGAGAGGTCAATAATACACTAGGGAGGTTTTAGCTATGACAATGTCTAGTGATAAGTATATCATTTTAACTAACTATAGCTTGCTATAAGCATTGCCTAGAGACTGTCTAAGCCAAGTCCATGTGCTGTATATGTGCGTATGTGCTGCTATCTAACGGTGGTTTGCTTCAAATAAGTGCTATCAGCGTACTATCAGCTCAGCTATTAGTTCAGCGTGTGCAAGAGAGAGACAGAGAGAGGGATGACGAGAGATAGGAAGTCCGATGGCACTACCTACTTGTAAAAACTTAAAATAACTAAACAGGAAAATCTGTTTCAAGAGACCCATATGCGTTTTCTTGTTTCCATAGCCAATTATAAATAGGTAACTTAGATACAAGAACGAAAATGATGCGTTAATCTCTGCAAATGAATCAAAACAACAAATAGTCACCACATATCAAATGTACGTTTCTTTATCTTCCTTAGTAATAAATAAGGTAATGAAATCTCAAATATTAAACCCCTTTGACCTTCATGAATGAAAAGTGCCTGTGCATGGTTAAATATTAATTAAATAGAATTTTCATTTTAAATTTACGTTCATCTCTACCCAATTTTCAAGGCTCAGAGTGATAAATTGTAAATTTTAGGATTGTGTACGTAAAATGAGTGTGTTCGATAGCATGGAGTTATCTTGAGTAAAAAGAAAAATTACTTTTTAGGGCTAAGGGTGCTATTACTATTAACGCCTGGCTATTTAATAGTTTCAAAGTTGGCAAACATGAGTTAAGTGGAAGTGAACGCAATATTAATAATAACTAAATAATATATAACTTTATTAAACGTAAAATGCATTGACATTTTTAATATTTGCAAACCATTAGGATAATTTTTTGTAAGTTAATCTAAGTATCTACGTTAAAAATATTTCTTTAATTTACTCATTACCACAACCCTCTAAAGTAACAGTGGAGCTAGAATTTACTCTGGCTACAAGCACTGACATTACTTGCCAGTTAATATCAGATTTACATGCAATTAAACCCACTTCGACAGGAAAGTGCATCTTGAAGTTCAGCAATCAATTCAATAACGGATCGAAGTCAACACTAATTGCACCTTGGCAATTCATCATACTCCGATAACACTTGCTGCCAGCCTGTCATGGCGACCAGCTGATTATCAGCTGATTGAAACATTCCATCCAATGACCTCGGATCAGCTGTTAGGCCCGTTATTTCATTAGACTGGTCAGACCAATCAGTTGACAAGATATCATTTGAAAAATGCCATCGGTTTGAGCGGAGTTTTAATGCATTTCAACAGTAAAACTGTACGATATGAGATAAACACTAGGTGATTGCTTTTAAAGAGTATATTAACTTAGTGAGACTTGAGTCTTAATCCATAGTGGAGTAAGTAATAGTTTGCAGTACGATACTTAAAATGCCTTACTGATATCTTTCAATGACCATTCTCTCAACATACCAGATCCTTCATTTAATATATACCTATTTAACATTCACAAGTAAATACAATTTCAGACATTTTTAATTCATAATAACGAAATTTTATTGTAATTTTAAATGTTTCATGTAAATTACTTAAAGGCTACAAATTTTGCTTGTTAACATCTTAAAAAGTATATGAATTTGTAACATTTTTCAGAATTTCTAAACTTCTGAAAAAGTCCAAATTTGTGTACATGTTAGATACGTTTATCAATGATAATTGTTTACAATAATTTGTACTTTGTGAACAAATAAATATCAAATTGTTTAAAAGAACTTCAAAGGATCCGAAAACTATGCATTTGTGTAAACGAGTCAATGGTTGCTTTGACTCGGAACGTACTCAAACTGAAATATCTATTTTGATCCTTACCTATATTAAAATGTGTATTGTGTTTTATTTTGTCATTTTACTTCCAAGTTTGTTTTTTTCTTTTGATTTAAATTAAGCGGTTGATGAGACAAAAAAATCTACACTTCATGAAGTAAAAGTTTCTGGCACAACGTCAAGGAATGACTAGCTGTTACCTCCTACAAGAAATGTGATCCTAGCTAGTGTCCTTCAGACAGATGTAATACAAATTCAAAAAATACCATCAGTAAGCACTAACTTAACGTGTCTATTACACAGATGTTTTTTAAGTAAAAGTGTGATCACATAGGATGTGTGTGATCACGTAACTAGAGGCAGCGATAGCTAATAGAGCTGGAAGATACAGGATAGCATTTTGTCAACAAATTTTCAAATATAGTCAAAAGTGCCCTATCGCTGGTGTTTAAAACTCCTCTGAAAGGAATCTTGATATTAAAAGTGTTTACAGACCAGACGAAGAGGATAATTTGAATGAAATTGTGCGCATATCTTGAATTTTGTACATAAAAAAGTGAATTAACTTTTTGATGTACTATATGAATACAAATGTTAATACCATCAGTAAATCTGACAATTACCATGACATGTACGTAGTTTACGAAATAAAACCTTTTATTCAGCTATTTAGAAGTCCATTCATGTCAAAATGAATCTTAGTATGGGACACTAATTACAATTACTATTTGTAAGCTACTCAAATTACGAATAGTAATAAATTAAGAATGTAAAATTATCATGTAGTTATTAAATTCATAGGAGCTATTTTTTTAAAAAAATTCGTAATCTTGCATGTTGCGTTATTGTGACAAAATAGACTGTATTTATTTTTTCAAAATACTGGTCTAGTCCTACCGCAAAGGAGACTGAAGTCCTGGATGGACGATACCGGCCTATAACGATGCCCTTTCTTGACGTGGATGCACACAATAATTCAACAATTATTCACTGCACACTCACAGCAACAGTCACTTGTTTTATTTTAATAAAAATAGTGGACAAAACAATGTATTAAGCTTTACTATGGATACAGTATAATCTAGGTGAAGCGACATGGAGAAGAAATAAATATGCACGGACTAGAGACAAAATAAATTAGGCTTATCTGAGTCAATTAGTTAGAGGCAGTCATGTAGTTCAAGGTGCATCCACCTGATTTCTTTTAGAGAACAGTACAACTACAGTAATTGCTGACAGATATCATATGTTTTTTTCGTAACATTAAAAATATTTGTAACATAACACAAAATTATGAAAACTTGTATGTATTTAATACTGAAAAATACAATATCAATCAGTTTTTTATGTTAGTTTAGCATTACTTGTTTGAAATTTAAATGATTTAGTTATTTAATTAATTTAGAAGAAATTAGGAACAGTCCAGCACAACCTCGTGAACAAACAATACATTGATGCCACAATGTAGAATGCCCTTGCTTAGGAACAGTCCAGCACAACCTCGTGAACAAACAATACATTGATACCACAATGTAGAATGCCCTTGCTTAGGAACAGTCCAGCACAGCCTCGTGAACAAACAATACATTGATACCACAATGTAGAATGCCCTTGCTTAGGAACAGTCCAGCACATCCTCGAGAACTGCTCGTGATGGCACAATGTAGAATGCCCTTGCTTAGGAACAGTCCAGCACAGCCTCGAGAACAACAATTTATTGATGCCACAGTGTAGAATGCCCTTGCTTAGGAACAGTCCAGCACAGCCTCGTGAACAAACAATACATTGATGCCACAATGTAGAATGCCCTTGCTTAGGAAAAGTACAGCACAGCCTCGTGAAAAAACAATACATTGATGCCACAATGTAGAATGCCCTTGCTTGGGAACAGTCCAGCACAGCCTCGTGAACAAACAATACATTGATGCCACAATGTAGGATGCCCTTGCTTAGGAACAGTCCAACACAAACTCGTGAACAAACAATACATTAATGCCACAGTGTAGAATGCCCTTGCTTGGGAACTTTCCAGCACCACCTCGTGAACAAACAATACATTAATGCCAGAATGTAGAATGCGCTTGCTTAGGAACAGTCCAGCACAGCCTCGTGAACAAAAAATACATTTATGCCACAATGTAGAATGCCCTTGCTTAGGAACAGTCCAGCACAGCCTTGTGAACAAACAATAGATTTATGCCACAATGTAGAATGCCCTTGCTTAGGAACAGTCCAACACAAACTCGTAAACAAACAGTACATTGATGACACAGTGTAGAATGCCCTTGCTTAGGAACAGTCCAGCACATCCTCGTGAACTGCTCGTGATGCCACAATGTAGAATGCCCTTGCTTGGGAACAGTCCAGCACATCCTCGTGAACTGCTCGTGATGCCACAATGTAGAATGTCCTTGCTTAAGAACAGTCCAGCACATCCTCGTGAACTGCTCGTGATGCCACAATGTAGAATGCCCTTGCTTAGGAATAGTCCAGCACAGCCTCGTGAACAAGCAATACATTGATGCCACAATGTAGAATGCCCTGGCTTAGTAACAGTCCAACACAAACTCGTGAACAAACAATACATTGATGACACAGTGTAGAATGCCCTTGCTTAGGAACAGTCCAGCACAGCCTCGTGAACAAACAATACATTGATGCCACAATGTAGAATGCCCTTGCTTAGGAACAGTCCAGCACATCTTCGTGAACTGCTCGTGATGCCACAAGGAACAGTCCAGCACAGCCTCGTGAACTGCTCGTGATGCCACAATGTAGAATGCCCTTGCTTAGGAACAGTCCAGCACAGCCTCGTGAACTGCTCGTGATGCCACAATGTAGAATGCCCTTGCTTAGGAACAGTCCAGCACATCCTCGTGAACTGCTCGTGATGCCACAATGTAGAATGCCCTTGCTTAGGAACAGTCCAGCACATCCTCGTGAACTGCTCGTGATGCCACAATGTAGAATGCCCTTGCTTGGGAACAGTCCAGCACATCCTCGTGCTGCCAAGTGCTGCTCGTGATGCCACAATGTAGAATGTCCTTGCTTAGGAACAGTCCAGCACATCCTCGTGAACTGCTCGTGATGCCACAATGTAGAATGCCCTTGCTTAGGAACAGTCCAGCACAGCCTCGTGAACTGCTCGTGATGCCACAATGTAGAATGCCCTTGCTTAGGAACAGTCCAGCACATCCTCGTGAACTGCTCGTGATGCCACAATGTAGAATGCCCTTGCTTAGGAACAGTCCAGCACATCCTCGTGAACTGCTCGTGATGCCACAATGTAGAATGCCCTTGCTTGGGAACAGTCCAGCACATCCTCGTGCTGCCAAGTGCTGCTCGTGATGCCACAATGTAGAATGTCCTTGCTTAGGAACAGTCCAGCACATCCTCGTGAACTGCTCGTGATGCCACAATGTAGAATGTCCTTGCTTAGGAACAGTCCAGCACATCCTCGTGAACTGCTCGTGATGCTACAATGTAGAATGCCCTTGCTTAGGAACAGTCCAGCACAGCCTCGTGAACTGCTCGTGATGCCACAATGTAGAATGTCCTTGCTTAGGAACAGTCCAGCACATCCTCGTGAACTGCTCGTGATGCCACAATGTAGAATGCCCTTGCTTAGGAACAGTCCAGCACAGCCTCGTGAACTGCTCGTGATGCCACAATGTAGAATGCCCTTGCTTAGGAACAGTCCAGCACATCCTCGTGAACTGCTCGTGATGCCACAATGTAGAATGCCCTTGCTTAGGAACAGTCCAGCACATCCTCGTGAACTGCTCGTGATGCCACAATGTAGAATTCCCTTGCTTGGGAACAGTCCAGCACATCCTCGTGCTGCCAAGTGCTGCTCGTGATGCCACAATGTAGAATGTCCTTGCTTAGGAACAGTCCAGCACATCCTCGTGAACTGCTCGTGATGCCACAATGTAGAATGCCCTTGCTTAGGAACAGTCCAGCACAGCCTCGTGAACAAACAATACATTGATGCCACAATGTAGAATGCCCTTGCTTAGGAACAGTCCAGCACATCCTTGTGAACTGCTCGTGATGCCACAATGTAGAATGCCCTTGCTTGGGAACAGTCTAGCACATCCTCGTGAACTGCTCGTGATGCCACAATGTATAATGTCCTTGCTTAGGAACAGTCCAGCACATCCTCGTGAACTGCTCGTGATGCTACAATGTAGAATGCCCTTGCTTAGGAACAGTCCAGCACAGCCTCGTGAACTGCTCGTGATGCCACAATGTAGAATGTCCTTGCTTAGGAACAGTCCATCACAGCCTCGTGAACAAACAATACATTGATATTACAATGTAGAATGCCCTTGCTTAGGAACAATATTTTCCCTCCTAGGGAGGTCCGATATTTGTTTAGTTTCTTACTAAAACGCACAGGTTTACTGGTTAAAATTCCTTAGAACTAACTAGATTTTGCCAGATTAATTGGGAATGTGGACTCCAAACTTGATTTAAATTATTTCTCTCCAATTCTACAGTTGCACAGACAACATTAATAAGTTATGTAAACTTGGAATGAAAATCATTTGAATATCACAACCTGAGCAATATAGCAACATAATAGAGTTTATAGGAAGATTTATTTATACATGATCCATAATCAATCACGAACATCTATTATATTCCAAGAAAAACTAGATCCTTAAAGATGGACCCTGTAACTTTATGTATATTCACCTTCCAGATAGTATTTAAGATCGCAGTATAACATTATACATCAGAGCCTAGATACTCAGGGCTCTTCCTGGTCAATACACACAACAATAAAACTCATTATGGATATTTAATGTTGTCATAAAACCCTCGAGTCTAAAGTAGCAGTAACCTAGATATCTCAAGAGTAATAAACTTTATTAGACGTCATTTGATGTATAGCAATTCTTAATCAAATGAGAGTTTTATTGAAATTCAAATGAAGGTTATAAATCAGTAAGAAAGTATCTACAGTTAGAACGTTTACATCTTCGAAAACAAAAATAACATTACGATGATGCTCATAACTCTAAGCTGCACAGCTAAAATGATGAAGCTGGACGTGATTAGTGTTACATCACAACATTGGAAGACATTTTAAATTTCTAATTTGCATTTTAATTCCAATTACGACACGCGAGTACATTGATCGACCCATATCTCCGAAAGAGTAATGAGTTTATTTTGGCCCGTTAATTGATACATTTTTAAATGGTGATATCTCAGTCTAAAACAATCTGATTGCTTTTTAATAAATGGAGAAACTGATTATCAGCAACAGGTCGACATCACTCAGCTGTCCTACTGCCAACAGTCGGCGAACTCCTTTGGTCTCTTACAAGTAATGGACAACTTTAAATTTGCAACCGTCAGTTTTGTTTATGAGTCTGAAAAATATGTATATCCTCCGTTACTTACAATTAACATACTTTTGATTGGGGTTGGGTATTAGATACGAATTTACGTCAAGTACAGATTAGGTAAGCCTCCATGTCTAAAGAATTTAAGTAGTATAAAAAATGTATAGCCATGATTCGTGGCAGGTCAAAGTGTTACTTTCTTTCACTAAAATTGTATTTCATTTTTTATTTATTTATTTTACGATTAGAGGTGTTTACACGAAAATGTCGGTATTAAACAAAGACCTGTAGAATGTATTAAACAACTAATTAGTTATTGTAAGTTAGTTTTATACTATACTATCGTATTAAAATTAATTAGTCATTGTAAGCTGTAAAGTAAGTTAGTTTTATGCTATATTATCGTATTCAAACTAATTAGTTATTGTATGTTGTATAGTATAGTTTTATGCTATATTATCGTATTAAAACTAATCAGTCATTGTAAGCTGTAAAGTAAAATAGTTTTATAATATATTATCGTATTCAAACTAATTAGTTATTGTATGTTGTATAGTATAGTTTTATGCTATATTATCGTATTAAAACTAATTAGTCATTGTAAGCTGTAAAGTAAGTTAGTTTTATGCTATATTATCGTATTCAAACTAATTAGTTATTGTATGTTGTATAGTATAGTTTTATGCTATATTATCGTATTAAAACTAATCAGTCATTGTAAGCTGTAAAGTAAGTTAGTTTTATGCTATATTATCGTATTCAAACTAATTAGTTATTGTAAGTTGTATAGTATAGTATTATGCTATATTATCGTATTCAAATTAATTATAACGAAATTGCCTTGTCATTGGTTTATGTACTTATATTAAAACTATAGAGTTGTTCTTTTTGTGACTTGCAAATATTTCTTTAACTGTGAACACATGAAAACTTAAAGCTTAGTAATCATGAATTGATCTAGAAAGTTCAAACGAAACTTTTATTAAAAGGTACTTGAATTATTTTATGCTAGTTATTAATGCTTAGTCTA
This sequence comes from Stictocephala bisonia, assembly GCA_035578905.1. Classification (NCBI taxonomy): domain Eukaryota; kingdom Metazoa; phylum Arthropoda; class Insecta; order Hemiptera; family Membracidae; genus Stictocephala; species Stictocephala bisonia. Next base: position 1,262,495 of record JAQJVL010000024.1, read on the forward strand.
AATAACTAATTAGTCATGGCTTTTAGTGATGAGAGATGTTGAAACAGTTCCCATCGCCTGCCTTGTAGGCTCATGGTTGTTAGTGATGAGGGATGCTGAAACAGTTCCCATCGCCTGCCTTGTAGGCTCATGGTTGTTAGTGATGAGGGATGCTGAAACAGTTCCAACCAACTGCCTTGTAGGCTCATAGCTTTTAGTGATGAGGGATGCTGAAACAGTTCCAACCACCTGCCTTGTAGGCTCATGGCTTTTAGTGACGAGAGATGATGAAACAGTTCCCATCGCCTGCCTTGTAGGCTCATGGCTTTTAGTGATGAGGGATGGTAAAACAGTTCCCATCGCCTGCCTTGTAGGCTCATGGCTTTTAGTGATGAGGGATGGTAAAACAGTTCCCATCGCCTGCCTTGTAGGCCCATGGTTGTTAGTGATGAGGAATGCTGAAACAGTTCCCATCGCCTGCCTTGTAGGCCCATGGTTGTTAGTGATGAGGGATAATGAAACAGTTCCCATCGCCTGCCTTGTAGGCCCATGGTTGTTAGTGATGAGGGATGCTGAAACAGTTCCCATCGCCTGCCTTGTAGGCTCATGGTTGTTAGTGATGAGGGATGCTGAAACAGTTCCCATCGCCTGCCTTGTAGGCCCATGGTTGTTAGTGATGAGGGATGCTGAAACAGTTCCCATCGCCTGCCTTGTAGGCTCGTGGTGGATAGTGATGAAGGGATGCTGAAACAGTTCCCATCGCCTGCCTTGTAGGCTCATGGTTGTTAGTGATGAGGATGCTGAAACAGTTCCCATCGCCTGCCTTGTAGGCTCATGGTTGTTAGTGATGAGGGATGCTGAAACAGTTCCCATCGCCTGCCTTGTAGGCCCATGGTTGTTCGTGATGAGGGATGCTGAAACAGTTCCCATCGCCTGCCTTGTAGGCCCATGGTTGTTAGTGATGAGGGATGCTGAAACAGTTCCCATCGCCTGCCTTGTAGGCTCGTGGTTGATAGTGATGAGGGATGCTGAAACAGTTCCCATCGCCTGCCTTGTAGGCCCATGGTTGTTAGTGATGAGAGATGCTGAAACAGTTCCCATCGCCTGCCTTGTAGGCTCATGGTTGTTAGTGATGAGGGATGCTGAAACAGTTCCCATCGCCTGCCTTGTAGGCCCATGGTTGTTAGTGATGAGGGATGCTGAAACAGTTCCCATCGCCTGCCTTGTAGGCCCATGGTTGTTAGTGATGAGGGATGCTGAAACAGTTCCCATCGCCTGCCTTGTAGGCTCATGGTTGTTAGTGATGAGGGATGCTGAAACAGTTCCCATCGCCTGCCTTGTAGGCTCATGGTTGTTAGTGATGAGGGATGCTGAAACAGTTCCCATCGCCTGCCTTGTAGGCTCATGGTTGTTAGTGATGAGGGATGCTGAAACAGTTCCCATCGCCTGCCTTGTAGGCTCATGGTTGTTAGTGATGAGGGATGCTGAAACAGTTCCAACCAACTGCCTTTTAGGCTCATGGTTGTTAGTGATGAGGGATGCTGAAACAGTTCCCATCGCCTGCCTTGTAGGCTCATGGTTGTTAGTGATGAGGGATGCTGAAACAGTTCCCATCGCCTGCCTTGTAGGCTCATGGTTGTTAGTGATGAGGGATGCTGAAACAGTTCCCATCGCCTGCCTTGTAGGCTCATGGTTGTTAGTGATGAGGGATGCTGAAACAGTTCCCATCGCCTGCCTTGTAGGCTCATGGTTGTTAGTGATGAGGAATGCTGAAACAGTTCCCATCGCCTGCCTTGTAGGCTCATGGTTGTTAGTGATGAGGGATGCTGAAACAGTTCCAACCAACTGCCTTTTAGGCTCATGGTTGTTAGTGATGAGGGATGCTGAAACAGTTCCCATCGCCTGCCTTGTAGGCCCATGGTTGTTAGTGATGAAGGGATGCTGATACAGTTCCCATCGCCTGCCTTGTAGGCTCATGGCTTTTAGTGATGAGGGATGCTGAAACAGTTCTAAAAATAACTAATTAGTTATTTAAACTAAAAATATCTAAATTTTAATTATTTTTTATTCATAAATTTGAGTATTTATGAAAAGTTTTCATTTGCCTTCTTAAAAACTTCCATTTCTACTTTACTCTTATAATTAGTAGTTGTAATGTAGATCAAAGAGTTACTTTTAAAAAGTTAATTTGTGGTTCAAACAGACTCAAATTTATTTTTCACATACACAATAAAAAAGAAATAATATGAGGAGATTTATTTTCGTAATATTAGATTTACTACGCATAAAATCTATTCAAAAGTTTTTAAATACATCAACCTATCACGTACTATAAAAGAGAAAGAGAATTATGAGTATTTCTGTAAAATAATGTATGTAATAAATGAGCCTTTTTGATATTCGCCCATATCTTGACGATCGGCGTCTTATGAATAAATAAAAATAAATAAATAAATAAATTACTTTAGTAAGAGAAATAAAAGGAGCCATTTTACAACAATTATTAAAATTAATGTAAAAATTAGTCATGCCGATTGCCTAGCAAATTGAACATATACAATTGTATGTAAAATATTTTTCAAAAACTGCACTTATCGTAAGATATCATATTTTATTTTACCGCCATTTACATATTGGTAATCACTAAAATCCATGAGCCTACAAGGCAGGCGATGGGAACTGTTTTACCATCCCTCATCACTAAAGGCCATGAGCCTACAAGGCAGGCGATGGGAACTGTTTCAGCATCTCTCATCACTAAAAGCCATGAGCCTACAAGGCAGGTGGTTGGAACTGTTTCAGCATCCCTCATCACTAAAAGCTATGAGCCTACAAGGCAGGCGATGGGAACTGTTTCAGCATCTCTCATTACTAAAAGCCATGAGCCTACAAGGCAGGCGATGGGAACTGTTTTACCATCCCTCATCACTAAAAGCCATGAGCCTACAAGGCAGGCGATGGGAACTGTTTCATCATCTCTCGTCACTAAAAGCCATGAGCCTACAAGGCAGGTGGTTGGAACTGTTTCAGCATCTCTCATCACTAAAAGCCATGAGCCTACAAGGCAGGCGATGGGAACTGTTTTACCATCCCTCATCACTAAAAGCCATGAGCCTACAAGGCAGGCGATGGGAACTGTTTTACCATCCCTCATCACTAAAAGCCATGAGCCTACAAGGCAGGTGGTTGGAACTGTTTTACCATCCCTCATCACTAAAAGCGATGAGCCTACAAGGCAGGCGATGGGAACTGTTTCAGCATCTCTCATCACTAAAAGCCATGAGCCTACAAGGCAGGTGGTTGGAACTGTTTCAGCATCCCTCATCACTAAAAGCAATGAGCCTACAAGGCAGGCGATGGGAACTGTTTCAGCATCTCTCATTACTAAAAGCCATGAGCCTACAAGGCAGGCGATGGGAACTGTTTCAGCATCTCTCATCACTAAAAGCCATGAGCCTACAAGGCAGGCGATGGGAACTGTTTTACCATCCCTCATCACTAAAAGCCATGAGCCTACAAGGCAGGCGATGGGAACTGTTTTACCATCCCTCATCACTAAAAGCCATGAGCCTACAAGGCAGGCGATGGGAACTGTTTCATCATCTCTCGTCACTAAAAGCCATGAGCCTACAAGGCAGGTGGTTGGAACTGTTTCAGCATCCCTCATCACTAAAAGCTATGAGCCTACAAGGCAGGCGATGGGAACTGTTTCAGCATCTCTCATCACTAAAAGCCATGAGCCTACAAGGCAGGCGATTGGAACTGTTTCAGCATCTCTCATCACTAAAAGCCATGAGCCTACAAGGCAGGTGGTTGGAACTGTTTTACCATCCCTCATCACTAAAAGCGATGAGCCTACAAGGCAGGCGATGGGAACTGTTTCAGCATCTCTCATCACTAAAAGCCATGAGCCTACAAGGCAGGTGGTTGGAACTGTTTCAGCATCCCTCATCACTAAAAGCTATGAGCCTACAAGGCAGGCGATGGGAACTGTTTCAGCATCTCTCATTACTAAAAGCCATGAGCCTACAAGGCAGGCGATGGGAACTGTTTCAGCATCTCTCATCACTAAAAGCCATGAGCCTACAAGGCAGGCGATGGGAACTGTTTCACCATCCCTCATCACTAAAAGCCATGAGCCTACAAGGCAGGCGATGGGAACTGTTTTACCATCCCTCATCACTAAAAGCCATGAGCCTACAAGGCAGGCGATGGGAACTGTTTCAGCATCTCTCATCACTAAAAGCCATGAGCCTACAAGGCAAGTGGTTGGAACTGTTTCAGCATCCCTCATCACTAAAAGCTATGAGCCTACAAGGCAGGCGATGGGAACTGTTTCAGCATCCCTCATCACTAAAAGCCATGAGCCTACAAGGCAGGCGATTGGAACTGTTTCAGCATCTCTCATCACTAAAAGCCATGAGCCTACAAGGCAGGTGGTTGGAACTGTTTTACCATCCCTCATCACTAAAAGCGATGAGCCTACAAGGCAGGCGATGGGAACTGTTTCAGCATCTCTCATCACTAAAAGCCATGAGCCTACAAGGCAGGCGATGGGAACTGTTTCAGCATCCCTCATCACTAAAAGCCATACAACATTAATTTAATTCAATAAAACCTTACTATGGACATTTTTTCATACTATATCCTATGTTTTGAGCTCCTCACTTTACCAGAATTAATCTGATTTTCTTATTTTTCATTTATATGGTCTATCAATACACGTACATAAGACAAAACATTTCATCTACATGGCCTTTCAAGAAAACCTTAAGAAATCTTCTCAAGAAAAAAGGCCACGTTTCTTATCACTACTTATTGCGCTTGAAGGGCACGATCGTTATTACAAACATTCTCAGACAATAAATACTCTCATATCACATTGAGTGAGCGAAGCGAAAGTGCGATACCAATAAAGAGGAGCGGTAAAAGTTAACGAATGAAAGTTTTGAGTTACTTTTTTAACAAACATATTAACTTCAATTAAATGTAAAGAAACAGAAGTAGAACTTGAAGTTTCAGTTGTGTTTTTATAAATAAGCAAGAGGAGTATTGTTCAATTTTTCATTTCTTTTTGTTTGAAGTTTATGTTTAATCTTACATATTGTGGTTTTTGGAGAATGAACGGTATATAATGGGAAATTGATTTTTCTTTGCATACTTAAACATAAGCTACGATTTTAAACCTTGTAGTTCTAGTTAAATGTTCATCATCGATATATTTAGTCTTAACGCCTTGTGTTAAAAATGTGTGAACCTGGCGAGAAAAACGCATAATCTTGACAACGGAAAGATATACTTCCTTCTTATTACTTTAACATATCCCGATCCCAGAGGGTGTTAACAAGATCTTTTCCAGTTGCTGTTTGTACTCACCGTTTTAAAGGTTAATCTCAGGGGTAGTTAGCAATCCATGTAATTAAAATACGAGTAGTACAACTCACTCGCTCTATTTGTAGCAAAGTGTAAATCTAAAGATAATGGTGTAGTCGATAACCTTATCTGTTTATAGACCCAGCGGAACGAGGAAACAGTGGTGGTTCTGTGCCTAGGGGTACCAAGGCGGATGTAGTGGTAGGTACTGGCTGCTGTAATAAACCAGAGGTCTACGACAGCCATCTGTAGAGATGCCGACACCACTAGATAACATCTGATATACAGCACGATGGCGCGGCTACCGTACAGTATGCACGCGCATGTAGCAGGTTGCTGGTGGCATGTGGCAGGTAACATGCTCTCGGTGCAGGGTCTATCATTCTCCTTAATGGGATCGGGATATGTTACCGATGCCTGTTAAAGTAATAAGGAGGAAGTATATCTTTCCGTTGTCAAGATTATGCGTTTTTCTCGCCAGGTTCACACATTTTTCACACAAGGCGTTAAGACTAAATATATCGATGATGAAATAGAACTACAGGGTTTACAATCGTAGCTTATGTTTAAGTATGTAAAGAAAACCCGACTTCTCATTATATACCTATCCTATTTTACTTTTTAGAAAGTTTCGACTTTTCACACACACACACACACACACACACACACACACACACACACACACACACACACACACACACACACACACACACACACACACACCGATCCTTATTGCAAAACCACAATAGGTAGGACTAAACACAAACTTCAAACAAAGAGAAATAATAAATTGAATAATACTCCTCTTGCTTACTTATAAAAACACAACTGAAACTTCCAAGTTCTACTTCCGTGTCTTTAAATTTACTTATAGTATTAACTATTATTAGTAATAACATATTAATGTATGCTAAAAAAAATAACTTTCATTCGTTTGAATCTGCATAAGCTTAATATATTCGACATTTGTCATGTAATCATAATTTTTATCAAAGATAAGACTTAAAAATTTAAATAAAGGTGTGTGATATTTTATGAAAGTACGCTTAAAATACATGTAGTCAAAAATTATATGCGAACAAATATATTAAAAAGTATATTTGAATCGTATCTTAATACTTATTTAAATAGGCGTATGTCGACAGAATGAACTATCAAAACAAATTATTGAACTAACTTGAAGGGTAAACATGATCTAATGCGTAATATAAGAAGATTAAAAAACTGTATTTGTCTTAATTCCTGCTTAGCCACTATTATACTTAGCTAGTAAGTTTTAGTACTCTACCTACACTACTAACTAAAAGTAAAAGTCAGTTTAAAGGTATAGCAAATAGAGACATAATACCAAATATCAATACTTTAACACATTATAGTTTCCAAACCCTCTAGTAACATTACATTTCATTAGTAATAAACAATACTACTAATGAAGAACTGCCTAATTATTTTTAGACCTACCAAAAATATGGAATGGCAACTAAAGTGTCATACCTACGGCCTGACAATCCCACACTGATAGGAGAGTTGGTGTAGTGGCGGACGGGTAAATATTCCAACAACTTTATAGGTTTTTTTAGCCTTAGATATTCAACTGATGTAATTTGCTACTTGTGGTTCTTTGTTGCATCCAACCTGTTAAAACTTTTATCAAACGCAAACATTTAAGTGTTCTTCATATTGTTTATGTATAGTACAATTTTACTAGCAACATTTCAAAGAATGGGAGTACCGAATCCATATCACAATTTATTGAATTATTATGTACAAGATGACAAGTAAATACTTAGGCCCAAGTGTAACAGCGGTTAAGTTACACTTTCATAAACTGGGTTATACTTTATAACTAGATCTTTGGATTTTAATATTTGCTTAAGATTTTTTTATTACAAGTGGAGTGTTAGATTACAAAACCAAATAATATCATATACCAAAATTTAAATGTTTTATATTTTATTTAAAGTTACCTAGAACAATAGTTTTATTTTAACCCCTCTAGTGCCAAAATCTTGGTATCTACTGGTATTTGCCAATGCTAAAAAGTGACTTCGGAAATATGACACGATAAGTTAAGAGTCTATAATTTAGATATCTTGTCTTGTCTATAATGTACATAAATTTCATAAAAATATAGGCACTAAATTAGGGCTGACCAGAGTCGAAGGAAATTGTGTCAGAAAATGTTACCTTGGGTTTGCCAACAATATAGAATCGAAATGGTATTGCTAAACATAATGTTTAAATTAGTGTTTTAAGTTTAGCACAAACTTGTTATTTTTAATGTAGTAATTAATTTAGAACACATTGGTTGATTAGTTTAATTAATTATTTCTGTCCCAGTTGGAGTATAATAACTTTTTGAAACCTGCACGACACTTGCACTTTCCTTTTATCTTGTATCATACAATACAAAGTGTACAAAGCTCTCTGGGTTCTCCAGAATGCTGCACCTCCTTTCTGAGACCGAATGGTGATATAGTACAAGTTATTTATTGGGTCAATAAATCCGAGGCGCTAAGTTGGCGACACGTGTGACAAGTGCATTGTGGTGTGCTGGCGAGTCCCCAAGGGCCGTCCTTACAAGTGCAACGGCCCTGATCCAGTAGGATCTGACGCAGCGGGAGAAGAATTTACTCAAGGACGCACATATTACACTTATTTTAAACAAAAATAAAGTTTGTGAAACATTTTTGTAACATGCTTGATAAATAATATTAGTCTATTTATATTATTTAATCAGATCTTGAATAGTTTATGTGGAAAAAAAACTATAGCCAACAAAACTAATTTAATAAAGCAATAATAAAAAACATCTGAAAAACCTAGCAGCCTCCTAAAATTTTTAAAAAATTTTGAACAAATGCAAATAAATCAAAGCACCTTAAAATGATAGCTTTTAAAATAGAGAGTGCTAAAAATAAAATTACTGTAATACAATTAGGCCTGCTTCCTAGAGGAGCTTAGAAATAAAAAACTCTTTTCATTGGAAAACAATGACTTTAGAACCATCAACCGTTAACAGTAAGGGCTAGTTTACACTGCGCACGAAGTGACAACTTACTATGACAAGCGAAAAACTCAATGTAAATACGATGTATTCATTTGAATGGGCCGGCGAGTGCGGTGTTCACACTGCGAGCTGAGCGGAGCGATGCCGAGCTATCCCGAGCGAGTAGTCTGATGCAATCGCATGCTAAATTGCGATTTTACGTGAACTGTCGAGATTCCCACGTGTTAATTGATGTGCACAACCTAACGTTTGTATTCTGCCTAAGAATTTTATTTTAAATTAATGAAAGAATGTAGTCAAAATTAGTTGTACTCACTCTGAAGTAGCTCCAAAAACGTTCTTCATTCTCGCTAAGTTCACAATACAAATTATGATATTCTCCAAACCAACATCGTGATCGATTTATATCATGCACCCACTGACGTTTCTTTTTAATTTTTAAAACGCTATTCTCTAGCAACAATTTATTGACAGGATTTACACTGAAAGACATGACAAAGCAACTGACGACTCGCTTTTTATCGCCTGCTGCGTTAACATCGCATCACATCGCTTTGAAATTCGTAGCTCACATCTCCTCGTATCGTATCGCTTCGCTTTGCGCGCAGAGTGTAAACGTCACCTAAGTCTTGCTTAGAAATAGTTTATGGGGCCTTTTAGGTCTTTGCCATACCAATGAATAAATAAATGTATTATGTAATAAGTATGTACTCATGTGTAATACACTTAAAAAAATCAGCTAATAAATTCATATCAAAGTTGATAAAATAACTATATTTTAATTTTAACTAAATTTTAAATAACTATATACGAATGCGATGGTGTTGCAAATAGTCTCAAAGCAAAATTGCTCAATCAAATCCTTTATAAACACATAATATTTGCTACAATTATAAATTCTATTTGTACAAATTTTGTGTCTTGTCAAATTAACTTTAACTACTACTATATAATGCTGTATCAATTAATTAATAGTTAATATAACTCTTGTACTACAGACATGTGAGGTAGTCGAATGTATGAAATAGTAATAACTTTGAACACTCAAAATATATATTTAAGCATACATTGAATAATGTTGCCAAGTGGATCAAACTGTTAATATAAATTTAAATAATTTAAAACAATCAAAACTTGGAACTTTCAATATTAAGATAATCCTTTACACTGTAGAAGGCATGCGAAAGAAGAAAGGACTTTACAAAATCTTTAAATTTTGAAATTTTGTTTTCTTTTTTAATTTTTAGTGGCAATTCATTAAAAAAATGTAATCCCATATAAGCTGGGCCTTTTTCAAATTTTGATGTCCTATGATTAGGTAGCATAGTGCCTCCCCATACCTTGTATTGTATGAATGGAAATTTCCTATTTTGGCCTCAGCGTCAATATTTTTGAATGTTAAAATTAAACCTCAAATATATAAAGGGAATTATTTGCAACCACTACTGAAAGAAACGAACAAAAAAACAAAGAGAGGAAACAAAAAAACCCTTTTCAAGAATCAACATAATGAAAAAGAGAAGATCCTTAAAATACAGCAACAACCGACACTGATCAATTAAAAGCTGTGGCAAAATATGACACGTGTGATGGTAATAGCCACGTGAACATCGAGTGATCTTTGAATCATACATTTTGCAGTGTACCAGCGATGTCAAACCCTGGCAGATGTTGTTTATGCCCCAATCTTGAGCCAATTCACCACAGAATCAGCACCGGACAGTAATAACCGGGTTGATAAGTTGAAAATCGGCCGCAAATGTCGTTCTGATTGCGGGCTTCACCCAAGGTCCTACATATCACAGTTAAATATGATGTTGGCAAGTCTGCATCACTTACACTGGCTGTCATACTCATGTTGGCTTAAACATTCATTTGGGCTTGTGGTGAGTTATTTATATGCCTAGACACCTCCCTTGTACTTCGTTTTGGGTTTCGTGAGAACCGAGTTCTTCTATCCATGAATATTAGCATCAAAGACAGTTAACAATCACTATAAAATCAACCTTAAATCTGAATATCTAAATAACAATAGTATCTAACGTATAATTTAGGCTAATATTATGAGTGTCTAATATTTTCATATGTTTCGACATCCATCAGTATATACTTTCATGTTAATTTAGACTGCTAAGAGAAAATCATTGGTCGTTACTGATACTTGGTATTGAGGGCAAATCAATTACCTCCCCGCACCATTTTTAGAAAAAAATATAAATATGAATGTGGCAGCTGAGAGAATTAAAATTTTTAAAATAACTATGTTTTCTATTTGACTCAAAGAACGTAGAAAACGGAACTATCTTCCATAAAGGATACAAAATAAAATGAAACTACAAAACTGTGATTTAATTAACAATAAATATTTATAAACAATAGCTAGGGAAATGTAATAAAAAATATATAATTTATTTACATTTCACTCAACAGCAAATTCTTTCATCTATAAGAGAATAATTTTGTACATTTAATTTACCTTTAGCCTATTTATACATACAAATGTTGTTCAAAATGTCTTCCTCTTTTTTCATTCTTCAATATAAATCAAAACGAGGGAAGGCTGTAGCCTAAGTATGGTTTTATTCACATTCGATTGTAGGGCTCCGCTCTAATGGACTTGATTATTCCAATGGTAGTCTATTGCAGTAATTTTAGTTATTTAATTAGTCTTCAGCTGTCAAACAAAAAACCATATGAAATGAATACGTTTGAAATAGGCTAAATAATACATTAGGTGTTTATACAAATAAATAGGTAGCAACGCAAGTTATGTGAGTTAGATACCGTAAATAAATTTAATTTTGCGACTTTACGTTATACAGTTAACCTACTATTGTTTGTAGTCAAAAGTCACAGGCCGAGGTTTAACGAGCGCAGCGAGTGACAGGGTTAGCACGCATGTCCCCAGTGACTTACTTATTAATAGCTTACTCTAAGCTACAACAAAGTGTGGCTGAGTTAAGCAAGCAATAACCATAAAAATTGCATAAAACAATTTACGAGTACTTTTGAAAAAAGTTCCAAGACTCAACCAATATCTCGTTTGTAATTTGAATTGTAAACCGAACAAGTTCTACGAGCTGTGTGTTTCACAGTGATACAGACGCCGGTAACTTGAGCTTGCAAAGGCTTTGCAAATTAATTACCAGTGAAAAGAGCAATCACAATAAACTTGGAGGATAGCCGGGTCATCCGTTGCGAGGTCTGCGTGTTTGTACGACATAACGTCTCCAACACCTACACCCACCCACACTTTGTGAACCAAGGAGAAAGTCAAAGCCACTACAGTTCATCCTCAGCTCATATTTAACAAACAAGGAAGTTTTTTCCAACATACGTAATATTTAAAACATAAGAAGGTGAATTTAAAAGTTATTATTAAAACTGAAGGTTTCGAGATAGAAATATACGAGTATAATAATCGTATACATACAAATAAAATCGTATGTATTTAAAATAGATAGGACTTGTAATGCATTTCCTTTTTGAGTTTAGATGTTCACAAATCAGCTGTTTATTTACTTGTTTTACTTTCAATACATTCTTACTGACGTTGTTTTAATTCTGTTATAAAAAACCTGTTATAACATGTTATACCATGTTATAAAAAACTTGTTATAAAAAATATCAAGAACGACATTTTTCTAAAATAACAGAAAAGAAGAAATTGTAAATCTATAAAATTTAACTCTCAAAGTAAAATTTCACAAAGTTCTTTTAAAATGCATGCAAAAATATAACTTTTACCTGGAATTACAAACTGAAATATATTCTTGAAAATAAACTAAATTTGAAAAAATCTGTTGTTTTGGTTAGATTAGGTTTTCTTTGGAAACAATTGCCTCATTGAAAAAATAAAATTCTTTGAATTTGGAAGTGTAATTATTTTCAAACTATAATTATGAAATTTTTATTTTTGTTTTTATTAAATATAGACTAACTGATGAGATCAAAGGATAATTTTACAATTTGTTTATATAGCTTTACATGAGGTTTTTTTTCAATTTTTGAGAGTAGCATTATGTTTTATAAAATTGGTGAGGAAGGTTGATACTGATTTTCATCAACCGTATGGTTTTATTGGCAAAGTCGTCATGGAAATCAATTGTTATCCATAACTAATTAATAAAAGACTGTCAAATAACGCAACCTTGTTGCTAGTCGGCCCGTAATATACAAAAGCCAAAGGATCCAGTCATTGGAGACTGCGTTACATTGTTTGTGAGTCAACACCCATACATATTTCATATTAGCTGAAGATCACTCGTTTGGCTCAACAGCTGTTTCTGGAAGCCTACGTAAGTAACATGACTACGACCCACAACTGATAACAATAAAAAATATTTTGTAAATAGCCGTTTTATTTTTTTTAAACATCAGGAATTATTTAACAAACGTATATGTACATATTATACTTAGTTATAATTATGAATAATTTACTATCATACTTATTTTCATATGTAATATTTTATCCATTATAGCTTCCGAACTGATATTAAATAGTACATTAATAATCAACAAAAATATGTAATAACTAATAAAATTAATAATTTTTTTGTATTCTGCTTTTTTGAACGTAAATCTAAACTACGTAGAATGATAATTGGGTTGTATTTTACCTATCTATTGCATAGATATAAAGTTAGATTTGTTGCTGTATATATTTACTGGTAGACATATCAATGCAATATTCTTGACGGTGTTTTGTTTCCAGGTTTATGTAACAATAATTCGCTCAACATTCTGTAACAAGCCGTTTACGCCAAGTCAAATTTCATCTTTTTTTATAAAAAATTATTGATTTTAATCATGTCTTACTGGTAATGAGTGATACAGAAGCCGTTTTGCTGGCAGTAAACAGGACATACATAATTTAAGAAATTAGCTGTAAGTTTTCAGACTCAGCTGTTAATGTGACAGGTAGGCCTACATTGCATAAAACATAAAAAGTTGTACTTATTAGCCTTAAATAATTGATATATGAAATAGCAATTTTTCCACTGATAATGATGGTAAAATTAAACTAAAAGTATTATTTTATTACGAGACGTAGCCTGATCTTTTGACCTGCAATCACAAGTCACGTGTAAATTTTGTACGTTTACAAAATGTACAAATTAAACTCGATATTACTGAATATCCACAGTCAGTTAGATATATTTGGCTATTTTTTCGGAATGTCCCCGTATATGGTAAAGATTGTATAGATTTCCTACCGAATCTAGAATTAAACGAAACCTATAAATAATGAACTTGTCATATTGGTCAGGTGGTTTCGACCTACAAGAAAGTAATAAAGGTCATCGCTCTAATTATCAAATCGGCGCCTTATAATTATATATATATATATATATATATATATATATATATATATATATATATATATATATATATATATATATATATATATATATATATATAGGTTTGGTATCATGTAGGTTAGGTTGAAGATTTCCACCATGGGTTTTTAGGTTAGGTTAGGATTAAATAAATATAATTTGACGTGTTACTTGCTTATACATATGCTTTAAATACAAATACATGTGAACTTTCTCCTTCAATTAACGATTAATAGTTGCTAAACTACTGCGGATAAATTGTGAAAAAGACCCTAAATTAGCTAATGATTTGATGTAGTAAACCATTATCGAGACAAAGGAATGACTAATAAAAATTATTTTATTTAAATTAAACTTAACCAAACGTACTGTTTAGTGAACATCATTTATGGGCTCTGAGGCTGAATATCGTGAAACTGATCACAAAGGCCAACCGGTGAGATAATTCCAAGGATGACTGAGGCATGGGAGCGTTATTTCATGAGCAATATTTAGATTAATTACGTAGCACTACATATTAATTAGTCTGTTAGCAATACGCGTAGGAGAATGATGAACTCATGTACGCGCAGACAAAACGAAAACTGGATATTAACATTCTTCACATCTACAAGGAAGCTCATAAATATCTCACTGACCACTTCACGTCGACTGCTCAATGGAGTGGATAAACAACAGAAATAATAACGGGGATAAAAACGTTTCGTACAATTACAGACCTATCAAGGAGGATAAGTTAATCCAAGTTTGTCTTTGTGCGGCGAACAACACCGGGAGAGTGATTTATGTTTGGCCGGCTGGGAATTATTGGCAATGATTTGCATTTAATAAGAGATCTTATGCTGACTATCAATAATAGAAGTGTGAGGGAGGCCCGCATACTGGAACCATCGGAGGAGTCCCTGCTCAAGGTAGTCTGCTGAATGAAACGTGCTACAATACTTATCATCGTTTAAATAAACAAAAATGAAAGTCAATGTTGATAATTAAATGTGTAGGTGGGCAAGACATCAAGTCCCTACAATTTATTTGAGATAAGTTTGTCTATATGTGTAAAAATAACATTTGGAGGCGTGTAATTGCTATTTTAGACCTATAGTAAAATAGCTTCTAATATTTTATGTTACATAAGGAAATTCTGTCACCTTTTTAATGAAAATAACATTTTCATTATGAATAAGTAAATAATTTAGTACCTAATTTAGTTAAGATTACTAAAATGTATTTGCAATATTTTTAAGTTGCTGAGAAATATCTAAATACAGAACATGTAGTTTCAATGAAAAAAAAAAAAACATTGCGACTTGATGTACATGCCTACTTATTGAAATTGAGTAAGAATTGCTCAAATTTCAACCAGGATAATTTTGTAACAAACAGTATCTAGCAAATTGTCGCCCCAAAATATCAGTTTGTTCTGGTTAACTGATTTTTTTTTTGAACGATTTTATTAGGTCACTTTCTAGACGATACTAGTCGAGCACTTTTTCTATATCATTGGCAAAACACAAATTGACATACCTTTACAAGAGCTATTTTGCTTTCCCCTGAGTTTTTTGGGGTAAGATGGAAAATTAACACAGGCAATACCTCGCGTAGGTTACCAGCACCAGTGGTCCTCTTTTTATCACACAAGGGGAATAAGAGTTCATTCGATAATTTTTATTATTTTTGTAGATTTATGAGAAAATATAAATAAATAATTTGTCAACTTACATTTTTATTGTGGATTGCATTGGTCTGATAACAGATATTTTAATAAGCATTTGCGCGTTAAAAAACTATTCAAATGAAAAATACGATCAAAATTCCTTGTAGAAAAATCTTTAATTATAATTGTGAGGTTTAGGTAGATAGGTAGGTGAGGTAAAATAAAGTGAAGGCCTTCAAGAAGTCCGGATGTGTCGATTTGTGTAAAGTTCGAATACCTGGAAAAGTATCCTTATAACAAACAAATAATAATCAAAGTTTTTCATTCAAATGTTATCAAACATTTGTTTGATTGTAAACAGGGATCCTTAGATAAAACTGGATAAGATGACAGAACTGTACAAATTATTTGTTAAAGCGGAGTTTAAAATGTTGTTTTAACAAACAATATTCCATATGGTACAGAGTAGTAGTTGTAGGCTACAAGTTATTCCCAGTTTGTAGAAGAATAAGGAGAGCAAAGGCGAAGAAGACATTGTGAAAGAAGAAGAGGGCATAAAACAGCCATAGCGGGTGCAAGGCGGCACCAACTCAAACGCAACGATAAATAGTCGTTCAATTGATTCCATAGACACAGTAATTGTGCACGGCGCGGCTCGACTTGGCGCGCTCTACATAAAGTACTGTCGGGTTGTCTACGCATGCGCAGTACACCGTCTGCCACCTGCGCAGTGCTCACGCGTGACTTTGTCACTGCGCAGTCAAGCCATTCAGTGTTGATTGATAGAGTACAGCAAGTTTCTCTTACTTTTTATTGATGCAGATTTAAAAAATGAAGCTCAAATCGTTCGATTCTGTGAATGCTTTCAAATTTGTTTTTCCAGTAATTTAGGAGAGACGGTAACTGAAATGTGTCTGCTTTTGAGACTGTTACAAGTCGATTAATATAAATCAGTTTTCATTAAAATCAGGTTGTCATATTTTAATAATGTTCATTAATCATTTTAAGATAGCTAACATTTGTACTTTAACATTTCAAGATAGTTAGTTGGGAAATTAAAATATTTAAGCAAGAGCATAATATAAGGATTGAGAACTATGGTGGTTCAGCTGAATTGTAAGTAAGTCTTTCTTCCACATCAAAGTTAAACAGTCATGACATCAAAGATTAAGATATTTGTCGTCATGTCTAATATTAGGTCGTCAATCTAGCCAAGAAACTACTTTAAAACCAACAGCGATGTTATTAACTGTAACCTTATTGTAAAGGATGAAAACGTTCCCGTCGAGGATGAAGACTGTTCTATCTAACCATGAACAAAAAATATAAATAAATAAAATAGTTACCTATTAGGAAATAACCTCCCCTTTCACATGGAGCAATCAAAGGCTAAGGACATAAACTTAATCAAAACTACTTCGTAGAAAAGTTGTTACAATTTAAACTTTTCACTGATTATTTATTTATAAAAATAGTTATAAATCTGCAGCATTTTCCTGTGAAGAATACAAAGTTATTTATAAATAATTATGGGGTCCAAAATAGTATCAAGATAATAGTAACTTTACATTTAGTTAAATGATTGATATCTATGTTTCTGGTACAGCACTAAGATTGTAGCTTATTAAAATAATAACATTTTTAGTATACAGACATAAACTACAAGTTCATACTGCACATTAGTAGCTGTAAATTTAAAATATCATTAGTTCAATCGCTGAATGCTGCTTCCACCATATAAAACAAAACGCAAACATTTATATAAAAAATAACCAAAAGACAAAAGATGATCAATATCACCATGGTCAGTATCACCATGGTAAATATCACAATGGTCAATATCACCATGGTAAATATCACAATGGTCAGTATCACCATGGTAAATATCACAATGGTCAGTATCACCATGGTAAATATCACCATGGTAAATATCACCATGGTAAATGTCACCATGGTCAGTATCACCACGGTCAATATGTATAAAATAGTATCGGATTAAAACTTAACAATGAGGTATCTGAAACCTGTTAGGCCAAACTATACTTTATTATTAAAAACAATAAAAACACAAGACAAATGTAATGATATGTAAGAACAAGACAACACACAATGATATAGTACAACAATATAAATCCTCAAAGGAATTTCTCTGGGGGATTTTACAAGATTCACATCATTTACATTCTTGATCAAAATTGCGTTGTAATGTTTGTAATTTCTACCTGTACGTAAAAAACTGTATGTTCGATAGTTCAATCAACTAAAGCACTACCTTAAGTAATAAAGTGGTGTATGCATGACATACGATTCGTCAATGTCTAAGTGGGTCGAAACTAACATCTTTAAAAATTGCAGTTTTAAAGTATAGCAAATTCTTAAAAAAGACTAACCTCCAAGAACTGAAACCAGGGGGAAATCAATGGTGTCCTTCTCAAAGCAATAAATGGAGAGAATGGCAAAATGACTCTTATATAAAAAAAAAATCATTAAACACTTCGCCAGTATCAATATGAAAAATAATATCGAAAAGTCATGTTTATGGGTATTCCAAACAACGTGTATTGCCTATCACTTAAGTTGGTAGAGCAATTTCGAGACATGAAAGAATATAATAATGGTGGTCTACAATGCAGAGTGCAGATCTTGAGTAGACACACAACGGTAACCGAGCATGTCCACTATAGAAAGCAATCTCAGAGATGACAGATCCAGATCATTAACATACAATAGAAGTATCATGTTTATTATTAGCATTCCAGGAATAGGAAATTAACCGACCGGACTTTCGTGATTCAAATCTCAGATTGAACAAGGCTACGACCTGCAGCCGGTCTCATTTCTCTGAACGGTCGGACCAACATTTATTACTACTGAGAAAAACTTCAACAGACAGGACTGAGAAATTCACTTCCTTAAAAATCAAGTACAAAAAATGTTATAATAGGTTGAATCAATGTTAATTAATTTATTTGGTTTTAAGACAATGTGAATCTAGGTATACAATACAATTTAGGTATATAAAAATTACGGAGGATTGTAAAAGGGGAATTTTGATTCTAGAAACTTATAATACTTTGGAAACCAGAAGATTAACTGCTTATATTCAGAAAATAAAACCATCATCATGACAACGTTTGAAAACTAAATTTTTATGTTCATTGAAACCTATAAATTATCGTTGTAGTAATTCTTAAACTACTAAATACAACTCTAACTAATAAAAGGAATCATTATAATGCAGTGCTTAGCTTAGTTCATTGAATTGAATCCTATATCATTATTATTATTACTTAATAAGTTATTGTCAATTGTTATTGTAATAAGCTATTGTTTTCATACAGTTATTTAACAAAATCTCTATGATATTTTAAAAATAAAATTGTCTAATTACTCTATTAAAGTTTTCTTTTACAGGGAAAAATATCTTGAAGATTTTGAAACTACAGCGTGAATACTGATCACAATGATGTAGTAACACTTTTAAGAAGGGAAGTTACTATTTGCTAAGTTGGAAATTTTAGCTTGACATTCAGTTTCGTGATATTTGGGTGTTGGATTTCGAAATTAAATTGTTAAAGAAAAACTAACTATTTGTGAAATGTTTTAAATTCAATAATAGCTATGAATTTAATATCAGAAATGTGTAATTGAATATCATTATAATATAATAATATATAACTACGTTCTAGAAGTGTTAAGCTTGAGTTAGGGAGAACATTCGGTGATCGTCATTTACACGGGTGAATGACGAAATGTTTGACTCTGATTGCACCAATCCGTCACTGATTGTTGTGACAGATCAAACACCTGTTGAACCATCACAATCAGCTGTTCTAACAACAGTAATTAACAACGCGATCTCGCGTCTGCGCAGTTATGACTTCTCACTTTCACAGCTTATGAACTTGCACATAGCTGAGGCTGTGATGGAGTGTGTCGAAAACGACCTCCACTTTGGGCATTAAGTAACACAAAAACTTCCAACAGTTTGAAGATGAGTGCGATATTTTTGTTAAATTAGAAGCAAGTGTAACGAGTAGAGTCGATTTCTTGTAAAGGAAGATTGTTTAACATTACATAGGTGAAAAGGTGCGCGTGAATGCGATGTATATATTTTGCATTTAATTTAAGTTAAAAGTACAAGAACACTTTCCCACATTTCTAGGGTTAACTCCTATGTATTCCAACAAGTGATAAATAAAACTGAGAAAATTCCTCTTACGTAACTCTAGCAGATTTATGATTATTAATATTATAGTTAAAATATGAAGGTATAATTAACTCTACCGTATGTGTAGAGTTGTTGGGAGGACCCTTCAATGACTACAAATACACTAAGACGAAAAGTAGCCATGTTAAAATTTCAGACCAGTCGTCCAGGTAGAAACTCGACTTTACGCAAACGGCCACTAGGAGGCACGAGCGCTCGCCCGCCTTCTCCCTGTCTTTCGGAGCAGCGCTCGTAGCGGCTGTTTGCGTAAGCTCCCCTCCCGCTTGTCTGAAAAATTCCCATAAGAACTTTTCGTCTTAGTGTATTTGTAGTCATTGGACCCTTCATATGTATTGGGTCGGAAACATTAGTGTACTCTAGTCAATGCATCATAACCATGGCATATTACTCCATAGTAAGCTCAACTAATGGATCCTTATTCATCATCAAATAGCTGATTTTTAATAAACTATTGTTGGGTTGTGTGATAGTCCATATCCAATGAGAAAGTAAATTGTCTTTGCCTCAATGTCTAACAACCACTACCCCTCGATTCATCTAGTTAATAAAAAATGATGTATTAATCAGTATATAAATGGTACTGTATAAATATATTTTGTTTCGGAAATTTCGTTTGTCAGAAGAAGCTAAGAAATCATTAAACGCATTAAAAACTTAGTGAGATATAATTGAAGAAGAACTAGATCTAAAAAATAAAATTGAAAAATAAAACTACATACATGTTGGAGAAAATATTTGGAAAAATGAAAAGGTTAACTTTAGGTTTGTAAATTAATTTAAGTCATGTCGTGATTATCGAGGTCCAAGGTCGAATCACGTTAGACTATACCAAATTAATGTTCATACGTATAAATTATGCACATTCCCTTGAATTTGCAGATTTATGATAATGGAGAAGCTGCAATGAAACGTGCAAAATGTTCGTTGATAGTAAAATGCATTTGAAACACATTCCAAACCAAAGGTCTGAATCATCACTATTGTTTATTGGCCTGTTAACGGTATTGCAACAAGCTCTAGCCGAAGACAAACAGTCGTAAATATTCCGTCAGTGAGGTGCCAGCCATTAACGTGGCGTGAGTGCAGCTTTTCCCTTCCTGGTGGTCCCAAATTGATAGCGGGCATCCAATCGTCGATAACGGCGTCACGAGCCACGGTCTCGTGGGGAGTGTGAAGGAGAAGAACTGCGGCGCGGACACTGAGTTACTACGGTGTTGGGCGCGATCCTCGGATCACGAGTGGCCCTTAGACTACGTAAAAAACAAATGTCCCTGGACCAGGCGTGACTGCAAGGATGTTATGACTTTAATATGTCGATATCATACTTAGTATTATACCGCAGGAAAAAATAAATGATAAGTTTTACGAATTGTAGTTAATAAATAGAAACTAGAAGCATACTTTGTACGAACCTTGTTGTATGGTAAACAAGAAAATCTAACATGTGGGATCATATGCGAAGGGTAGTTAGTGGAATGAAAAGGTGAATGGTTACATGGATTGACAAGAATAAGGTGTGAAAATGGATGAACAATAACCATATGTGATGGATCATCAAGAAGGTTAGCGAAAGGTGTATGGATGGATCAATAAGCAAAGTTTGTGAAGCGTGTTGGATGGAATGAAAATCTTTGTGATTAAGGTGTTTGATGGATGGAATGAATATTTGTGTGAGAAGGGTGGATAATAGATTGAAAATGTTCGTGGGATTCACATGGGAGAGATGATGAATCGATGTTGTCCTACACGGATTTCCTACATGAGGGGGATCGTTAAGCATAGGGGTTGCAAAGAAAGCTGAACTGTTAACAGCCACATGTAAGACACATACTAAGAATCATTATCAATAGTTTATTAGTTTAATCTGGAATAACTGCTTTAAATTCAATAATGTTGATAACATATAACTGGATTGCGATCTCATTTGATAATATATGTGTATGCCCAGTTGTTTGCAATTCCAAGGAGGACAATTGATAGCGTATATTGTGTAGGATTAAGGTGTTATTTGAAGAAAAAAGAGGTTGATGTCAACTTTTTCTCTTCATTTGACGAAGAACTATACATCCAGGTAGACAATTAAAAACCATTACATGTTGGTCCTTCAATTTATTAACGTATTGAAGGACCACTGTTCGGTACAATTCACATATCGTATGATTAGTTTATCTAAAAATTGTTTTGTAATAAATCAACTCTCTTTTAATTTATTTTTCTTATGTACTAACACACATGATCAAGTGTATATTACACGTGATTTGGGCTACGAAAGCTTCTTGACAACTAATACTGTCCCAATGGATTTAATTGTTTGAATAAAATAATTTCATGGATACATAATATATCATAGCGAATGGTTTATAACTCTTACTAAAATACACTGGTTGGCTACAATGAAAGTAGTTTGTTACATTATTTCTGCGACTCTGATTTTAAGATTATAACTGACCCAATAGATCAGATCGTGTGAGATTTTGTTGTACATCAGTTTCAGATAGGCTACAGATGATAACAATAGATCAAAGTGAACTTGTTTAGTTTCTAATTTGCGCATGAACTTAACTTTTTTAGTACAAATTTCCATATTCATTCCGAGTAAGAAGGGAATTTAAGAAGTTCTTAACTTATGTTTATTTCATTATTATAAGCCATAAGCCAAATTAAGAAATTCTACCCTCTCTTCTATATTCATTCTATTCCCTTGAGAGTTTTCTTGATAAATGAACAAGATTTTCTGTATCAAAACTTCTTAAAGGAAAAATATTCTACGAACATTGAATTGTTTACTTTCCAATGGTTTGGAACAAAAACACATGCACAGTTTTCAACACCATGTTACTTATTATAGGTGTAGCATTTCAGTAGACCTTCAAAGCATAACATGATTCATAACACCACACTAAACAATTCACAAGGCTTTACAGTTTGCCTGAGGTGTTCACGCATTCACGCTTTCTAAAGCAGCCTCAAACCATAAATATTACTTAACGATTGGAGTTTTTCTGTTGTAAAACAAGGAATTGTCACACTTAAGTGTCACGTTTGTTTACAATCTTCAGGAGATCATAGGCAGTCAATCTTGTTTTTGCTTTACCACCTGGTGGTCTAAAAAATTATCTTTCTGTACTGTAAGAATACCAAAGCTCATAAAATACAATTGCTTCTGTAATTCGCTGATGAAGGTCGTTTTTAACTACTTCATGATTTAAGATAAGGGAGATATATGCAATCTAAAGAGTAAGGCGTAAGGCGTTTCCTCTGTTTATCAATTTGTAAAAGGCCTGGCAGAAACTTAAGGTGCGTCTTATAATGTCGTGTATAAATGAAAATGTTATTTAGCTTGACCCATTTAATAAATTTGAATCCACAATATTTACATTAAACAAGTAAAATAGGAAATGTATATTAAATTTTTTTTTTTTTTTTTTTTTTTTTGAAATATAGAATATTTTTAGGAATAACATTTCTGACTTCTGGTCATACAGTTCTTCTCGTAATATACACTCTAAGTGATCAACTATCTTCCTTTAATGCCATTTCTGACTTCTGGTCATGCAGTTCTTCTCGTAATATACACTCTAAGTGATCAATTATCTTCCTTTAATTCCATTTCTGACTTCTGATCATGCAATTATTCTCCTAATATACACTCTAAGTGATCAAATATCTTCCTTTAATGCCATTTTTTACTTCTGATCATGCAATTATTCTCCTAATATACACTCTAAGTGATCAAATATCTTCCTTTAATGCCATTTTTTACTTCTGATCATGCAATTCTTCTCCTAATATACACTCTAAGTGATCAACTATCTTCCTTTAATGCCATTTCTGACTTCTGGTCATGCAGTTCTTCTCGTAATATACACTCTAAGTGATCAACTATCTTCCTTTAATGCCATTTTTTACTTCTGATCATGCAATTATTCTCCTAATATACACTCCAAGTGATCAACTATCTTCCTCTAACGCCATTTTTTACTTCTGATCATGCAATTATTCTCCTAATATACACTCTAAGTGATCAAATATCTTCCTTTAATGCCATTTTTTACTTCTGATCATGCAATTCTTCTCCTAATATACACTCTAAGTGATCAACTATCTTCCTTTAATGCCATTTCTGACTTCTGGTCATGCAGTTCTTCTCCTAATATACACTCTAAGTGATCAAATATCTTCCTTTAATGCCATTTTTTACTTCTGATCATGCAATTCTTCTCCTAATATACACTCTAAGTGATCAACTATCTTCCTTTAATGCCATTTCTGACTTCTGGTCATGCAGTTCTTCTCCTAATATACACTCTAAGTGATCAAATATCTTCCTTTAATGCCATTTTTTACTTCTGATCATGCAATTCTTCTCCTAATATACACTCTAAGTGATCAACTATCTTCCTTTAATACCAGTTTTCGTTATAAGCATCTTGTTAGTACTCAGCTAATTCCGTTTTAATTTCAACTTGCTGATCAAGACGGGAACTGCTTGCCAAGAAGCAATATTCAGGCATGTTACCCTGTTTTAGCTTGATGTTTCTCTTATTCTATATTTATCTGTAAGGTTAATCTTCCATATTCACTTATATTGCCGTTAGCATCCTACTAAATATATTGAATGTAAAAAAATTACCTATGTTTACATTGAGGCAATTTTTTATTTACTCTCAGATAGTCTTCAGCCTGGATAGTTCTAAAAGACCTGCATGCTTACTTACACCCAATCAATATTGTACATTCCATCAGCACTGCAGAATGCCACCTGGGCTTGGCTCATAGGGGTTCTAAGAAAAATATTTGTAGATTTTTATTTTCAAATATGCATAATTTTAATCACAAACATTGTTCAGTCCTCAAAATGTTCAACCCACATTTTAGATACCTGCCTCCCTTTAATAGCACCCAGCGCCGAAAAAACTCCAGATATGCTCTGAATATTCTTTTTGCTGCAGTAAACCACCTACACATAATCATACATCTGAGCTTAATATTGGCATCTTAACATGTTTTTTTAATTCATAAAAAGGAGAGACCCATTATTACATATGTAATTACATATGTAATTCAAAATTCCGCTCTTCGGTCCAGTAGTACCAGAGCGTATTACAAAATAAGAAATGTTATTTTGCAATACGTTCTTTTTTAGATTAATTATATATAATGGCCGCATTACTAAAGCGTATTTGTATGTATATACACCGTATTTATAAAAGGTGTCTATGAACTCTCTGATAAGCTTTCTTGGTTATTGCTTCTGGTTAAGGTGTTCAAAAAACCTCGGTTATCCTTGCAGACACCATTTTTTTAAAACGTTTTTACTTTTAAATTTTCATCTAAAAAACAAAACCGTGTATTAAGCTGGAATTTAAAATGTTCTTTATAACCTAAACATCCATTTTGAGAAAGATTTTCGCTTTCCTGTTTAAAATTTTTCAAAACGGAGACTATTTAAAGTTTTAAAAAATAAATAACTAATAAACCAATAATTATATTAAACATAACACTGACTAATACTTCTTAGGAAATTCTATTACAAATCCAATGATATAATGTTTTTAAAAATCGGATAAAAAATTACAAAGAAAAGATAATTTATGATACAGTGTGTACAATGCAATATGCCAGTACAATTTATAACACACATGTAACAGCTGATAATAATGAAGTAATTTGTGATAGTCTTAAATCAGGTGTTTACATAAACTTTATTGTTGTACTAGTCAGCTGATTTAATACTATCACAAATTACTTCATTATTATCAGCTTTTACATGTGTGTTACAGTTTGTACTGGCATATTACATTGTACATATTGGTCACATAAGTTATCTTTTCTTTGTTATTTATCATCCAATTTTTGAAATCAATATCATTGGATTTGTAATTAAATTTCCTAAAAAAAATTACTATTCTGTATAAAGTATAGTGTAAATATTGTTTTATGAGTTATTTAGAATTTAAATTTTTAAATGGCCTTCACTTTAAAAAGAGTTAAAAAAACACACATAAAGGAAGATCCATAATGGATGTTTCTTAATGTATTTTTAACGCATTTCCTCAGAATGGATGTTTATGTTATAAAGACCAATACGAAATTTCAACTTAATAGACGTTTTGTTCTTGAGGTATAAATTTAAATATATATATATATATATATATATATATATATATATATATATATATATATATATATATATATATATAAAACACAAAAGAAGGAAACACAATGGTGGCTACAAGGATAACCGAGGTGTACTTAACACTTTAAATATGATATTTTTCATTGTTGATGAAGCAGAATCTAAAAATAAGAAAACTTATCAGAGAGTTTAGAGACACCCTATTATGACCATGACAATTCTCCCGTTTGCAAATGTAGAGAGCGACATAACAATTGTAATTACTAGTTGTTGCAAACAAGCTAAACAATAACCCCCTCCCCCCCCGAGACGTCAAGAGGTTTGAAGGACTACAATTTATAATACTAATAAACATTAACAACACTAAAATAATGAAATGAATGATGCTTTTAATCTAATTGGGACATTGAAAAAAATGGGTTCGGTTAAATGTGGGGCTCCCCGCCGGAGGAGCTCTGTCAAACCTCCAGGAGGTCCTGTGATCGGGGCGAGGTCGACGTTGACAAGTGAACCACTTTCATTATGAGGTGGGAAACTAATGGAAGCGTGTTTGGTCAGAGATCTCCTGGTGTTACTTGAACATACACTTATTAGGTTCACTACCTTCCACATACACTGAAGGTATTGTACCTCACCAGAACGTAACTTAGTCAGTGACCTCTTGGTGTTACTTAAATAAATATATAAACACTGAGAATGACATGGTTCACTACCTTCTTAGTAACTTAGTCAGTGACCTCTTGGTGTTACTTAAATAAATATATAAACACTGAGAATGACATGGTTCCCTACCTTTCACATACACTAAAGGTATTGTACCTCACCAGAACGTAACTTAGTCAGTGACCTCTTGGTGTTACTTAAATAAATATATAAACACTGAGAATGACATGGTTCACTACCTTCCACATACACTAAAGGTATTGTACCTCACCAGAACGTAACTTAGTCAGTGACCTCTTGGTGTTACTTAAATAAATATATAAACACTGAGAATGACATGGTTCACTACCTTCCACATACACTAAAGGTACTGTACCTCACCAGAACGTAACTTAGTCAGTGACCTCTTGGTGTTACTTAAATAAATATATAAACACTGAGAATAAGTTGGTTCACTTCCTTCCACGTACACTGAAGGTACTGTACCTCACCAGAACGTAACTTAGTCAGTGACCTCTTGGTGTTACTTAAATAAATATATAAACACTGAGAATAAGTTGGTTCACTTCCTTCCACGTACACTGAAGGTACTGTACCTCACCAGAACGTAACTTAGTCAGTGACCTCTTGGTGTTACTTAAATAAATATATATAAACACTGAGAATAAGTTGGTTCACTTCCTTCTTAGTAACTTAGTCAGTGACCTCTTGGTGTTACTTAAATAAATATATAAACACTGAGAATGACATGGTTCCCTACCTTTCACATACACTAAAGGTATTGTACCTCACCAGAACGTAACTTAGTCAGTGACCTCTTGGTGTTACTTAAATAAATATATAAACACTGAGAATGACATGGTTCACTACCTTCCACATACACTAAAGGTATTGTACCTCACCAGAACGTAACTTAGTCAGTGACTTCTTGGTGTTACTTAAATAAATATATAAACACTGAGAATGACATGGTTCACTACCTTCCACATACACTGAAGGTACTGTACCTCACCAGAACGTAACTTAGTCAGTGACCTCTTGGTGTTACTAAATAAATATATAAACACTGAGAATGAGATGGTTCACTACCTTCCTCATATACTGAAGGTGTTGTACCTCACCAGAACGTAACTTAGTCAGTGACCTCTTGGTGTTACTTAAATAAATATATAAACACTGAGAATAAGTTGGTTCACTTCCTTCCACGTACACTGAAGGTACTGTACCTCACCAGAACGTAACTTAGTCAGTGACCTCTTGGTGTTACTTAAATAAATATATAAACACTGAGAATAAGTTGGTTCACTTCCTTCCACGTACACTGAAGGTACTGTACCTCACCAGAACGTAACTTAGTCAGTGACCTCTTGGTGTTACTTAAATAAATATATAAACACTGAGAATAAGTTGGTTCACTTCCTTCCACGTACACTGAAGGTACTGTACCTCACCAAACTTTCACATGCAGATTGTGCTAGACACTATGTGCTCTAAATTAGTTCTTCATTAACACATCTGGTATTGTTAAAAATATAATGCCCTTCTGACTTTTCCTCGCATTATTAGTACCTCACGGCCTCAAATGCACTATAAGCATATTATTTATTCATATCACATTTTAACAGTATAGAATAATTTAAACCACCATTATGCGTGGTTTAAGCCAAGCATAGTATAAAAATTGTAACAGTCAGGAAAAACCGTCTTCAGGTTAAAGAGTGGCTTAAACTCAATTAAACTATGTTAAGGAAGGCGGTCCTTAGAAGACTCTTGAATAAAGAACTCAAAACTTACTTAATCATAATACACTAAATAACACACACACATTTTCTATGAAATCATAATACCTTTGATGATTGAGGTATTTAACCAAAATTAATAAATACGGTTAATAATTTTTTATTTGGGTGAAAAAAATTTGTTTTATTTTCATTTCCTTTCTATAATAGGTGGATGGTAAAAACGTTTGCCTGTTTATATATATTGTATACCATCAAAATGTTGTAACATTTTGGTCATTCATACTTTCAAACAGAAAAGGTTTTGATGGTGGTGTTCAAAGTAATTTACGTATCCAGTAATTTCAAATCTTGTCTTATATTTCCTATAAGTACTTTTCTAGGTTTCAAACCATTAATTGTACTATATATAACGGTAGAAAAGAGATTAAAATTTTCCAATAAACTTTATTAAATTTGCTCGTGGCCTTTCGAAAACCAAGTTTTATCTTCAAAGGCATCAAAGTTTTTTAAAGCCTCAGGCAAATTTAATAAAGTTTTATTGGAAAATGTGAGTATCTTTTCTACCATTGTGTATCTAAAATCCAGTAAGTGAGCTATCTTTAAGATCATGAATTTTTAATTGGTAATTTCATAAGTTTTTTAGTTCCATAGATGTAACAGATACGTAGGCCTACGTTTTTCAGTGTTGTTATAATCTATTGTGTTTAGATTAACAGTTTTCAGCATTTTGTAGGAAATATGTTTATGTTTAAAGTGGCTCTTCAGTTAAATTTTAGACAGTCCAACTTATTATTTAATATATAATTTTGATTTGGTCAAGATTTTCAGCAAAACTGCACGTAATTGGTTAACATTACGAACATCTGATGTTTGTTTACTTTTAACACTCAGCACATTGCATGTAAATTCTATATCACTGTATTTTTATTATTAGTCACTCCTTATTTAATTAACAGTTCATAAATATGTAGATAAAATATATTACAGTAAAATGATTGTATTCAGACTGATCTGTTTCTGAAATAAATTAGTAGTAGTTTATTAAATTTAGAAAAGTCAATGAAAATAAGTTTTTGCTTTTTTGTAACAGTATAATACATAGGAGTTCACCAACCATTTTTATAGTTTGAATTTATTAAAACTAAATAATTTTTTGGGGTTTTATTTGAAGGCTCCACTTCTTAAATATTTCATTATTTAACCAGTCTTTTTAATCGATATTAAATCTATTACAAATCCACATAAGTTGTGTAAAACTAAGAAAGAAGTGTTTTAATTCACTACTAATGACAGTCCTAGTTTTTAGTTTTAGTTTTAGTTTAAAAGGGGATATATAGTTGGTCCAGCCAACCCTTGCAACGAAGCCTATGGCTTTTTGTGCCAATCCCGGTGCCTAATCGTCGTAAAGCTGGCTGCCCTTGACCAAGTCAAGGAGCTTCTTCACTAGATTGGTAATTTCCAACTGTCCCAGAGGTGAGCCTTCAAAAGGTACTCTTCTGCCGGCACCAAGAGCCTCACGCTCCCGGACAGTGTGTTCTACAGACTCTTCGTCCAACCCACAGAGGCGACAGATGGGATCCTCCATAAGGAGTCCCACTGTTCTTAGATGCCTCCGGAATTTACCGTAACCGGTGATGAGTCCCACCACCAACTTTACGTAAAATTTACTCAACCCAAGAAGTTACTTTGTTGACTTCTGGGAAGGATTTCTGACAAGAAGCTTGTCGAGTCCATGCCCTGGGAACCGCCGCCATCTTTCCAGATGTCTGGGCCCCAGTTTTGGTTGGTATTTTGACAGTTGCAGCCGAAACGCCGCAGGCCGGCTCAGGACCAATGAAGGGCTTAATAGCGCCTTCCCTAGCCAAGGCATCGGCCTGCACGCTGCCTTCTATTCCCCTATTTCCTGGGATACATTCCAGCAGGACCTGATTTCTTGAACCCAGGATGCTGGGGGACTCCACACACTCCCAGACCAGACCAGACGAAACCTTCCAGGAGTCAAGGGCCCCCAAGGCCGCCCGACTATCTGAGAGGATATGGATATGTTTCCCGCAAACCTCTATCATAATTTGCGCTGAACGTATGGCGACTTCAGCTTGGAACACGGTGCCATACGCTCCCAGGCTCACACACGCGTTTGTCCTAGGGTCACCAGTATAGACACCAAATCCAGCTCTGTTGCCTATTCTTGACCCGTCTGTGAACCATACAAATGGGTCGTGAGAAGAAACCGGGCTAATAACAGCGTCCCAGTACTCCCTCGACCCAAAATCCACAGTATGGGGTCTGGTGGAAAGATACTTAGTCCCAATGAGGTCAAACCTCATTGAGAGTACCTCATCTTTTACTAGATTGACCACTGAGGAGTGACCTGTACAGGACCCCCTCCAGTGATCAGTCAGTTGAGGCCTATAGGCCTTTTCCTCTGATTGCCAGGAGTGCTTCTCCTGGCTATCTTCATCCTATTCAGAGCCTCAGCCGTCCGATCGAGCTGATCAGAGCCTGGGCTCCGAGAAGGATGTTTTCGAGGTCAGAGAGCGACATGCCCCCCTCCGCCGAACCCATGACCCGAGCAGCGGGGACTTCAGATTGGCCTGCCCCTACCTTCGTTCCCCGTGCCAAGGTCCTTGTCTGAGGGCTCTGAGCGGTCCTCAGCCAAGTTGGATTCAGAATCGGAGAGAGATCTGCCCCCCCCCCCCCCCGACATTGATTTGGCCCGAGCAATGGAAAACAAGGGCTGGCCAGTGAGGCTGCCCTCTGCTCCCATGCTCGGTTCATTATCTAAGGACTCAGTGCGGTCCTTAGGTGTGTGGTAATGAGTTCAGGGTACCGCGGGGTCACTAAGCCCGTCAGCTGCACACCTCAGCTGCCCCTGCGAACCTCGGTCCGGGACTGCTTATTAGGGTTTCCCCTTATTCGCAGTTGTCCACCCCATCAATGGCGAGGTGGAACATTCGCTATCCGCCACCTGCGACCCGCCCAGTAGCTGAGGCTCGCCCTGGGATGACAGTCCTAACTCAATGTCAACCATTATTGGAATTTATAGTCGATTGGAGATCACGTTTATCATTTCTGGTCGGAATCGGTGCCCCAGTTCGATATTTGATTGAAACCTTTAGTTTTTTATTAAGGTGTACAACATTATTTTTAATGTTTTTGCAAAAAAAGTGTATAGCTAAGGAATAGATTTAAATTGTATTATTTTCAATTCAGAAAATTTTTGTGGTTTCAAAAAATTTCCAATTAATTCCCTGGATTGTTGTACTGGTCTTAGATGCTACTTTGTAAATTGGACTGCTAAAGAAAATGTTCCTTGACTTTTCAACTGTAGTTTTCTCAAAATTCTAGGGGCATCCCTAAAGTAATTTTTCTGTATATCACCATGAATATATATGCACATAATGTATTTGCTAAGTATTGACAAGATAGTGTCCTCTAGTATATTATGTTTTTATTTATTTTTTTTATTTATTCATAAGATGCCGATCGTCAAGATATGGGCGAATATGGATTTCGAATGAGTGTGATGAGTGTAGATGAGCGAATGTAGTCTTTGTTACAAACTAAGGCCAACTATTCCTTAGAAAGTGTCATTAATTAATAGCCCAATGACAAATGAACAGCCGGTGATTATCAGCTGATCCTTCTCATAATGTATTGACTCTGATTGGGATCGAACTGAGAACCTTTAGCACATGAAGCTGGGATTGAACCAACTACGGTACCGACCAATTTGGAGCTAATATATGTCGATACATAATGTGAATCGATTTGAAAAACAAGTTAATGTTTATAAAAGTCCAATTTACAAAGTGTGTGTGAAATTTATGTGAGAAACAAGTCCTGTCGTTCAACTGTGATCATATTAAGATTAAGTTGTAGATGAATGTGGTGAACATATAATGTCTAGTATAAATGTTTTCAGTACACATTTTAAAATGAACTAGTTGAATAACATATATTTAAGTGAATCGATTTCTTCGTGGAAAAATAATATAATGATAATTAACAAATTTTACAGTAACCCTAGTATGAAAAACCATACAGAACAGTTTTAATAGGTCGTAAGACCGTGTAACTTCACGCTGATAAAATATAAAAAGGTCCCACTCATATGAAATGTAAATTTAAACATTGATCAATGCATCTAAAGTGAATCATAAAAACGTAATTACAAAAGCACGACTTATTTCTTATAATAAAAGTTGTAATAAAACATACCAGACCAACTCTTATCACAGCCGGTAAAATACCAGACCAACTCTTATCACAGCCGGTAAAATACCAGACCAACTCTTATGACAGCCGGTAAAATACCAGACCAACTCTTATCACAGCCGGTAAAATACCAGACCAACTCTTATCACAGCCGGTAAAATACCAGACCAACTCTTATCACAGCCGGTAAAATACCAGACCAACTCTTATCACAGCCGGTAAAATACCAGACCAACTCTTATCACAGCCGGTAAAATACCAGACCAACTCTTATCACAGCCGGTAAAATACCAGACCAACTCTTATCACAGCCGGTAAATTTAGACTCATTCATTCTTAATTTTTATCAGTCATTAGCATTAATTTTACTATTTATTTTTAATAACTTTTTTTAATGTTTTGAATTTTTTTTCGCAAAGGTTTCGTATAGAATGGATTTCCTAATTTTTTTAAAACATATTTATATTGAAACTTTCCTCGGAACCTATTTGAAGCCTTTGAAATCTTAACAATTACGAATAAAAAACCACTATCTTTAACTATACATAAAAAAATACTTTATATCTAACAATTTTAAAACTTTTTTTTTAATTATTTATCAGTGTGCAAGTAATTATTCTAGCATTATTACTGCACGAACATAAAATATGAACACCATTTTCTCAGCGTTAACAAACTAAGGACACAAGTATTTAGTTAGGATATGAAAACGTGTTTCACACACAGTATATAACAAGACTTTTATATAATATCTACGACTTAAACTAGTGATAACAGAAATAATCCAACAATACACCTGTTACCTTCAAAGATAATGTATTTGATGAAAATATATTATCATGCAGTTATTAAGGAAAATCTCAAATTAAACTTATATAAGAAGGAATGAGCGAAATAATCAATTTAATAACTGTGATTACTTGTTTGCTGTGGAAGGAATCTGGAACTGTGAAGTGTTTGGTGGTGAGAACTGGTATTACCAAAGGTTTGGTACTTGCAAGGTGGAATTTGGGCCGGGGAACAGCCCCAAGGATAATAATATGTGATCTACCACACGCCGGGCTACTTGAGGCTCTAAACACAATAATCTGCACAGGACAAGGAGTGTAAGCAAGGCTGCAGGTTGGAGTATTAACAAGGGAGCGTTCACGGTAAACCTGCTTTGTTTGGTACGTGAGTATATGACATCACCTCAAAGACTGAGGAAATGTATGACTTTCTCACAAATAATAATTAATTACATCTTATGTACATACGAATACGCCCTTATTTCATAGGATATTTTTATGTACAATTTTTGTATTTTTGGAAATGTTATTTAGAACTGAATTAAATATTATTAACAAAATATGTGTTTATTAAGAGATTAAAGTTCGGTAAAGTCACATTGAAAAGGATATAAGCCACATTAAAACGTGTTTTATTGAAACGTGTATTTGATATTGTTAAAGAGTTTATGACACACGTCTGGTAGGCCACGTAACTAGAAGACTAGCTCCAACGGATCAAAGAGATAAAACAATTGGGTAGTAATGTGACTGCAATATGTATTTGTGTTTGAGTGAGGTTCTGAGGTGGTGTGAATGCCAACAGTTAATATATATATATATTTCTTTCATTCAATATATTTGAGTATATGTGACTGCAATATGTATTTGTGTTTGAGTGAGATTCTGAGGTGGTGTGAATACCAACAGTTAATATATATATATATTTCTTTCATTCAATATATTTGAGTATATGTGACTGCAATATGTATTTGTGTTTGAGTGAGGTTCTGAGGTGGTGTGAATGCCAACAGTTAATATATATATATATATTTCTTTCATTCAATATATTTGAGTATATGTGACTGCAATATGTATTTGTGTTTGAGTGAGATTCTGAGGTGGTGTGAATACCAACAGTTAAAATATATATATATATATATATATATATATATATATATATATATATATATATATATTTATTTATTTATTTCATTCAATATATTTGAGTATAAGTTGTAGATGATCTTTCTTGGCCAAAATTCAATATTTTTTAGCTTGAGGTATAGAAGAGTTTTTGACACCATTCAAGGTATTTTGTCAGAATTTATATACAACCCCTCTTAGTTATCATTCAACATATTTGGCTCGATATTTTAACGAGGCCTCTTGGCCATCATTAAAGACATTTATGTTGTGTGTGTTATAGGCGACCCTTCTTTGTCAGAACTCGATATTTTTGGCGCAAGTTAAGACGATCTTTCTTGGCTGTAATTCGAGATATTTTGGCGACAGTTATGGACGAGTATTATTGTCTATCATTCAAAATGTTTAGCTTGAGTTATAAACATTATACGCAGTGCCCAGAATATGTTTAGTGCGTTCTAATAACAAGTAACAACGTCAAAAACGTGTACAAAAATTCGCACAGTTTGATCTAAAGTGAAGATTTAGGCATGTCTCTGAAGACTTTATTGCTGTGAGTGATGTTCACAAGTTTACGACCGGTGAACGAGCATCGGTAAACAAGAAGAATAACTTTAGCGATCCAACATCGTCAAAATTCTTCAACTTTCACAATTCATTCTGGCACTTCTTCAATCCATAAAAGACGCGAGACCACCTTTGCGATGAGTCTGCGGGCAGATCGCCTAAAAGAGAGAGCGACAATAAGGAATGGAGAGAAAGTAGAATAAAATAGAATTTTTATTCTGTTGTTTATCGAATTCAAAAGAAAATATACAGCAAAGACATAAGTAAAAACCATTATAATTATACAGGAAGTGGACGATAAGAAATTTTGAATTGTCGAAGTTTGGATTTTGCAGATATAATATATCTGCTCATTCGTAGACTTCGCAGACATTATGTAAGTTTGACAATACATTTATATTGCAACTAACATAAGAACGTTTGGTAAAATGGCAACAGTGAAGAAACTGTTGTAGACAACATTTGAAAACTTCTACTCGTTAAGAGCTAAACACGTCGTTTAAGTATTTAGAATGAAAAGAATGACACAGTATATAAAGTTGGGCATTAAACACTTACTTTTAATTAATCGTATTTTCTGTGTCATCTCTGTTCATTAAGCTAGTTATTTGTCTAAACAGAATTATTTGCATACGTTTAATAACTGAATTTTAGAATATGAAAATATTTCTTTACCTTGAAATAAAAATGATTTTCGTGTAATAATTGTAGTTTATTCTATTTGCGAATTTATCTTTATATTTGTTATAGATTATATATTTTCAAAACAGAATGTTACTGATCGATGTACTAAGTAATATTGTTCACTGAAAAATACTCTATGGTTATCCAATTGCTTAATAAATAAGCTTTTCGTTTTATATTACTAACCAACCAGCCAAACCATACAGGTACATTGATATTGGAAATACAAGTGTGATAGTGTTAACCCCCTCCACTAGCTTCTACCTTTATTAATCATACAATGATCACTATAGCTTATTATAATAATAAAAACAGGTTAGGTTTTAAGATCAGGTGGTAGAGAGGACTGTCTAGTTCTAACTTCACCTCCAAATAAAGTCGTTTTTCATTTCATTTAAACACGATTCATGCTGTTTAAAAGGGTGGCCAGTCTAAAGTGTGGCTTGGCAGTTTTGGAAAAACTTTTCAAACAAGCTACACAATTAAAAAGGGATAAAAATATGTTTTATGAAATAATATAACATTGTATTTATAAGAAATATATACAGCAAAAAGAAACATCTGTAAAACATAAAATTGGATTATGTTTGGGGGAAAATGCATATTAATAATACACAATGTTTCCTTAATTGTTTGTAATTTATAGGAAAAACCTAGATATAACAGGTAGAGGTTCTTAATCAACCTTTTTAAATAAAAAAATTATAGGCAAATATTTTTGTAATCCTATTCTTCCCATTCCCCATAGAATGTTACTACGAGTGGGGAACTTATTCAGACAGTGTAAGGGGGTGAACCAGTCGAGTTTTTATTTTTGCCTTAACGTTGAATATTACTGATAAAGTGAACCAGTCAATGTCAGGATTAGAACCTCCAATCTCTAACTCATGCTCAGAGTTCAGACCGCTTAGACCACTCCTACCTGGTCCTGCAATCTCTAACTCATGCTCAGAGTTCGGACGGCTTAGACCACTCGGACCTGGTCCTGCGATCTCTAATTCATGCTCAGAGTTCAACCGCTTAGACCACTCGGATCTGGTCCTGCGATCTCTAATTCATGCTCAGAGTTCAACCGCTTAGACCACTCGGACCTGGTCCTGTGATCTCTAACTCATGCTCAGAGTTCGGACGGCTTAGACCACTCGGACCTGGTCCTGCTATCTCTAATTCATGCTCAGAGTTCAACCGCTTAGACCACTCGGACCTGGTCCTGCGATCTCTAACTCATGCTCAGAGTTTGGACGGCTTAGACCACTCCTACCTGGTCCTGCAATATCTAACTCATGCTCAGAGTTCGGACGGCTTAGACCACTCGGACCTGGTCCTGCGATCTCTAATTCATGCTCATAGTTCAACCGCTTAGACCACTCAGACCTGGTCCTGCGATCTCTAATTCATGCTCAGAGTTCAACCGCTTAGACCACTCGGACACTGGACCTACGATATCTAATTCATGCTCAGAGTTCAGACCGTTTAGACTACTCGGACACTGGACCTGCGATCTCTAACTCATGCTCAGAGTTCAGACCACTTACACTACTTGGACACTGGACCTGCGATCTCTAACTCATGCTCAGAGTTCAGACCACTTAGACTACTTGGACACTGGACCTGCGATCTCTAATTCATGCTCAGAGTTCAGACCGCTTAGACTACTGGGACACTGGACCTGCGATCTCTAACTCATGCTCAGAGTTCAGACTGCCTAGACCACTCGGACACTGGACCTCCGATCTCTAACTCATACTCAGAATTCAGACCGCCTAGACCACTCGGACCTGGACCTGCGATAAAAAAAGTGATTTTTCTTCATTACTCTACCATTTACATTTTGGAAAGGATCAACTGATGATTTTGATGTCAGAAGTAATGTCTACATTCACAATCACATCAACCTAAGTCTTTCTGGTCGATGAAGTGGAAACAAACAAAATCACTCACTACATACAACACGTAATTTATGTGAATTATACATCGTTAGCCAGACTCCCAATGTGATGTGACAGTTCAGACCACGCCGCACACCGAGTTCACAGTTCACATCGCTACACTCATTTGAAAGTCAATACAACAGCCATTTAAGGCATTTGATTCCTATTGACTCTAGTCGGATTTTATTGAAAGTTCCGAGATAATTACAATTATTCATCTATTCAGCGAGCGTCGCCTTGAAACTACTTCGCTGATCCGTTGGTAGCAAATAATTGCTCTTGATTTACCTTTTATAGTAGCTGCTGTATAACCATATTCATAACTGATCCTAATTTGTGGCTAAAATATAGGTATTCTTCTTGGATCTTATTTACTATACAAGTTATATTTTTACAATACCTGTTACAAAATTAAAGATATTGCAAAATTGGAAGACCCCAGTTTTGAGACCGGTTCGATGAAACACATTATTTATCGGTAACAAGTGTTTCAGTTGCGCAGCAATGCTCGCTGATATACAGTACGGCTCACAAGGTGGTAAACTGAGGTCTAGGGTAGGCAGACAAGATGGATAGGTGAGGGGTTTGATGGAAATTAAACTTTGAGAATTTAAGGAATTTAGTATTTTCAGGCCTAACACTTTTTAGGCAACTAATATGTAGCCTACGAATTTTTGTTCAAAATAGATTTATAGTTTTTTGGAATCCTTGTGGCTCTTCTTATTTATTTTATAAAACATGTATGTTTATTTCATTTTACTTTCTTCATTTACTATACAGCTCGACTTTGGTGAAACCATCGCTGGAAAGTCGATAGCCCGCTGACGGCACTGTCTTACCGTCAAAAGTATAATATAATGTTTTATAATGTGCCCATGATGGTAACAATGTAAAAGATTTTACGTTTACAGTTTTACCACCGTGGGCTAAAACATGCTGTTATATTTCAAGCTTACGGTTCGTGATTATCATGAATGCCATTTTAAGTTTCGCATATTTAACTGCAAATATTTCAAAAATAATAAACATTTTACAACAAAAACCAACTTATAGTCCTCTAAAATAGTTTTTCACTCACCAAGTGACACTTAGAGTGTTAAGGTACGATCATTTTTACGTGTAAAAGCATTGAAATAGAAAACTATGTTTTTGGCGTTTTCCGTAAAGTGGAACGGCTCCCTTAAAAACTTAAACATTTGTTAAGTACTAAATTTAATCACTTCATATGTATAATGTTGGTTCGTATAACAAAGCAATTTCAAAAATTATTACATAAGTTCGCAATAAAGTATAAGAAGGAACGAAAAATATTTGACCAAAACTACGTTTAAGTTTAGGTAAGAGCAATATTTTTCTTTTATTAATTTTTGGTTTTGATTTTAAACATTATGACAAAATATAGTTTTGTACTATAATACACCTATACATATTACATAAGAAAAATTGTCAGATTAAACTTTTTTATAAAATTTTTTTTAAGTAAGACACAATGTGGAAAACTGTTCTAATAATAGTTTACTACTTAATAAGTGGATAGAAAATTTACCAACGTTGTCTTGCCTTATTTTCTTAGTACACTGTAAAAAAAATATATAACAATTTTCTTTGTAATATAATATTACTTTATTGATGAAAACATAAAAAAAAATACATATAAATGGCTTAATCAAAGCTGATTTGAATTAAACCGTGTTTTTCTTTTCTTTGTCATATTGTACTGTTCTTATCTATTTATTTATTAAACTATGCATGTAAAAGAATTTATTTGCAGTGATATACAGACATATTTATCACTAACAATGGTGATTTATTTACTTTTCGCTTGTATCTGTCCGTAGTTAACAGAAAATATGGAATGCTTTATCAAATGTTATTACCTACTCCCATATTGATTAGACAAACATAAATATCCACGATTGAAATAATGATTTATTCCATTTTAAATAGCCTTAATTTAGTATCATAACCAAGAAGCATGAGTTTTTATCTGACGGTTTAGCCGCTATTCCGAGATTCCTTTAGCCGCTTGTAGTTTCCGTATAAGTCAATCATACAGAATAAATAGTACAATTATTACTGTCATAATTAACAACTCACTTACATTCCTTCCAGTTAATCGAGCCCCTGTGAAATACTGTCTGGCAGATTACGTCATATTGTTAATGTAATGTTTCCAATAATGTGACTGTTAGAGTTCAAGAGTTAATTATTACTCTCATATACATGACTAACGAAGCAATTCTTCACAAGACGTACTCCAGTCATTCTTTGATCGAACGGGAACTGTTGACATTGAATAAAGACGTGTGAAAGATACCTTACGTAATTAGTGAGTAGTGAAACTATGAAATAATTAATGACAGAGCTGTCGAAGGGAATGGAGTGCGATGGGCAGATAAGGCTGTGATAAGGGAAACATACAGTGTACGTACACTTAGTGAAACATACAGGCTACAAGCCTATGAAATATACGACTGGTGCATGCTCTGGGAAAACAAGTCCTGAGTCGAAGGCTAACAGATAATTATATGATAAAATACGGAATATATATATAAATTGTTTAATTTATTGTTATATTATACATATTGAAGTAATGAGAAGATAATATTTTAGTCGTAAAGGTTGTCTCGGATTTTCTGATCGTAGTTTAGAATTCAAATACAGAATGTTAATTAAAACAAAAAAAGACCTTCTAAAATAAGTGTGATGCAAGCGATGAGAATATTAAAATAAATAAAACGTAACAACTTATTTAATTTGTAGTTTTAAAAAGTAGTTTTACTCCAATGGTCTTCATACAACATTCTAATTTAAAAAATTTCAAAATAAAAATAAATGTATATTTACAATTTTCTTAAACGTAAGTTGTAATAGAAAATTAATAAGGAATTTTCAAGGAAACATTACGTTTACTCTAAATTAATGTATTACTTAATTTTATTAATTGCTTTACAAGTTTATTTTCTATACATACAGTTTATTTTCTATAATTTATGATAATTTATTAACATGTTGGTAACCATATTAAAATAATTTTTCACTACACTACTATGAGTTCAGCTGTTTTCGTTTTGTGTTTACAAACTGCGAAACATCATATTTTCAACAGCTGTCTGTTGTTTACTACCAAAAGTAACATTGTTTACAACCGAAAATTTTCCACAGTCAACAACACCTGTTTTTATTCCGTAGTGTAGTGAAAAGTATCGTTCAAAACTCGAGTGAAAGTGTTTTATATGTTCTCGACCATTTGAAGTGCTCGACAAGTCTCGCACTTCAAACATATGATCTCGAACATGCAAAACCCCACTTTCCACTCTTGTTATGAAATATACTATTGTCGTTAGTCCACAGTCAATACATAAAATTCCTTCATACTTCGTTCACCAGGGACAAGCGTATTACGGCAGTTGACGTAAGAAAATTCGTGATTTAAAATGTTTGACGTGAAACGTTTTGCATTTCAGGAGTAAGCCTACAGTTAATATTTAAATTTACTTAAGATTATCTACCCAAACATATTCATTTGGTACTAATATCCTCCACATACTTACGAATGAAATTTTGTAAATTGATTTATTTGCATGAAATGATTTTCTAGTTTAAAAATATTTTTAATTCAAAATTTTGTTCACATACAAGGGAATTACATTTAATTTCAATCTGAAAAAACTGTTAAGTTAAACTTTTTAAACGTGAGATCTGCAAAAAGGACTTACATTTTCTAACAATATTACATATGAGAAGTTTTTTTACATTCCTTCTGCATTTCGACATTCATATTCAATTTAGCATTTCGACATCCAGTAACATATTCTTTTTAATTCTTGAAGACAACATGGCAGAAGAAAATATCCTACTCCTAGTATAATTTCTAATAAAATTACCCTTCTAAAATGCCCCCTAATTTATTATATCAGCAACTATTTCGTCAATTACAGAGCGTATTTTGAAAGTGACGAATGTTTCTAGACCTGTTACAACATTAAAGAAATTGCAAAATTGGAAGACCCCAGTTTTGAGACCGGTTCGAGGAAACACATTATTTATCGGTAACAAGTGTGTCAGTTGTGCAGCAATTATCGCTGATATACAGTACGGCTCACAAGGTGATAAACTGAGGTCTAGGGTAGGCAGACAAGATGGATAGGTGAGACAAGATTGGACTAATAACAGGATCAATACCATAAAAAAAATAGTAATGTAATAGTTTTATTTGCAAACAAAAGATACTAAAACTGTATCTTCATTCACCAAAATGATCTTTAACGCATCTTTAAAACACATATAGTGAGATGGAA
This sequence comes from Stictocephala bisonia, assembly GCA_035578905.1. Taxonomy (NCBI): domain Eukaryota; kingdom Metazoa; phylum Arthropoda; class Insecta; order Hemiptera; family Membracidae; genus Stictocephala; species Stictocephala bisonia. The sequence continues at coordinate 1,304,236 of JAQJVL010000024.1, forward strand.
GGGTCTAGGTCCTTCAAGAGGAACCTATTGAATAAATAAATAATTAATCTGTAACACGAATCAATAAGCATAACTATCTCGATTAAATACCGTATGTAACTTTAATGAGATTCTTAACGAGAAATGAAGGACCATTTAACAAGAATAGGCCTAATAACTGTTTAAAAGGTATGAATTAGTATTTGAACAACAAAATAGTATAACTATCCATACCACCGTACGTGTATGGGTGGGTGGGTGGGTCAATGCCACAGTACGTGTATAGGTGGGCGAGTGGGTCAATAAAACTGTACGTGTGTGGGTGCGCGGGTCGGTCAATAACACTGTACGTGTATGGGTGGGCCGTTTGGGTCAATAACACTTTACGTGTGTTGGTGGGCGGGAGGGTCAAAAACACTGTACGTGTATGGGTGGGTCAATACCACTGTACGTGTATGGATGGGTGGGTAGGTCAATAATACTGTATGTGTATGGGTAGGTGGGTGGGTCAATAATACTGTACGTGTTTGGGTGGGCGGGTGGGCGGGTCTTTTAAACATCCTTTCCTATTTCACCACAAAGAAATGTTATTTTGTCTTCCACTCCATCGTCGACAAGCAGCATGTTGCTATTTATGTATGTTCCTATAAGTATGTTGCTATATAGGCAACATATAGGCCTGTACGTGTTTGGGGAGGCAGGTGGGTACGTTTAATAGTAACTATTCAGTATAAGTTTTTAACTTAATGATAAGCTGTTATCAAATATAAATAACACCACTTTTTCTTTTACATAGTTTTGCCATGATAGTTACTCATGTAAAACGCTTTAGGATATTATATTCTCTTCTTGTAAAGATTTTTAAAAGTTATCATTTGTAATATAAAATTGTACTCATTGTTTAATGTGATTTAAATTGAAATCCTCTTGAGTGGTATAATACTTGCATTTACATAATACATGTAAGCAAGTCTTATATTATATAAATTCCATGTTTTCGGCGTCTTATGAATAAACAAATAAATAACAAAGAAACGATCAAATTAGTATCAATTTAAAAATTTAAAGCTAATCAATTTTGTTTACACTCTAGGTCCAGCCTTTTTGTCACGTGATGCCAATATGAGCTGATGTGTAGTTTAATCCTTTATACAAAAAAAGAAGTAGATGAGCCCTTTAGAGTCATATTTATGTGTATAGTATATTAAAATTCAATATTAGCGTACATCATATCTGACATTAAACCATCTTTTCTAATACAAACAGTAGTATTGACCCACGCGCCCACCCATACACGTACAGTGGTATTGACCCACCCATACACGTACAGTGGTATTGACCCAACCACCCACCCATACACGTACAGTGGTATTGACCCAACCACCCACCTATACACGTACAGTGGTATTGACCCACCCGCCCGCCTATACACGTACAGTGGTATTGACCCACCCATACACGTAGAGTGGTATTGACCCAACCACCCACCTATACACGTACATTTGCATTGACCCACCCGCCCGCCTATACACATACAGTGGTATTGTATAATTGTAACCCGATATATACATAAAGAAAACGGGTGAGGTAACCCTTTCGCCATGTTTGTTTTTCTCATAGGGATTTGTATTAATAGGTAACAATTAGTTTCAAAGTCAACACCAGGCGAGGCTGGGTACGTACAGTGATATTAACCCACCCACCCGCCCCTACACGAACAGTGGTATTGACCCACCCACCCGCCCCTACACGAACAGTGGTATTGACCCACCCACCCGCCCATACACGTATAGTGGTATTGACCCATCCACCCGCCCATACCGTACACGTACAGTGATATTGACCCACCCTCTCACCCATACACGTACAGTGATAGCGACCCACCCTCCCACACATACACGTATATGTGTGGGATGGTGAGTCACTATCGATGTACGTGTATGTGTGGGAAGGGTTGGTCGTTATCACTGTACGTGTATAGGTGGGTCGCTATCACTGTACGTGTATGGGTGGGAGGGTGGGTCGCTATCACTGTACGTGTATGGGTGGGAGGGTGGGCTTTCAAAACTACTGGTTTTGAACGTGAAGTTCAAAACTAACTGACCACGAAGACCCCTAAATAGCTAACTTCATAAAAAGTTAACTACTGGTTGAAACAGCTTGAATAATTTGCTTAGTTATTGACTATTGGTCATTTTTTATAAAGTATTTTCTCACTTGGTCAACAATAATTATCTTAGACAGTAACAAAAGAATAACCTTCAAATGTTAGTTTTAACCTTATAGAGTTGCCTTCTATAAATGAAGTAATATTGGCATGTAAAAACACATAGAACACATAATCCGTTATATTTACAATCAAAATCAATCTTATTCTATATTTAATGCCAAACACTTACAAATACAAAGACTAAGAGTACGTAAGAAATAGTCAAGATTTAAATAAAAGTATCTCAAATTAAAGAATAATCCCTGACGCTATTTGTGCACTGGGCAAGCAATATCTGCTTCAATGACCTTTAGAAACGTTTGAAATTGTGTTTCAGTTTCAGGTCTATTGGCAGTGAATAGAATAACGCCATTATATTGATGATGATTTTAGAAAAATAAAGTTCCTTGGTAAGGAATTGTACAATTATTACTTGATTTCAGTGTAACATATTTTACCTTAAAAATAAAATTGTATAGTAGATGTCAATTGAAGGGAAGAATAACATTACAAGAATGACAAAAGGGCTTTTAGGGAATTGTTCTGATTACTCTCTTTTGCATTTTGACTATACTAGATTCGGAGATTCAGTTTTTTTATTCACCAAAAAACAAAAATTGTCACAGGTAATAATCAATAATACATAGTTTATACAACAAGTTTTAGTCCAAGTAATACAATGCATACAGGGAACAAATCAAGTAATTTACATAAAAAGTCTCGGATGCAATAGTATTCACCCTGTATCAAGAATGCTTTTAAGGTTTTTTTGAACTTGTTTAAATCGACAATTAATTGACTTTAAATACGGAAGCAGAGCATTGTATAGTTTAATGCAATTATACTGGACTTGTTTCTAAAAAAAGATGTTTGGTGACGTGGAATATTTAAATAGTCATAATTTCGAAGTGAGTAAGAGTGTATTTTATATAACTCAGAGTTAGTAAACAGATGAATATTTCTTTTTAAAAATGTGACTGGTTCCAAAATATAGATCGATGGGAATGTTAACAGATTGTTCATGCGGATGATGTTTCTACAGGATTCCCTAGCCGAGAGTCCACAAATGATGCGTAAGGCTTTCTTTTGTAATCTAAAATGTGTAGGTTACTTAAACTTTGAGCTCCCCCAGATTGCCACCGCATAAAACAACTGGGAGTATACACACCCATAGTACGCTGATGACAGGACCCGCCTATCTGTAAAGCAAGCTAGTTTTCGTAGAATGAAAAGCCCCTTGCTAATTCTGCTGGACACCAAGGCAATGTGGCTTGAGAAAACAAGCTTGCTGTCAATTACCAATCCTAGGAAACCAACCTCTGAACTCGGCGTCATCTCTGAGTCACATATAATGAAATTGTGATCTAAGTTGGAGTCAAAAAACTAATGTGGAATCTAACCACTTTAGTCTTTTGTGCATTGTCAAACAGTTGATTACTTGTAAACCACTGCAACAAAGTGCTACCAATTAAAAAAAATCTATTTCTGCTGCTGAATGATCTTGATTAGATACCAGTAAAGAGGTGTCGTCCACATATAGACGTAAGTTGGCATGGTTCATACTGCTGGGGATATCATTAATAAAAATAAAAAATAAAATTAGTCCCAATATGGACCCCTGGGGGACTTCAGTAAGAATTTGTTTCCGTTCTGATAACTGACTTCTCATAAATTCAAGATTATCCAAATATGTAATCTTAACAATCTAATGACCTACAAGAAAAGAATAGAACCAGTAGAGGGAAACACCCCTAATGCCCGCGTTCTCCAATTTTTCCATAAGACGTTTATGGTTGACCAAGTCAAAAGCTCGACTCAGATCGAAGAAAAGTCCAATCGTATGCTTTCTAATGTCCAAATTCATGAAAACTTGTGATATAAACTTGTACATGGCATCAACAGTTGACAGGCCTGGTCTGAAACCAAACTTTGCTGGAATTAAAATCTTATTTGTTGACAAATAGGGCAGAAGACGGTTGAGCATGTGTTTCTCCAATACTTTAGAGGATGACATGATGGGAATAGGTCTGTAGTTGGTACGAATAGTCCCATAACCAAGGATAACAGTCGAATATTGGGGAAGGTACATCCTTTTTTACTTTCTCCCATATGCGTTAGCATATAGAAAATATTGTGATCGACCAAAAGAAATGTTTTTACAAGTTGGTCTAAAAGTCCATTTTTAGTCCTGAACGCAAAAAAGTTGTTTTTAAAAAAAATGTTGGTGTCTGTCCATATATGTCTGTCAGTGTGTATGTGCACTTTACTGAAGACCAAATTGATGGATCGATTAATATTACGTTTCAGAAGTTTTTTTATATTCCTTCGCAGGTTTTATTAAATTTTTGAGGAAAAATCTTTTTGGTGTCTGTCCATATATGTCTGTCAGTGTGTATGTGCACTTTACTTAAGACCAAATGGACGGTTCGATTTTTAAGAAATTTGGTGTGTAGCCAATATCTCCAGGCCGTTTTTTAGCATTTTTAAACTTTTTTATTTGTTTTATTTGTATGGGCAAAAAACATTAAAAAATCAAATTTTCTCGAAAACGGCTTTAACGATTTTGATTAAACTTTCAGGAAATATTTAAATTACTGTTTAAAATATTTTATTAAAAACCGCTTGTTCCTAACTTTAATAGTCTTTTAGTTATAAATTTTTTTAATGGACAAAAACGCATAACTAAAATGTAGTTTATAACAACAATTTTATTTATTTAATTTATAGTGTAATATCAGTTGTCATTAATTTAAATTATATTGCGTAGGTTATATATACTATAATAGATGATAACATCCATCCAAAATACTGATACATAAAAATGTTTCGTTTACACAAGCAAAAATGAAATTTTTCAAGCTTTCTTCAAATGGTTTTTTTTAATTTTCAGTAAAGATGCAAATTACAATTAAAAATATTTTAGTTAACACCCCACACTCAACAACACTCAAGTTGTTGAAGGTTGTTACTTAAAATCTGTCTATGTGATTGATTGAACAGTTTTTTTGAAGATTATTTTTCCATTCTTTTATTTGAATAAAATAAGTGTTTCGTCTGTATATTCATTAGACATTTAATTAATTGAACATATGTTTCTACTAAATATTTTTAAACAATCTGATATAACAAAGGGAGAAAGTTTGTGCCAATTACTTGGTACCATTTATTATATTTGTCCTGAAATCTACGTAGCTGACCTAAACTGTAGATGAGTATAGATGCGCTCATTTATCTTCTTCTCCTTATGGACAAATATTACTTGCACCTTTACAGTCCAGTCCTCTGCATGTCCTATCTTGTTTACATGGCAACGACCACATTCCTCTCAGAAGACCCTGTAGTAATCTAAACATAGTTTATGTTGCAACATTTTATGACGTTTTAGTGGATGCTTCGCCTGGTTCTTCTTCTGTAACGACTCCACGTCGCTTGCCGGGGTATGCTATGCAGGAACGGTTTGTATGAGCGCAGTCGTTCTGGTATCTATGCGTACATACCAGGACATGATAAGTACCGGGTGGAAAACTTTTTTAGCTAAATTTATTTTGGAAGCTATATGTCAGTCTTTATATTTTATGTATCATGTAGTGGTTTCCTGGTTATAACCTTTCATAATATGACATATAATGAAGTATGTATTAAAATGACAATATTTTTAATGAAAGACAGCACAGGAAATATTTTTAATATTAATAATGATAAGTTAAGAGATTAAACATTAGTTTTCACTTATCGTTGTGATTAGCTTTATACGAATCATGTTAAACATTTGACTTCTTACACTATATTTTACTCTTATTCTTATTTATAACAATTTCGTAAATATAGGTTATAACAACTATTTTATTTTATAATTTATATTGTAATTGCAGTTGTCATAATTTATATATTATTGCGTAGGTTATATATATATATATATATATATATATATATATACTATATATACTATAATATATGATAACATTAATCCAAAATACTAATACATACAAATGTTTCGTTTACACAAGTTCTTTAACAGCAATGTCTGTGATTTAACTTTTCACAGAATACATGAATTCGACAATCGAATAAAAAAAGTCTGTATATTGGATGACTTATGTAATCTATTTATAAGAACTCCTTAAATCTCTGTAAATATTTAAACCCCATATTATAATGGATATATGTAATAATATTAAATAAATATTAGTAAATGTCCACTCTGATCTAACATCTAACCATCAATATTACTTGTACAAATATCAGTAAAGGTCCGCTCCGATCCAACATCTAACCATCAATATTACTTGTACAAATATCAGTAAAGGTCCGCTCCGATCCAACATCTAACCATCAATATTACTTGTACAAATATCAGTAAAGGTCCGCTCCGATCCAACATCTAACCATCAATATTACTTGTACAAATATCAGTAAAGGTCCGCTCCGATCCAACATCTAACCATCAATATTACTTGTACAAATATCAGTAAAGGTCCGCTCCGATCCAACATCTAACCATCAATATTACTTGTACAAATATCAGTAAAGGTCCGCTCCAATCCAACATCTAACCATCAATATAACTTGTACAAATATCAGTAAAGGTACGCTCTGATCCAATATCTAAACATCAATATTACTTGTACAAATATCAGTAAAGGTCCGCTCCAAACCAACATCTAACCATCAATATTACTTGTACAAATATCAGTGAATGTCCGCTCCGATCCAACATTTAACCAACAATATTACTTGTACAAATTAAACATGTGCTTTAAGCGATTAAAAATGTACTATGAACAACACTGCGAAGAACTTCGTTGTCTTGTTTTCTACTTTACGAGTATATGCCTCAGATATCACATAAAATTGTTGTGTCTCCGACCAAAAATTGACCCTATTATTGGTTAATTCTTTCAGCTCTAAAACAAATTCTTATTCCATGAAACCATTCATAGTCATTGCTACAAATAGTAATACTTAGTCTTTTATAAAACTTCACAAATTCTCATATTATTGCATCAACGTTGGCCTAGTTAAAAATTAAAAGTTCATTTCTAATAACCTCTCATAAAGTCTTTAATCATTTTTACCAACAGCCAACTTGGTTCCTGATATAAGGATAGTAAATAGTAATTTCTCCTCACAAACTGTCTGTGTTCTTTAAAGAGAGCATAATTACTACTGGATGATTTAATATCTTGTAAACATACTGTAGGTTTTAAAATAATTGTTGTCGGTCTATCTGTAAGTTTGTGAATGTTAAAGTTAGATTTAAGGTCTTGTAAAGATACTGTAGGTCTTAAAATAATCTTTGTCGACCTGTCATTTTGTGAATTTTAAATCTAGTTTTGTAACTCAAGAACCACTAAAGTTACAGAGCTTAAAATTCACATAAAAGATAATGATATTATATACTTTTAATAAGTCATAACAATTTTTAAATACATTAAAATTTTTTTAAATGGCTGCCATTTTAATATTTTAACTAACTCGAAAACTTATGTAATATTATAATAATTATTCGAAAACTTGCCATCTGATCGAAAATATAAGAAATAGTTAAAAGATGAAATGCGTCATTACAAATTCAATGAGAGATAATTTTTAAACTCACATCATAAATAACTGAGAAACATGCATTTTTATCAATGCAAGGTGTGCTGCACTTCAGCCAGGACATTGCTCACTAGAACTCCAATACTGCCATTGTTGGAACTTGTTGCGTAGGTTAGGTTATTTTATGTTTATTTAGGTTGTAACGGAACATAAACTCAACTTATTGATGACCGAATTGCTCTTTAGTCGAACAAACTTAAATATTTTACAGGATCAACAAATTATGTAAAAATTAATATATTCACATTTATTTTAAAATATTAGAATGTAATTTTATAATTTCATACGTCAACTGTTTTGTTATTTTTTATGCCTACATATATTATAAGTGGTTAAAAGCCCAATGTTGTGTTGAACTATTTTAGATATAGTTAAATTCTGACATTTAAAAAATAAATGTGAAGTTTTGTCCTTATTTGTCGATCTTATAAAATATTCAAATTTGTACGACTAAAGAGCAATTCAGATATCAATAATTATATAAACTGAATAGTTCATAAAATTGAGGTTATGTTTCGTTACAACGTAAACAAACGTAAAATAACGTAATATATGCAACAAGTTTCAACAATCAATTGTTCCAATAATGGCTGTAGTGACCATTGTCCTGGCTGAAGTGCAGCATAACTTGCATTGATAAAATGGACATTTCTCAGTTATTTATGAAATTTCGGTAACATCGCAAATTTTCGAGTAACTGTGTCGGTTAAATATTAAAATATTATATTTATTCTACTTTGAACCTTGAAAATAAATATACTGTTAAGAGCAGTATTGACTTTGTCGATAAGGTCAATCATGTAAAATTGTGTAATACATCTAAGATAGCCTCATTTGACATATGTGATCTGTATACTAATATTACAGTTGACGAAGTGATTAGCTTAGTTAAAGAAAAACTTGCAGAACAACTATATGAAAAAATGTGTTTAAATCTAATTGAAAGCTTGCTCAAAACTATCTTGAAACAAAAATATTAAAATGCAATTTTTTTTAATTTTAATATATTTTAAAATTGTTATGACCTATTAAAAGCACATAATATTTTTATCTTTTACGCCAAGTTTCAGCTCTGTAGCTTTAGTGGTTCTTGAGTTACAAAACTATCTTTAAAATACAAAAATAGACTGATAGACGGACAAAAAATTATTTTAGGACCTATGTTCATAAGAACTTTTTTCTCATTTTGACCCACGGAGCTATATCCTTAAGTTTGGGGACGTATTTTAGGGACTCCATGTATATATAATCTTGCAATAATAATGAAAAATATTTCAATCCATTCACAGTTGTTCCCTTTATTTGCATGAATGGTTGTAGGCCTTTTGATGCTATAAAAAGAGGCTTCCCCTATAAATCCAACACCGTAGTTTATAACAGCATTGAGAACAATAAACACATCATCTCTTGTTCCAACAGTCATTTCCGTAAAAGGCATAGTTCTCTCAAGCGATAACAGGGTAACAAAAGGAACGCCGAGCCTTCAGTCGTGACGGTATTGTACGAGGCCTTACTGACTCTGGCACGAAGGTTGTTCTAAAAAATTGAATCGAAGATTTACTGACGAGATCTGCAGAAAGTCAAGGCTTTAAAGATTCCTTTTTATGATCGAATTAGAAAAACAAACGATTATGATTCTTCTAAACAAACGATGCAATTCCATCCAGGATGTAAGAATAGTTTTACAAATCAAACAAATCGACTTTTATATTTGAAGAATCTTCAACAATCACCAATATTTAATGGCATAAAGGATTTAGACTGTCTTATAATATGTTCATCTATTTATGATGAATATTTTGAGTTTTTATTGTAAAATTCAGCTGTTCAGTTATTACATTTTAAAATAGCACTTAACACTTACAAAGGTCAAATAATATTGTCATTATTAGAATACATACAGGGTGTACCGTAACTCTCCGGAACAAAGTATAAAGTGCAATTGTTGACCAAACCCTAAGACTTCTTTCTCCCTTGTGAAATTGGATTTAATCCTGCCAATAGGCTTATCGAAGATTCAAGCATTTTCAAACAAAATTTGAACTTCTGAATGGTTGAGTTGAGTGGATTTGACTAGTCCCACATAAAACAATTCTCATAAAAAGTTGTTTCTTCAAAATTATTGTCTGACGAGTAGTTTCCAGATTAGAGTGGGTTGGCTGTAGTTTCTAAACTGTTCATATACCTATGTACTTTGTTGTACAGAGTTACGAGCCACCTTGTATAATGATTTAGAGAGTAAGTGAATCATGAATATACCAACGCAGTGGCATAATTTCACTAACAAAGTGACAAATCAATGCCAAGCCAGTATTCGTTCGTTTAGTGAGCTGGAGGATGTGTTATAAATACTGGTGATACTTTGAAAAGTTGCAAGATACTAATCAGAAACTCTTAAAATAGCCATGTCCTTCATCTTCGCTTGGGAATGTGGAGGAGCTAACAAGGAACTTGTGTTGTACGGGAGTGTAGTGCCGGATGGTAGCCATCAATTATTGAGTAGAAGTCGATAAGGCAGATTCCCTTTGGACAAGTTTCTAAGACCAGTGGAATTTGATCCAGGAGCTTGTTAACTTTATTGAAAATATAGATTAGATCATGCATTTTTGGTATTAGAGAATAATGAAGAGTCTTACACATTTAAAATTTAAATCATTTGGTTTTTTTTAGAGGATTCTCTGAAAAACTATTGATCACCTAAAAACAGTTTGAAAAGTTAAAAAAAATTAAAGGATGGGTAAATATTTAAAAAGTAAAAAACGATTGGAGAGCAAGGTTCCATTTTAAAGTTTTCTTAGGTATCATGTATTTACTTTGATGTAGTAATTTGTAGTATAATTTAAGAAGGTTTTATCTTTTATATTTGTTGGCAGGCTTTCTCTAGGAGACAGGCAGTATATTTGTTATTGATATTTCCAAGGGTTGAAAGGCATTCCAATACCACGAAATCATTACGTATAAGAGCTTTAGACAAGAAAGTATAAGAACGTATAAAAAGTGTTGTTCATGCATATGAAAATGGGCCAACAAGTAATATGAAGTTATTCGGGTGTTTTCTTCATTCTAGCGACATTTCTCACCTGAAATTGACGTCAGATTCTACATTCTCTATCATTGTGTATAGTTTCTTATCAAATTAAATGTCCTATATGATATGTTTAATTTATAATGGTAATGAAATCATTAAACTGGTTAACATTTATTTAATGCTTCAATAAAAAGTTGCATGTCTAATTCCCTTAGAGTACCATCCAATTGCAGCTTACAATATTTTAAAAACCGAAATCTGAACCATAACAACGCTAACGAACCCGCTCACTTTTACTACCACTTGCAAAAGAAAAAGCCGACGCCCAAAAATATTCAACGTCCACTTTCGAGCAGTATGGGCCTACCCAACCCACTTCCCGCGCTTCTTCGACAGATCTCATTTGAAAGCGGCTATTCTGGTGGCGAAAGTGAGAAATGCTGATGCGCGGGCGAAGATCGGACCGGTCATGGAGAGGATGACTGTGGTGGGCGCGTTCGCCAACCGGGACTTTCTTTAAGATGCGTGTGTACAAGACCTGGATGGGATGTAATACGAACTTTTCCTTTATTGCTACATTATAATCTATTTCGTTAAATTAAATAATCCTACAGTTTTAGTAATGTAATTGATCTGTCTAGAGCTATAAAAATACATCATTAATAGCTTCCTAGTATTTTTTAATCATTATGATATATCCTGAGAATGGAACTTTTTTATAAGTATATCAATATTAAATACAACCTAATGATTGTTTGAAACAAACGATATAAAAAAGTGACACTTATATCTTTAAATATTGTCAACCATCAAATGATCGTCACCATGTCGTGTTACTAGGGCACGTGTTAGAAGCGCACAAGGGTCAAAATGTGTTAGGAGCTCACAAAACTTCTACCTAGACAAAACCGACCTAGACAAGGTCGGAATCAATCTGACCTGCCGGTGGTCCGGTATGATTCCTTGTTACTAGCGCACGTGTTCAAAGCGCACAAAAGTCAAAGCGTGTTAGGAGCTCACAAACCTCTACCTAGGGCCCGAAAGGTCCAATATGACCTGCCGGTGGTCCTGTATGATTCCGTGTTATTAGCGCACGTGTTCAAAGCGCACAAAAGTCAAAGCGTGTTAGGAGCTCACAAAACCTCTACCAAGGGCCCGGAAGGTCCAATCTGACCTGCCGGCGCTCCGGTATGATTCCGTGTTACTAGCGCACGTGTTTGAAGCGCACAAGGGTCAAAGCGAGTTAGGAGCTCACAAAACCTCTACCTAGGGCTCGGAAGGTCCAATCTGACCTGCTGGTGGATTATGATCGGTCCGGCCATAAACGGATAAAGGAGGTTGAGTTCACATCCTAGTTCAAACTTAAGTATTTGTGGATTGAGATTTTCTTTTAAAATAAACACGACGGATGTCAAAATAACATTATTTAACTATGTTTTAGTTTTTGTTCTAGTTCAAGACGACGATTTTGAGTGTTTTAAGCTCAAGTTAAGGAGCACAAGTTTAGTAAAATTTAATTACAGGAATTGAGTGTAATTATCAGCAACAACTTATGACTTAGTTTATACATAACATATCAAGTGTAAGGCACAACAAATATTAACTTACTCGATGCAATCCTAATTGTGTGATAGTTTGATTTGTTATTGTTAGAACATATTTAAAAAAATGAATTTGCTTGATTAAAAGTTTATTATTAAGATACAATTTGGACACAGTTTTAATTGTTATATACTTACTTGAAAATAATATCTTGCGGTAACTGAAATGTATACAGATGCATGCATTATTAATATTTTGCCATACGTGGCGCGGATATCGTAGGCAATAGGTTATGTTCTTAGCCCTCTTATACCGATATTGCGTCCACACAATGCTTCCCATCGGTGCAACACGTGCGCTAGTAACACGGAATCATACCAGACAGCCGGCAGGTCAGATTGGACCCTCCGGGCCCCAGTTAGAAGGGTTGTGCGCTCCTAACACGCTTTGACCCTTATGCGCTTCTAACACGTGCGCTATTAACACGTTATCAATCGTCACATACTCGACGTCTTGTGTAAATACTATATCTGCTCTTGTCCAACCATCAGTTCCATCTCACTCCAGACTATCTGGAATGGCTGTCACCGGTTCTTACTCTCCCCGTATAGAGTCTCTGTCGTGATCTACTGCCCCGACCCACCATAAAGCAATGACAGATGACTCAGCTCACATCTCCATATCAATGGGTCGCACCTCAGAATAAAATTTGTCTGATAAACTGCCCCTGGTAACACAATTTAACAATACCCTATAAATAATGTTTCTGCCCATTTCTCGCTTGGTGTCCGCAGAGTACGTACGGTTTGAATTCTAGGCGAAGCACATACAGTCAGCGATTTATGGGTGGACGTCGAACGGAATAGCTTATAACTCACCGCGCTTGTTAGCAAATGTAAACCAGGCTCCAACACTCCGGGATATACAGTTTTATGTAACCTCTCGCTGCTAAATGCCCCATTGAAAGTAATACATATGTGGAATGTAAGAGAGAGAATAGTATACAATGGACTGTTTGCAGGCAATAGACTATAGTTTATTACTTCATGTTTTCGTTCATTGTTACACTCACACGAGCCTGTAGTGTACACTTAAACTTTAACTTGTCGGTGGGAAAGAAAACTGTTATCACATTATAGTTCAACGTAATAAATTTGTTATACAGTATAGGGTACATAATAGTGGAATAAGATAGTAAATAGTTTAAAAACCAATCACTGTATATGAGCCACATTACTTAGTGTCTGTACAATAACAACATTTATGACTATACTCAATACGTCTAACTATGTAAATTAAATGAGATAAATGTGTCAACTGAACTGAGAGTTCTGCTATAGCCTACGTTCTGCGGGTAAATATCCAAACCTGTCTTAGTAAATAAAAATACACACAGGTATTTCGTTAATCCTTGATTCCTGTCCTCCATATAGTGCATATGGACGATGTCATAGCTGTCCCCATGTATCGTTCAAGGTGACATCAAGTTCAGTAACTAAAGTGGAATAAAGCATTAAAACAATCTCGTTTCTTGGTTAATTTATTTCTAAAGATGTCGATTAGTAAAACATAGAGGGGATGAGTGAATGTAGTCAGCCTACAAACTAAGGCCGACATTGGCTTAGTAAATCATGTTGATTAACAGCCAAATGACAATAAATAGTCACCTCAAATGAGGTTACCAGTCATTTTTCAACTTTGATTGGAATCGAACCAAGAACCACTTATAAGTAAAGGGCTTTAACTAACTAACTAGACGATACAAAACCTGTTTCATTTCACATTTCCAGTATATTCCAAATAATATAGAAAGATACCACAAATGAAAATGTACAAAAGCTTAGCAAAACAAAATTTCTCTAAAATTATGTTTTCAATACGATTAAATCATAAAATCAAATGATTAAACTATTAATGGGCAGTTAAATTTCAAGAAACTTTAAAATAAGTACATTTTTTTATTTTATAATAGCTTAGTTTTCCGTTGTTGTAAATATTATTCTATGTAATTATAATTGATTATATGGTAATATACGTAAAAATAACCTATCTATTTTAATAATTATTATAATGGTTTGTGTCAAAGTTTATTATTTACGGACAACGGGAGCTTAAAATGTAACTGTTACATATTACAAATTATTTGTAGTTTTATAAGTAGTAAAGACTAAAATTGTGTAACTGCATTTTTGTCTGTAAACCTGCTGAAATAAATGGGAAAAAATGCTTAGAGAAAATCTACCGTAAAACCATCCAACCGTGAAACCAATTGTCTATATTTCACACAAACGAAAAGGATTGCAGTGTAAAGCAAAAAACACCACCACGGACGACTCCTCGCAACAAACCAGTCCAGCCGGTCTATAGATGGGAACAAAATTGGGTCGAGCATGGTTCCCTGGGGTACACCAAACACGGTAATACTAATTTTCCATTACGTTATCCCCATATTAGTGGGAATTTATTGGTGTTGTATATTACAGGGGTTTATCTATTATTAGAACCCCATAAAGTACGCAGACCGGTTGAGCATCTAGAGTTCGAGCCTGATCGGCAGAATCACGACTATGATCGTAAAGATGCTGCCATACGGCACGCCACGGCTCGAGTCGCAGAGAGAATCAATTTCTACCCGTGAATTATCGGAGGTTTAATTAAATGTCTGACTGATTGTGTAACCCCTTTGATTGGACGGTAAGAGGAATCCTCTCTAACTGCCTCTCGTACTTACATAACTAATTAATACGGAAGTTATCAAACAGCCATTTAATCATAACTTTTCAGTTCAATATACGCACACTAACAACTTTTTTTCATACGCTGTACATAAATCATGCCCTCAATATTCAAGGTAATATATATATTTCTATATGAAGCATGAAACTCGTTTTTATTTTAGTTTTGGATTGAGATTGTTTGATAACCTAACAATCATTATGCATCCATTCAGGCAGTCTAGTTGTCGTTCCTTCCTGCCATTCTGTACAAAACCGCAGTGTATAATAAACAAGAGTGCATGAATATTTTCAGATAGTAAATTACCAAGCTACCTAGTAAACTTACTTTCTCTCACCCTTCTCCAAATCAAATCCTCCTAAAGGACAGTGACAAATATATCCTTCTCAGGACACCACATATGTCGCAAAAACTGATTAATGAGTGAAAGCACATTAGGCCTGTAATGCTGGTAGTTTTTCACACACTTTGCGAGCTCTGAAGATGTTTTATTTTTGATCGGGAACATTGACCTCTCACCCGACAGAGATATGTCAGGGGAAAGGATTCTTGAATCCACTAATGTACGGCGCTAGATCTCAGGGCTGAAACTCTTAGAGAGCTTGTTCTAAACTAAACTAGAACAAGCTATTTCAAGCTACTTCTACTTAAGGCTAGAACTCATCGTGCTGGCTCTAAGCTAGAATAGAACTTATTATGCTGGTTCTAAGCTAAGATAGAACTCTTCAAGCTAGCTCTAAGCTAGCTAGAACTCTTCAAGCTGATTCAAATCTAGCCTAGAACTCTTCAAGCCAATTCCGAGCTAGGCTAGAACTCTTTAAACTGGTTAAACTGTCGGATTTAAAAAGCAATGTACTCGAGTTTGAACCACTTCTAAAAAATAAATACTCATTTTATTCCGTTGTGTTGTACACAAAAATTTAGCTTATTTCATTCTACGTAATTTCATACAACTTAAATATTTTTTAAGACTATAAGAATTTTTATAGCTGTTACGATTCGAAAAAAACACCTAATGTTAGCACTTTTGGAGTAAAGCTCAAATTAAAAAGTTTCTAAAACAAGAAGTCCTAATGATAAGTCAGTCAAACTTTAACCACACGTGAAAAAGGTTGTTTTTTATATTATGTCAAAAATCTAGAATTTTTACAGAAAATTTTCTGTTGTAATTTTTGTAAACTCTTGCAATCTTCAAAACAGCTGATCATACAAGCTTCCAAAACGGTTAAAAAATACTGGACTGAAAATTAAAGTAAGGTTGTAAAACGGTAAGTGCAATAAAATAATCGTACGATTTTATATCACATGATAATTCAACAAACATGTTCCGTAACATGCGAGAACGACCGAGCCACCGGACGCGGTGTTGCCACGACATGCAGCTGGACTTCCACCCCGTATTAGAGTACTTATTAGCTATGAATGACAGGTAGTCATGTTACAGCTTAGGGTTGATGAATCACACAGTTACTATAAATACGATTAGTACATCCTGCAAATCACCAATATAATGGGTGGCTATCATTTTCACGATACATTCAGATTGTTACATGTGAAAATTACATAATTATAACTCCTGTAAATAAGATATTTTGTTAATTTGACAATCTTTTAGAGATATAAAATTTTTGAACTTGTAGTTGGAGGTCCAAAGCCCTCATGACAAAAGGTGATTAAAATATGGTTTATATTTAGATAGAAAACATGATTGACTAACTGTTTAATACTTCCACAGTAATAAACCTTTCGTGAACTGTTTAAATGCTTCCAAGCGCACGATTCGGCAACGCCGAATTTCTCAAATGAAATGAAGTGTTGAAGTGCTGAACCTGGGCTTGTGCTTACACATGACCGCACTTCGATGTCTGTTGAATTATCATGTGATATAAATAACGAGATTTTTTAATCGCACTTATTGTTTTATAATCTTATTTTATTTTTCAAACCAGTATATTTTAACCGTTTTGGAAGTTTGTATGATCAGCCATTTTTAAGATTGCAAGGGTTTACAAATATTACGACAGAAATGTTTCTAAAAGAGTACGAATTTTAGAATTTAGCCAGACTACAAAAAACCAACCTTTTTCACATGCGGTTAAAGTTTGACTGACTTATCTAACTTTTTGTTTTAGACATTTTTAAAGTTGCGTTTTTCTTCAAATTTGTTAAATTGTCGTTTTTTTTATTATTGTATTTCTATAAAAAATTCTATAAAGTCATCAAAAAAATATGTAAGTTATATGAAATTACGTAGAATCAAATAAACTAAATTTTGGTGTACAACACAACGGAATCGGATGAGTATTTATTTTCTAGTAGAGGTTCATACTCTAGTACATTGCTTTTTGAATCCTAAAGTAAGCTAGGAGACTAGTCGTTGGAGTATGATCGATCCTTCTTTTCATGACTATCTGCTTACTCTAGGTTTATTCTCAACTTGCTAAATTAAGGATGGAATTACACAATTTATTTCTGAAATTGCCTTTAACTATAATGGCAATCATAAACCAATGTTTAAATATCGAATTTTAGACATGTCCACCAATGCCACTATTGTCTGAGCTCATAGTCTGCCTTTCGTGGTTTATTAAAGGTCGCAGTCAGTGAAATCACGTGTGCTTAAAACATCTATCATACCTATCAGGTCGAACTCAAAGGGTTCAGGTAGTAAATCAACTGTCGAAGTCAAATGAAATGAAATTTGGGGTCCCTCAGGGATCTATTCTTAGTCATCTCCTTTTCTTAGTTCACATAAACGATTTATCTTCAGCACTACGACACGCGAAACTCGTGCAGTATGCTGATGATACGAATCTCTGCTTCAGTGACAAATCAAAATCAGACTTGGAAATTCAAACATTCACTGACTTAAATAATGTAATGCAGTATTTTAATAATATAAATCTAAAAGTCAATCTCAAAAAATCGAATTACATCAGTTTTAACTTACGCCAAACCGACTTAGACAGTACTCTAACCGTTATGTTGTCAGAAACTGAACTCGAAGAAGTCCAATCAACTAAATTTCTTGGAATATACCTGGAACAAAGCTTATCCTGGAACGATCATACAAACAAGATCTGTTCTAAATTAGCATCAGGTATATATTGTTTGAGATATTTGTCCAAATACTGCCCGATTGAAATTCTTATGACGGCATATTATGGGATCATATACCCGCATCTATCCTATGGGGTGATACTGTGCGGTGGATGCTCAAATAGAGAATTTTTGCGAATATTCAGACTGCAGAAAAAAGCAGTACGAATTATTTCAAAATTAAAAAGCAGAGATTCGTGCAGAACTGCATTTCAGAATCTAAAACTGTTGACCCTGCCCTGCATTTATATATTGGAAACAATCACTTACTGCATGACCAAATGCACTCTAACTAGAGGCACCGACATACATGGACACAACACCAGAGGCAGGGAAACCTACCGAACTGGGCAACACAGGACGGTGGTTTTCGAACATCTTCCTTCTCAGGCCGGTGTTCGATTAATCAACAGTCTACCCAATGAATTCAAATGTGCACAAGTGTCCAAGGCATTGAAGGCTCGTCTTAAAAACGTACTTATATCAAACGCTTTCTACAGCGTGGACGAGTTCCTTGCACATAACTGGGAGACCTAGTAATGCCAAATGACCCTCAAATATTGGCATGGCACAGGGAGGTGGAGTGGCTGCTATCTATTTATTTAGTTATGTATTTATTTATTTTAGTTTTAATATTTTAACCCAGTATAAATGAGAGCGTGAATGTAAGACAGCTTGTATGTTTGTATGCACCGTTTTTAAGATTGTATGTATAGGATAAGTTATTTGTATTATTAATATTGACTATTGCGATGCAATTCATGTAATTGTCCTCATGCAATAAAAAATTTGAATTGAATTGAATTGAATCTACTTTACTAGCCTCAATATTTTTTTTTTTTTTTTTGATCCCACATTTGTGTTTTCAGTGAGACATTCAACCCATCTAACAACGAGTTAGTTTCAATCCTCAAATGATGCATTTTTCATACATTTATTGCAGAAGTACATACAAGACTGCAGAAACTATTATTGTAATAGTAACGTAGAAAAACAAATAGGCGCAATATTACTAATAAATAGATGACAGAAAAGTACTAATATCGCTCTCTGTGAGGAAAAATAAACGATTTAGTAAATTAAATATACTGTATAACATAATAACAGCGATTTAAATTTATTCATTACGAATAACTAACTATGCCGCGAGTTTTAGGCGGGTTACACTCATATGCATCTCGCACGGTGCGACTAGCATTTTTGATGCCAGTAGCACTCTGCGAGATGCATATGTGTGTAACCAGCATGCAGGCTGCATGGTCGTGGCACGTGCTAGTGGCAAGGTGAGAGAGGTTATACAGTATTGGAGTCTCCTCCAAAGCTAACACAAATTCAATATTTGTTTTTTCGTCATCCGGAAACGGCATTTTTAATTATTACAACTAGAATCTACAACTAATTTAACTATTACAACTAATATAAACTGGGGTATACACTACTTAATTATTACAAATTATTACTAACAAAACTCAAGCTATTCAAAAAGTGACTTTCCGCACTTGTCAACTTAGTACATCGTGGGAACAAGAGCGTCAGGGCTTGGAAATGTGTTCTGCGCATGCGCCAACTCAAGATGCACGCTGCATGCAGCGCCAAAACACCGACCGATCGGTTCCGAGTGGCGCTGCACGCTGCATGCGACTAGCACCGTGCCAGTCGCATATGTGTGTAAGCTCCAATTGATTAACACAGGTTGATCTTCGAGCTGCATGCTAGTAGCAAGAAAAATGCTAGTCGCACCGTGCGAGATGCATATGTGTGTAACCGGCCTTAATATAATTTATACAGAGCAAATGTATAACGGAAAACGAGTTCCTTTAACAGTGAGGTAACCAATTTCAGATCAAAAAGTATAACTTATTGCAGATCAATCAATGTTGTTGCGGTAGTTATCTTCCATTGTTACCAGGGAACATGTCTTGCCACTCAGACCGGCCTCTTTGATCGACCTCGCCTTATCTTCTATTCTCTTGGTGAGTTACCATACACAAGGCGGCGTTTCGACAACAGTGTCCACGGCCATCGGCAAGGTCCTAGGACATGATTCAGTTTACAGATAACCTTGCGACCGAATTCGTCACCTCCGGGATCACGGATTCCACTTTTAGATGTAAATTCGTTGTCGACCCGCATCCGCTGTAGAGGACTAGTCACTTAACAGTGACTTATGCTGTACTGTGGGGTTAGTTAATGGTCCGAAACGGATTTATCAACGACTCATTCCTAAGTCCCATTTTATAGTGGTCATTGCATTTACTAACGCATCGTATCAAAACCAAATTACTATAGTGGTCTTTATATTTAGTAATTATAACAACATCTCTTCACTCTAGCGGTAGTTACATTGCCACCGCTATAGTTGCAAACATAACACATCATAGCAAATCTTATAAATATAGTGGTCTTTACATTTACTAGCACACCATAACAATATCTCATCGCTATAGTAATTTTTTACATTTACTAGCACACCATAACAATATCTCATCGCTATAGTAATTTTTTACATTTACTAGCACACCATAACAATATCTCATCACTATAGAGATTTTTACATTTACTAGCACACCATAACAATATCTCATCGCTATAGTAATTTTTTACATTTACTAGCACACCATAACAATATCTCATCACTATAGTGATTTTCACATTTACTAGCACACCATAACAATATCTCATCGCTATAGTAATTTTTTACATTTACTAGCACACCATAACAATATCTCATCGCTATAGTAATTTTTTACATTAACTAGCACACCATAACAATATCTCATCACTTTAGTGATTTTTACATTTACTAGCACACCATAATAATATCTCCTCACTATAGTGGTATTTACATTTATTAACATACCATAACAAAATCTCATCACTATAGAGGTCTTTACATTTACTTGCACACCATAACAATATCTGCTCACTATAGTGTTTTTTACATTTATTAACATACCATAACAATATCTCATCACTATAGTGGTTTTTACATTTACTACCACACCATAACAATATCTCATCACTATAGAGATTTTTACATTTACTAGCACACCATAACAATATCTCATCGCTATAGTAATTTTTTACATTTACTAGCACACCATAACAATATCTCATCACTATAGTGATTTTCACATTTACTAGCACACCATAACATTATCTCATCGCTATAGTAATTTTTTACATTTACTAGCACACCATAACAATATCTCATCACTTTAGTGATTTTTACATTTACTAGCACACCATAATAATATCTCCTCACTATAGTAGTATTTACATTTATTAACATACCATAACAATATCTCATCACTATAGAGGTCTTTACATTTATTTGCACACCATAACAATATCTGCTCACTATAGTGATTTTTACATTTATTATCACACCATAACAATATCTCATCACTATAGTGGTCTTTACATTTTCTAACACATCGTTTTAAAATCTCATCACTATAGTGGTAATTACATTTACCAACACATCATAACAAATCTCATCACTGTAGTGGTCATTGGTTGTGGTTCGTAAGGCTGAAGGTTTCCAGGTTAAGTGGTAGGGATTGCTTCTTACCCTTAACAACACCTGGTTAGATAAGACCTCCTTTAAGTTGTATCTCTTAACACTGGTAAATTAACAATCATGCAATTTTGATGATAATAGGTAATTGTTTACCTATTCAAAACCAAACTGAAATTACGTCAGTATTTTCAACAAAACAATTTTTTTTAATAATTAGATCGGGGTGTTTTAGTTAATTGAAAAATTAAAAAATATATATTTGTATTTTTGTGGTGTTTTGTAGTCTATAAGTCATCCTATTACACTACAAAATACTTTGTTATAATTTGTGAATGGTTTACTGTTGGAAGTGTTCCGAGCTGTCTCAGATCGCTCGTCGTTCTTGGTCTCCTAGGCATGTATCACGATGTAAGGCTAAATACTTATGAGGCTTAGTAGCCTTAGGGTCCAGGTAGGAGATGGACCATTGCTGATCTGTCGCCAGGAGAGGTGAAGAGGTCCGGACACAGCGGTAGATCTTTGGGTTGACCTTCTGTCGTCTTCGCCGGCCCATGGGGTGCTGCCATTCCAATCCCCTTCTCGTCGCTACTTCTACATTCTGACAATCAGGTAATCTCCATCCATTTTAAGACCTCCCGCCCCCTTTTCCAACTTTCAGTTTTTCTTCTGCGGTGAAGTTTTGTGCTGTTTTGAGTTAAATTAAATTCGCGACTTATACTAATACATCTGAACAAAATCTGATCACTATGGTGGATTACAACCCTGGACTGTGCACACTGCGGTGGACCGCTTGATAATCTTTTGATAATTTTTGACTGTCTTTGTTTTGTTAACAAGAATATTTAAGTTGAGCTAGCCACGATTACTGGAAACAGTGCCTAGTAATTCCTTTATAATTTATGTAAAATGTTCTTATATATTTTGAGGAATAAATAAAGTTTATTATATTATTATTAAATTTACTAAGACAGCATAACAAAATCCCGTCATTGTAGCAGTTACTACATAGATCTACAACAATAAAAACAAACTGATTGTTTTATTGACCATAACATGTCTTCCTCTTCCATATATTCAACGAAATAGAATTTTGTATTCTAAACTTGATGAAACACATTTTTGTACAGAGTTTTAAAAGATTGAGGGCTTTTTGTATACAATGTTAATTACATATAACATCCATGTCTTTGAGTGTACTCCACTGCTGTGTTTGTAAGGATGTTCGGGTGACGGTATTTTATTGTATTTAACAACAAATTAAAAAACAAGTGGTTCTTGCGTGAATCCATCTAACTTGAGAATGGTAAACGTCACCATAATATTTGTACATTTCTGTTTACTTATGTTGTAATCCATGTATGTTGTGTGACGTTCACTTGTTATGTATTTATAATGACAAGTAATGTACTAACTGAGAAACCAACAACCGATTATTTATTACATTACAAAAATACAGCAGCATAAATGATAATTTAAAATTAAAAGTGTATAACATTACTAAGTTGAAAGAGCCAAATCAACAACTTGATAAGAGGGAAGAGAACAATAATTATACGAAGTGGTAATCAGAAGGTGGGCTACCTTTAACATGAAACGGACAATTACCAATATAGGGTAATCTGGTAGCAGATACGTTGATGAAGTGGGAAAACGGAGCAACCTATGAAGCCATTAGTATAATAACAGGGCCTGTGCTTCCCAGCGATCCCAGCTTGCATGTGGATCACGACTAGGGTCTCGGGTTCGAGCCCATCATCCTATTACGTTCATACGTGCTCAATTATTGGCTTCAAACACATACCATATTGCGATAAGAGTGATGTGATAATTTGACAGCTATTAAAATTTTGATGGAGCTGCTCGTGCGTTGAGAGGTGCCCTGCATGAAATTTGCTAGTGGTTAACAGAGTCTGACTATGTCTGACTAGGATATTGGCTAATATATTATTTTTATCCTAAAAGAACCTTACAAGTTACTGCTAAAAAAGGGATATAAAGGAACATTTTAACATTTATATAACATGTCAATAATCTAAATACATATCAACACTATTTAGTTAATAAAATACAGATATAAAATTAAATAATTTTATTTTTATAAAATAGTAGCAAATGTTTCACATATTCGAAGATTAACAAATAATGTTTTTAGTTTTGTATCAGTTACATTTGAAAACTGCAGGATAATTACTCCATGGAAAGGGAAGTATTGTTACAAATAATTGACTTACAATTCTTTACATTACAAAACACTCTCTTCTGCTTTATGATATCTATTATTACTCTCAATCTCGCAATGCCTCTATGAAATACCCACTGTTGATGGTATTGAACACTTAGTTTATTGAATCAATTCAATAATTGTTATTAGTAAAAGATAAAAAATGCGTAAACTAGATTTTCAAAATGCATATGAAACGAGAAATGTTTTATTTTGAAGAAAAAGTTAGGACTAATTAGGACGTCATTTACACTTAACCGCTTAAAGAACGTACTACGATAACAGTGCGAGGATATGTAGACTTTATACATGTGTGCTCCTGCTGGACACATAATACGTTTTATTTCAAACAAGAACAAAATAACAATATAACTATTTCCAAAAGTAAACACCATGTAGGGTTGCACATAAAAATTAGAAGAAAACAAATGACAAACTGACATCAAAGCATACAGTTATTCCAAATTCAATTATTAAACGTTTCCTTTGAAAAATGTTAAGCTAACATGAAGTTGCACAATAAAATAGTTAAGTGTAGAAAGGTCAAAAATCCTTGCTAAGACATCAATATTATACTACAGATATCTTTCAGATAAAAAATGTAATTATATTATTATGAAGTAGAAAAGTTGTAAATCCTAGGGCTGCTATTTATAATAATGTTATAATAAAAAACAATAACTTAGCACCCTTAAATAGTTTTTTTATTAAATTATCACCGACCGGTTTCGGCATTTATGCCATCTTCATAGGTGAATATGATTGTGTTTACAAAACAAATAAAATTAAGTAAATAATTATCATAAAGGAAACATATGTTAAATTAGTGAATATTTTTCTTTCTTTTTTTTTCTGGTGGTTAATTGTCATTTTGTGTGTTGTTTCTTATATGTATAATTGTTTCGAATATTGGGTTTCTTTTTTGTGTTAACATGGTGTTGATTAAATTATTGGGATCTTCTTAGTTGTGTTTATAAATTTCAAGTTCTTCTTGAGAATCTAGTTTTTTGCTTTTAGAACCGATTTTTAGAATTTTCATGTTGGTTTTCATATTTGTGTAGTTGTGATATTGTTTAGTAAGTGTTCTGCAAAGGAAGATTTCATTGAAGTTCTGTTGTTTGATTTTAGAGCTTGTATGTGTTCATTAAATCTTCGTTTAAATGATCGTCCTGTTTGTCCAATGTAATAGTTTGAGCAGTCTGAACATTCAATTTTGTAAATTCCTGATTTGTCAAATATATCTTGGGTTTTATGTAATTTGGAAGTGGATTTGATATTTTTGACAAATCAGGAATTTACAAAATTGAATGTTCAGACTGCTCAAACTATTACATTGGACAAACAGGACGATCATTTAAACGAAGATTTAATGAACACATACAAGCTCTAAAATCAAACAACAGAACTTCAATGAAATCTTCCTTTGCAGAGCACTTACTAAATAATAATCACAACTACACAAATATGAAAACCAACATGAAAATTCTAAAATTCGGTTCTAAAAGCAAAAAACTAGATTCTCAAGAAGAACTTGAAATTTATAAACACAACAAAGAAAATCCCAATAATTTAATCAACACCATGTTAACACAAGAAAGAAACCAAATATTCGAAACAATTATACATATAAGAAACAACACACAAAATGACAACTAACCACCAGAAAAAAAAAGAAAGAAAAATATTCACTAATTTAACATATGTTTCTTTTATGATAATTATTTACTTAATTTTATTTGTTTTGTAAACACAATCATATTCACCTATGAAGATGGCATAAATGCCGAAATCGGTCGGTGATAATTTAATAAAAAAACTATTTAAGGGTGCTAAGTTATTGTTTTTTATTATAACATTATTATTATGAAGTAGTTTCACTATATGACATTTTTCTAAAAAGTATGTTATTTTCATGATAAAATATGATTTCGTAATACATTTTTGTTAAAGTTAAGTTAGCAGAAAATAAATAAATAAATATAAAAAACTATGCTGTAATCTACTTTCAGAAGGTTTAAGATTTAATTTTTTTTAAATTACAAGTATGGTTTATAATATACGATTTATAATAAACTCAATTCATCAAAACAATTTATTAATTAATCTGAATACTTCAGAAAGTATGATTAGATAAGATTGTTATGCTCAATGTAGCAGAACGCAATTTAAAACTGAAAATCACACGTTTTTGTATTATAAGACTACAAACTCAAGTTGTCAGAATCTATAGTAAGAGGAGTTCACAAATTACCAGACGTTTCCATGATGTAAGACTGTCAAACTGAATTTACCAGACTGTATATTGACTTAATATCGATAATTACTAGTTTCCATGATATAAGTCACTCAAACTCAAGCTACCAGAAAGTGTGCTATGCCTGGAAATCAAACATTTCTAGAAGTTTCCATCATATTAGGCTATTAAACTGAAGTTACCTGAATGTTTATTGACTGAAAATCACTAATTACTAGGAGTTTCCATGATATAAAACTGTCAAACTGAAGTTACTTGAATGTTTATTGACTAAAATCACTAATTACCAGGAGTTTCCATGATATAAGACTGTCAAACTGAATTTACCAGACTGTATATTGACTTAATATCGATAATTACCAGTTTCCATGATATAAGTCACTCAAACTCAAGCTACCAGAAAGTGTGCTATGCCTGGAAATCAAACATTTCTATAAGTTTCCATCATATTAGGCTGTTAAACTGAAGTTACCTGAATATTTATTGACTGAAAATCACTAATTACCAGGAGTGTCCATGATATAAGACTGTCAAACTGAAGTTACCTGAATGTTTATTGACTAAAAATCACTAATTACTAGAAGTTTCCATGATATAAGACTGTCAAACTGAATTTACCAGACTGTATATTGACTTAATATCGATAATTACTAGTTTCCATGATATAAGTCACTCAAACTCAAGCTACCAGAAAGTGTGCTATGCCTGGAAATCAAACATTTCCAGAAGTTTCCATCACATTAGACTGTCAAACTGAAGTTACCTGAATGTTTATTGACTGAAAATCACTAATTACTAGGAGTTTCCATGATATAAAACTGTCAAACTCAATTCGCCAAAATCTATATTAAGATTTCATATGAAATTTCGTTATATTTTCATGATTTTGATTGAGGTTATTAAACCAAGACAATGGTGATTCAACATTTAGATACCTATGCACATTAAGGAGAAGGGTATACGTCTTTTCAACAATTTCTTTCAAGTCATCATCTTTTAATAAACACAACAAAAAATAAATTTATACAATTCAGTACTAAAACTTTCAGAAATAAATAACCTTTAAAAAAAAAAACACACACACAAAACTAAAAGAAGTAAAGCAGAAAATATTGTTGGGACTAATTACAGATAGCAAATGCGTTGGGATTTTCAAGTTTAAAGTGTGGCTAGGAAAATCTCTTCTGGTAATTTGCGTTCTATAATTTACGACATTACTGCAGTTTGGACACCCTAAAACTAGTATTTTTTGTGCATATATTGTACATTCACATCTGTCATATGGAATGGACATATATGGGACAACATCTTAAAAAAATATGTACAGACTTTTATTGATACAAAAAAGACCAATAAGAATAGTGTTGAAGTTGAATTGGAGGGAATCAGTTAACACTTTTTTCTTTAAACTCAGTATTATGACAATTTACAGCCTTTATATATATATATATATATATATATATATATATATATATATATATATATATATATCAATGTATATTAATCACAAGACAAAATTCCAGCTATGTTACTCTCTTGAAGTTAGATAGTTTCAAGAACTACCTTAACTGGCCCTTGTAAAGACCTGATTCAGCTGTAAACTCCAAGAAGGCCTTGAATAGCAACACACACCTACCTCATTACTCGGGTTGGTAGATAAGATTGAAAACCACTGAGATTAATGTCCCTGCGGTCGATAATCGAGTGATCTATCAGGTGACTCAGTTACATCGTCATCCACGATGCTGCACCGCGGCGTCGGTAGCCAAGTCACAGTTTGTTGCGGGGAACTGGTTATCTGTTACCGGTGATTAGAACTCACTCCTGCCAGTCACGAAGTTCTCCCATTACAGGGTAAACATAGCTCCTGGGGTGAACTTATCACTGGCACCGGATTGTTTTTGTAGAGCACCTTTTCATGTAATACCACCTCGGCCCGAAGTGCTGATTTGAATACGTGTTGAAAACATCTTACTGTAATATTTTCTAGCAAAAATTAAAAATTCATTTTAGTTTGGTAGTGTATTGAGTGGGATATTCATTAAGTTACCAGCCATACATTTCAAGCCTTCAAAATTTTATTTATACCAAAAGCTAACGAGAAATAATACTTAATATTGACCCGAAGAAATCATTTGAAAGTAATTGCTTACAGCTAGCTATAATGTAGCAGCGCTTCTCTCTTAGGGAAGGTTTCTTGCATTATTGGTCCAGAAAGTTCTAAAGTACGAGATCTTCAAGTAGATTATACACATATTCAATAATCATCTTCAACATTATTACAATTGGATAGTTTAGAGTGCCATGAATGTTTTGGTCGTGCTTGCTAACATGAGCTTAATTGACCAATCTACACTTTAATTATGTACACTTTACACAGCTTCAACTTCACACGTATACACTATTAAATAACCTACAATAAGATAAAATATTTTATACATACAAAACCAACATTCAGAGTTAAAACAATATTTATGTTTGTCTAAAAGTTAGGATTCATTTTTACCACTTGACAATAGTTATTCTAAATAATCACAACTATATAATCTATTGGCAAGTTACTATACAACAGGATGTGTAGAACAAAATATACATCACAGAATGGCGCAACTTGTATGTAGTGGAACTGAGTAACGTGTATTTTATTTTATTATAGTTGCCATGTATACAACTCAGAGTTGTTGTTTAAAGTACCTCCAAGACAACGACTCGACACAAAGATGCTAGATCGTTATCTCCATCGTTATTGGTACACATTTACAAGTACGAAGTACACACCTAGCCCCAGCATAACCCCGATAGTACTCTGTGTTCTATGCATTAAACATCACCGTTTACACCCACCCAAAACACTCGACGTTGGCATCTCCTCCATCAGACCGCGGCCGACCTACGTAACCCACGACTATACAGCATTTCTGTACGGATGGATAAGTAGATCACGAGGTATTATATCAGGTCTGAAACAAGTTTACGTGTTAAGATATATTTTCTCTGTGTATTTATTCAAGACTAACTGAATACCAGTGCTTCACTACGGAACGAAAAGAATAAACCTGCCAGAATACCAGACAAAACCCACGAACAGTTGAAAATTTTCAGATAAAAAGGAACACTCTCATTTAAATAATACATCTTTAAAACATCGAAATAATTTCCAAAGACAATAAACAGAGAAAATAAATTAACTGTGCAAAGTTGCAAAAGTGTTTAGCATTAAGTGTCAATGTTAATAAAGATTTTAAAAGAAATTACAAATGACGTAGGCGCCAACTTGGCGTTTCTTTCCGTAAGAATAAAATTATAGTTTAGGATATCGTGAGGCCGGATCGCTAAGGCGAATTCCAAAACACCAGGCAGCCTTAAACGTCAGCGCAGAATTATGATTATGTCAGCGCAAAAAATTATATGGTGACAATTTAAAAAAAATTATGCACATTAAAATCAATTGTTAAGGAGTTTAAAAAAAACAAATTTAGCTTAAATATGGTTTCTTTAAGAAACTTGGTAAGTAAATAAATATGTTATTATAGTTATAGTTTTAACATTACGCCTACTGTACTCGTTATGAAAATCACCACAGATTTCTGTCAACTGGATGACCTTAAAGAAGAAAAGTTTCCCCATCAGAATAAAATTGTTAGAAAGAAACTTCAACAATGTAATGTTACTGGGAGGATAGTTATTCGAGAATAATGATCAGCTGACTATCAAATGGCGGGAAAACGTGAGCTTGCGGGAAGTCGCCACCCATTAGGTGGGATAACACGAGTGGCCGCAATAAGTGCACTGGTGTGATTTATTGTAATGTTTAATGCATCAAAAGGCGTGTGGGCTGAACAGAACAGATGTGCTTCGTTTTTGCAAAAATCATCAAGGTTACTGAAGTGGGGCAGAGTTTATTATTTTGAAAACTGTTATGCTTATAAATTCGTCTCTTGAACTTTTAGGAGCAATGCCGACCGATCACCAACTATTATCTAAGGTAATAGCAAGGCTAATGCAGTCAGATACGATTGATAAATGTACCTAATACATTGCTGATGCGTGCATTAACAAATTTAATGAAAACCAGAATTATAATCTGGTACACAATTTATAGAAAGTATACTACATTTTATTTGAAGTATTGGGGCCTTGAAGATTAAATGTAGCTTTTTTGACAAATTAATATTTTTAATTTTCTTTGCTATGGAACAAAGTAAAAGTCATAAACTTAGGACGCACTCATTTTTATGGCTAGCAACTACTTTACATCTGAAGATTGCTATGGATTCCTTATGGTACAAAGTTGATTCCTTATGGACTCTTAGTAATTTCGTTTAGTTTTATACACTTTAGTAGTGATCGTTTGTTTAAAACTACTTATCCCAGTGATCAACCGATCGTTTTATTTAGTATCTTGTTGGAAGAAAGCCTTGATTCTAATAAGTAAGTACTTTCTTATGATTACAAATAATCAAAACCATCTGATGAGGAGTTGGTTTATTCCTTTTTTGGCATGGAACCATTTATAGGACTAGTAAGGTAACTTGTATATTTTTATAATACATTTTTTAATGATTGTTCAATTAAAAATATACGCAGTCAATTTATGCAAAGGGTGGTTAATTTGACCTGATTTGATCTTTTCTTTGTTATTGTTTGAGCCTGATTGGATTTAAATTAAACAAAAAATCCTATTGAGTGTTCCTCTCTCTCTAAATAGTTTATAAATAATTTAATTTTTCTAATTGTGTTTAAAGGACTCCTACTTTTATATTGATTCTATTTATATTGATTCTTGATTGTATTGATTTATCTATTTCGATGGTATAAGTCTTCGTAGCTTCAGACAAATTGTTCACCATTAGGCCTACATTCTGTGCTAAAAAGATACTTAATCGTGATCATCAGCACTTATTGTTGTGTTATTTATTTTACGTGTCTGCAAACAGTGCAGCGAATCACTCTTTCTTTATCTCCGTGGTTAACCACAGTCTGGTTAAGGATATTTTTTAATAAATTCACGCAGTAAAATTCCAAAAAAAAAGAAAAGAAACGAGAAGTACTTGAGAAAATCAACTAAACATTACTGTTATAAACTTCAATTGATTGTTTTCTAATTTATGTGAATAATATAGTAATTCATTACAAACAGAAAATAATAAATTGAAGTATCTTAAAGTACATGAGAGAGCTAGCAAAACGTAAGATGTTACTGTGTATAAAATAACATGCCTAACCTCCAACCTAATTTTGATCTGGCCAATAATTAGATGTTTGATCAAATTATTTCCACTAACTATCATTATAAAAGTCTATTATCTCATATAATGATAGTCAAGGTTTATTTTCATAGGCTACTTCCAACGTCTACTGCGAAGACTAAATAATAGGCCTAGTATTATTGCTTAGAACTATCATTTATCTAACTCCTTTTTTATGTTTCCCTTATTTTTTCCACTACCAACATTTAAGACGAGATGCCATTATTTTTATGCCACTCATTCAATGTCGAGTAGAAATATGAAAAAATCCGGTTTCCTTTTTGGAAAATATAGATGAAATAGGCCTAGACGTTTGATATTTCAGATAAAGTTCTGCCATATTTTTGTTATTTTTAAACTGTATAAATGTATATAATCTGTAATGATTTGATAATGGATAAATAAATGTTTTGGAAATAAAATATACTCTTTCAAACATTTTAATACAACGTTAGGAGTCTGCAGAGGCTGTCGGTCATGTTGATTTTAATCCCGTAAGACCAATGTTATTTGCGAATCCATATTTTATCGTTATTTATTGACCAAACTTTGTGAATGAGTTGTCATTTTAATCGTTATCATATAGCGCGTAGGATTTGCTTTTGATATTGTGGATACATACGCTTATTTTCTAGAAATAGGTGAAAATAAAAACTTCAAACTAAATATCTTTATATTTTTCTATATGCAATTTGTTTGCAAAAAATATCCGTTTAAAATAACTATTTAGTTTTGATACGTGTGATAGTATGTCCGGTTTGAAAATAACATTGTTGTTACGGGATTAAAACCAACTTAGCTGACAGCCTCAACAAACTCTCAGCCCAAAATGTAGTAACAACGGTTTCTTTTGTAAGATCTTTATAAATAAAAGGCCTATTAACTGGCTTACAATCAGAATATACTAATTTCTAAATACCAGATGATTTTTTTAGCAAGTGACCGACTAGTCAGTAGCTTTAATAATCTTAGATGTCTTCAAGTCGTTCACACACTGGGTTTAGTACAATTCCAAATCCACTTCACGTTTCTGCGCTCACTTGACCGATATTACGTAATCGAAGATCGAAACAAGGTTGCGATCACCATTATCGATTACGGGTATCGATTGTTACGATCGTGCCGAGGTGATATGGAGGGGTCAGAGCAACAACCAACCAAGTCCAAAATTTTGATTTTTGTAGTTTGCTATGGTAACGTGTGTCTAAAATCGAGTTCTATTCAGTGCAATAACAAACCAAGTCCAAAGTTCAACAATTTGCCACCAGAATGCGGTAGTTTGTTGATGCTCTGACAGGCTGCAACAAAGTTTCAGAGCAACAACGAACCACGTCCATTTGAGGTTATGTTGATGTTGTTATCGTCTGTTTGGATTGTTTTTGAAGCATTAAAATGACTTCAGATGGTGACTGGAGTCCAGGAAGTGATGAAGGTAAGGTTTATAACATTTATTACAACCGAGAATAAGAACGTCGGTGGCATACTACAGAAGAAACATGTACGTTTACAATTTCGGAGTTCATTGTTTCAATGATTCCACCGCTCATATGTATACATACGACGAAACAGAAGGTGGAAGGGGTGCTGAGGACATATCCAGCTGTTTAGTGAAACACATCATAGAAAATGCTAAGGAATATGAAAGTATAACAATGTTTTCAGACAGCTGTGGTGGCCAGAACCGTAATAATAAGATCTGTCTATCTATGTTAAAGCTAGTAAACGGGCCAGAAATAACCACTGAAAACATTGATCTCATGTAAATAGTGCCAGGTCACTCGTACCTACCAAATGACACTGACTTTGGCATGATTTAGAGGGCGAGTCAGAAAAACCATCAATTGTACGTTCCAGAAGACTGGTTTGAAGTGATAAAATCAGCAAAACGTAAGAATCCGTGTTTCGTGGTCCACCAAATGAAAAGAGAAGAATTTTTAAGTACCAAAGAACTAGAAGAAAGTGTGGAATATCGAAAAAAGGGAACTGACGGGGTACCTATCAATTGGTTAAACATACGATGGATAAGACTTGTTAAAGGAGAACCTTTTACAGTGTTCTTCAAACTCACTGTGTGAGGAAGAACCTTTCAGACAGTTGGACTTAAAGCAGTACGCTCCTACCAAACCAAGAAAAAATTCAAAAATTAAAAAAGGATTGAACTTACAATCACTTTCTGAAGTACAACAGAGCCCTCTCTATCCAAACCGCAGACAGGTCACACAAGCGAAAAAAGATGACATGCAATCTCTGTTTCCTTACATACCCCCCACCCACCACCGATACTTCAAGAACTTACCTGTTGAAGTCACTACAAGAAGAAGAAGTTTAGAAGTAGATGACGAGGCTGATGAAGAAAATGATGAAATTGTTTACCTGTAACTTAGTTTTTTCAACCTGTTACTTTGTTTTGACCTGTAAAAGTGGTTCTGTAATAAATCAGAATGTTTTATCTCGACTAAAAATACTGACTGTTCATTTAATCAATTATTCCCTGTCACTATGACAATGTAGTTTATTCGATTTTCACCATGACAATGTAATGAAAATGTGTTGTTTTGTCAGATTTAACTTTTGTGGAGTTGGTTAAATACTGCAGAGTCAAAAAAATGGAAAACGTTCAGTGCAACATTCAACCAAGTCAACGAAAAAAAGTTTGCTTGGTAATAAAAAAAATATATGTATACTTTTTTTTACTTTTCCTGCACTAAAAGTTTTTTATGTATTTCAACTACATTAATAAAAAAAATATTTTTTTAATGGTCAAAGATTGTCAAAGTTATTAATTTTGAACTTTAACTCAATTTTTCTCAGTTTTTACTTTTTTGGACTTGATTGGTTGTTGCTCTGACCCCTCCATATGTCGTGTGCATCTCGCCACAATTAAGCGCCCATTAGTGGATATGGGTCAGTGGAGTCGTCCACCCGCACATGCACAAGGCCGCAATTCCACCACTGGACGACGACAGATTGCTGCCATCATCATTGGATATATTGCATACTTCTTTATATCATACTAGCAGCAAAACCCGGCGTTGCTCGGGTTAAAATACATCACATACTTAATGGTATAAGAAATATTTAAAGATCTATTTTCTAAAGTAGATATTATAGATTTTTATCTTAGATAAAAGTAGTGTGTGCTACACTCTCAAGGTGAAATGTACAACTACAATAAATCAAAACATATACAGTACTGTTGTTGTGAGAACTTCAATCTGCTTATGGCATGTGAAACTACATTAAACCACACAGTCATATGTTTTTGTAAACAATTTAGATTCTCCATTTGAATAACATGGGATCTTTAGGAGCCCATGGGGGGGGACCCTGTGGACGGATCTGCATCAAACTTCACAAAAACCATCTCGGGAGTATACAGGACAACATCCTAAAGTTTCATGGCGATCGGTTGGATGGTTTGGCAGCGCATAAACTTCAAACATATATATATATATATATATATATATATATATATATATATATATATATACAAACATCCTCTTTTATAAATATAGATTGAAGGACGCGGAAGTATAGTGCAGCTATCATCAAAGGTGATCGTGAATTAACACGACTTCATACTAATCGTAAACTAGTAAAGTTAGTAATTGTGTAGGACCTTATCCGTTAATTCAGTACCACTACTTTTTTTTATCGCAATTACGGTTAGGTTAGGTTAGGTCAGGTGAGTTTAGGTTAGGTGGCTGCTAAATTTGATCACAAACTGTTATGTCCAATGATTGACTAACTGCCGTATGCGCCCTCCTTGTGTAAGTTCATGATAAGCGATAAGATAAAGCCAGCGATATCGGATTCCTAGCGGATGAGGAATACCACAGTGGACGTAAAAATTATTATGGAGAGTTTTTAGAGCAATATAATATTTATCAAGTGGTAATGAATTAACGGAATTGTTGGTAATATTTCAAGATCCAGGATTAGGACTATAGTGATCCAATGGAAACAAATAATATGTAATGACTGTTTAAGTAATATGAATGTTAGATATATTTAAATGTTGGACGAATTTTGAAACTCGAACAAAAACTATTAAGAAAATTTAAACCGGCTCTTGACATTGCAGGCGTAATTACTAAGGTTCTAATCCCTAACCGAACTTGGTCAGTGATCCACAAACCTGTGGTCCACGTGAATTGGAGGGTGAAGTTTAGTTAGCAAAGAACACAAACTAAACTTTATAGTTATATTGGTACACATTGAATATTTATAAGCTGGAATCTATCCTCTATTTAAAATAAATAAATAAAAAATAAGCCTCTAGTAACATTATATGCCTCTTGTGGGCTAGCCGGTGGCCGAGTGGTCTAAGGCGTCAGGACTTTGAGCTTGGGTTAGAAATAACGCTGGTTCAAATCCGGCCTAGACCGGAAGAATTATCAGTAATATTCACCTTCTACTGTACTGGTTCGCCCTCTTACTCTGTCTGATTAAGTTCCTCGCACAGATCAATAGTCTATGAGGAATGGGCAGAGTAAGGTTAAGAAGGGAGGTTGGCCTCTCCTTAAAAAAAATAAATAAATAAATAAATTAATTAATTAATAAATATATATATATATATATATATATATATATATATATATAATTGTATAATCTTGTTGTTCCATTAAACTTATTGAAGAATGTCTAATGAAGACACTAGGCTATAATTAATACATGATTCCAAATTAATATCCTGTTGATATATAACTATCACAAGAAAGCGTTAAATTATTACTTGTAATTACTAAAAATGACAAAAAAATCTAATTAACCACTAAAGTACTCTCCATAGAAAACCGGAATTGAGAAAAATTAATTATAAGTAACAAACAAGATTTATTCCGCAGTTAGATGAAATCATCAAAGATGCAATTTCCTTAATCCGACAAAAGGAAAAGGATATTGAAACAAATTGCCGCTATAAATCTCATTCCCTTCTTTACCTTTCTCCAGAGGCCCCCCTCGCCCCTCGCCTTGTCTCTAACCAGGCCCCCCAACACGTCAATCAGGGGTCCAAACTTATTATTCATGTTCATTTTGCAGCACTTGATCTGTGTTGTAGTGCTGAGCTACTATCCGGCTTGAGAACATTGCACATCGCCCTGCATAAGTTTAGTATATTCTGTACATAAATTAAAATTTGGTAAAAATCATAGTGTGTATCCGTAATTTCCAGTAAATTATCAAACCTTTATAAAGAAGAATAGCACCGTTTCACTTGACCACTACGTATTGTAGACGGTTAGTAATGGCAAAACTTCGATATGAAAAACATTGTCAATGCTTTCCAAATACTGCCAACTGAACGTGAAAATAAGTATAAAGAAAGAAAATATTTGTTTGAGAGAAACAAGTTACCATTTATATTTAAAACGTATCAATAAGTATTAAACATAAATGCATAGATTCATATTTTTATAGTATTCACTAAGAAAATATGAATCTAGTGCATAAGATGGTGTAACCCAAGATATTTATAGAACAAGTTTAGACAGAAGCACAAATAGAAAAAATGTAATAAAGGAGGCATAGATCCACCCGCCCGCCCATACAAGTACATTGGCATTAATCCACCCAACCGCCCATACACATACAGTGGCATTACTCCCCCCCTCACCCGCACATACACGTACAATGGCATTGATACCACTAAATGTGTATGGGTGGGGGTCAATACCACTGTATGTGTATGGGCGGGCGGGTGGGTCAATACCACTGTATGTGTGTGGGTAGGCGGATAATACCACTGTATTTGCGGGTGTTGTAGAAATACAGTCAGGTCTAGAACAAAACCCTTTACCATTTGAGTTGGCGTTAATGCGTTGGTATTCCGTCTTGGACATATATAATGTAATAGAGATAGGATAGAATAGGATCACATAGAAAAAAAATGTAATAGAGTGGCAAGTTGTAAAGGGCGGAGATCATCGGAGTGTAAAATCTCCAACTTGTGATCCCGTAACACTCTCTAACTCACTTTCAGTCTTATATGAATGTTCTTATTCCAGTATTTTTAATGTAGATACTTCCTCTAAGTGTGCTAGGGGTTCAGGTAGTCAACCATTGAGTAGTAATAGTTGGTCTAAGCACAAATCTAGCAATAAGTTTCATAATGTAGAAAAACGTAATGCTACTGCCCAGGGTAACAAGATTGTAAAATATGATGTCCCAAGCAACGTTATAAATGATTGCAGCATCGATGTTACTGATTGTGACCAAATGAGAGTTGAAAAAACATGTTCTGTTATTTCCAACAGCTTGGATGTTAGTACTATTTCTCAGTCTGTAGCTAAGCCTAAAATAACAATACTATCTGATAGTCACGGCCACTCTCTGGGTCGGAAACTTTCTCTAAAATGTCGTAATTATTTTTCTGTAACTGGAATTGTTAAGCCAGGTAGCAAATTTACCCAAACAATGTGTTATATGGAAAATGTTGCAAAATCAATGAATAAGACGGATTATTTGATTGTGTTTAGTGGAACAAACGACATAGAAAGCATAGCTGATGATTGCTCTTTGAACGAACAAATCAGTTGCTTGATTGAAGCTACTAGCCACACTAATTTGTTAATTATTAGCATTCCACTCAGATTTGATAAACCCTCATTAAATCGCTTAATTTCTAAAGTGAATTTTCAAATCTCTGAAAAGATTAACCTGTGGAATCATGTCCAATTTGTAAAACTAAACACATTATACAGGAAACGTTTTTACACAAGAAGGGGCTTACACTTTAATAAGTTTGGGAAAAAGGAAATAATTAAAATATTCCATGAAACAATCCTTCCCGTTTCTCATCCAACTGATCCACTACAAATATCAGCATTAGTTACCAACCACCCTACTTCCAGAAAGAGGTCATTAGTGGCTATTGAGTCCTCTAGTGGCAATTTTTCAAACAGAGTCGTTTCACGAGTCTTTACAAATAAAACATATTTTTTAGGCAAGAGCCAGCCCCAAACATTGGTTGCCAATTGCCTTGCTCCCGAAAAGAGTTCCTTAGCGTCTAGTGAGACCTCCAGTAAACATTCTTCAAACAGAGTTAGTTCTAGAATTTTTACAAATGAAAAATATTTTTTAGGAATGAGCCGATCCAAAAGGAAAAGGCCGTAGGTAACACTGACCTTAACATTGATGCATCAAATGCACCTAAAGCTCAATCAAAGCTCCGTATAATCCATAAAAATGTCCAAGGTGTCTTCTCCAAACTCGAGCAGATGGAAATCCTCATTCAACTGACTAATCCCGACATTGTGTGCCTGTCTGAGCACTTTCTCAGACAAGTTGAATTTAGACACCCTATGCTTTCCCGGTTTCTCGCTCTCATCTGGTTTCTGTAGGAGTCAAATGCAGAAGGGTGGAGTCTGTATACTCTCAAGGGATTTTCTACAGATTCAACCTATTGATGTTAGCTCCTTTTGCTTGGAGGGGATTTGTGAGATCACTTCCATCAAAGTTGATTTGTCTGATATTATGTATATTATTTTAGCTGTATACAGGCCGACTATTTACTCTAAGGAAGAAGTAAATATGTTTTTTGACTCCATCTCTGATTGTCTCGATGCGTTACTGAAACCAAACTCGTTAGCTATTGTTGTGGGTGATTTTAATGTAGATGTATCTGATGATGATAATTTGTGTAGGCGATTCTTAAACTTAATGTCTTCTTTTGGGCTTCGGAGGACCATATTCTCTTATACAAGGGAGTACAGTGGTTCGAGGTCTATCATAGATAACATTTTCACAAATATCGACTCAGAATTTATTGACACCTCTGTACTGATAACTGGCTTCGATGATCATCATGCACAAGCTGCTGACCTAAAACTGAAGTGCCCTAAAATGATCACACCTCACTTCAAGATGACTAGGTTCTTTTCACAAGATAACAAACGGGTTTTCCGACTTCTGTTGCAGAAGGAGAACTGGTCAGAGGTTTTCGAGATCAATTATGTGTCACAAAAGTTTCAAGTTTTTCTTGATTTAGTCACTTATTATTTTAATCTGGCATTTCCAGAAATGAAAAGAAAGTGGAAGAGCAAATCATGCCCCACAAAAGTAAAATTGAACAAAGCACTCCTGAATTTAAGAAGAAGAATGATTGAGATGTACTCTTTAACAAAACATCTCACTTTTCGTGATCCCTTAAAAATACAATATCTCAATCTCAAAAAGGAATTCAGGGATAGCATCAGATCAGCCAAGTCAAGCTCAACTCTTCAGACGTTGATTCGCTCGAATAATGTCAATAAGGCTGCTTGGCAAATTATTAATGACTTAAACCCAAGTAAAAGAAATAATCCGTTTACCCCGATTTCAATCATGACTAATGATAAATCTTTAACACAAGAGCCAGAATCAGTTTGTAATAGTTTCAATACTTTCTTTAATCAAGTTAGTAATAGGCTTTGTAACTCATCCAGTTCTCCTTCTGCAACCCAAGCCTTTGGAGTTTTTCAGGGTGTTAGCTCCTCTTTGTTTCTGTCACCAACGTCCAATAATGAAGTTTTAGAAGTTATTAAGTCTCTTAAACCTGAAAACTCGGCTGGAGCTGACGGAATCTCAACCAGCACTTTAAAATCATGTGCTGACCTCCTCGTTCACCCTCTCACCCCCTTGATAAATGCCTCCTTTGAACATGGTGTTTTCCCTCAACGGCTCAAAAAAGCAACTGTCAGGCCTCTGCTAAAAAAAGGTTCTCCTCAAGATCCCGAAAATTATAGACCTATAGCAATACTTTCTACCTTCTCTAAAGTCTTAGAGAAGCTATTTCTCTTGCGCTTGGAATCATTTTTAAAATCCAACAATGTAATCTACCCGCAGCAGTTTGGCTTTAAAAAGAATGTTTCAACATCGGACGCAATATTTAATTTTATTTCTAATATCACATCTTCACTCGACAATCATGAGCACACATGTGCCTTGTTCTTAAATCAAAGCAAGGCTTTTGATGTTGTTCCTCACAACCTCCTTATTGAGAAACTCCGGAATCTCGTATTAAGGGGGAAGGCTAGTGATTGGATTTCATCTTTCTTACTTAACCGTAAACAAACGGTAACTATTCCCTATATTGATGACTCAGGCTGTTTCTCAAGGATGTGTTCTAATGAACTGAATCTGAATGAAATGAAGATGAATAACAACCATGACAGGAGTACCACAAGGTTCCATTCTTGGGCCGGTACTCTTCATCCTTTTCATTAATGACATATCATCTTGCATAACCGTTGGAAATTTATGTCTATTCGCAGATGATACTTCGTTTAGCGTTTCTAATGTGGACCGGAATAAACTGGAGGTAAAATTATTTCTACAAGGAAGCTCAATATTGCAATGGCTGAGTGAAAACAAGTTATTTGCAAATCCTGGTAAAACACTTATTCAGTTCTACCTTAGGTCATCTAAGAATTCTGACTTTGAATGTTTTGATATCTTCCTCGGCAAATCAGTTCTGAGCCCAAGTTATAGCACCAATTTTCTAGGTATTCAAATAGATGCAAATTTAAATTTTCACCTTCATATCGAAAAAGTTACCAAAAAATTAAGCAGCAGCATTTTCTTACTTCGTAGGCTAGCCACTTTTACAGATATGAATTCCTTGCTTTTAGCATATTATGGTTGCTTCTATCCATTCATGACGTATGCCATTATTATCTGGGGCCACGAGACCACAAGAACTGGTTCTGTATTCAAACTACAGAAAAAGGCTATTAGAATCATAATTGGCCTTTCAAAATCTCAGTCATATGTTGGTAGTTTTAAACAACACAACATATTAACATTCACTAGCTTCTATATTCTAGAATGTGCTGCTTTTGTTTATAAAAACAGACACATTTTCCGGTCCATAACTCCATTTATAAACTCCGTCATCCTGATATTATCCCCATTCCTAAACATAGAACTACCTTTTTTGAAAACCAAGCATTCTTTTCTTGTATAAAAATATACAATAAACTTCCACAAATATATAAAGTTTCTAAAGACATAGTGTCATTTAGGAGAAATATGAAAGAGTTTTTATTGAGGAGAGAGTATTATAGTTTAGAGTATTATTTTTATGATGAGACAAGATTTTATTTATCTATATTCTCTCTTTTGTATCATTGTACTCTATTGTATTACCCTGTAGTTTTTACACTTAGTTTTTAAGAAATTGACCTTTGTTAATGCAATTGAGTTTGTCAACAGCAATACAATATTTTTGACTTTTTGACTTTGACTTTTGAATAAAATGAACATACTTGGCTGTGTTAAAATGTCAAGGGTTTTCTACAACAATCTCAGGCCTAATAATAAGCCAGGGACACCATGGTCCTTACTTTTACAGCAACGATGTCAGACCTAGTAATAAGCCAGACCACCATGGTCCATACTTGTATAGCAATGATCTCAGGTCTAGGAATAAGCCAAGGACACCATGGTCCTTACTTTTACAGCAACGATGTCAGACCTAGTAATAAGCCAGACCACCATGGTCCATACTTGTATAGCAATGATCTCAGGCCTAGGAATAAGCCAGGGACACCATGGTCCATACTTTTAAAGCAACGATGTCAGACCTAGTAATAAGCCAGACCACCATGGTCCTTACTTGTATAGCAATGATCTCAGGCCTAGGAATAAGCCAGGGACACCATGGTCCTTACTTTTAAAGCAACGATGTCAGACCTAGTAATAAGCCAGACCACCATGGTCCATACTTGTATAGCAATGATCCCAGGCCTAGGAATAAGCCAGGGACACCATGGTCCATACTTTTAAAGCAATGATGTCAGACCTAGTAATAAGCCAGACCACCATGGTCCATACTTGTATAGCAATGATCTCAGGCCTAGGAATAAGCCAGGGACACCATGGTCCATACTTTTAAAGCAATGATGTCAGACCTAGTAATAAGCCAGACCACCATGGTCCTTACTTGTATAGCAATGATCTCAGGCCTAGGAATAAGCCAGGGACACCATGGTCCATACTTTTAAAGCAACGATGTCAGACCTAGTAATAAGCCAGACCACCATGGTCCATACTTGTATAGCAATGATATCAGGCCTAGGAATAAGCCAGGGACACCATGGTCCTTACTTTTACAGCAACGATGTCAGACCTAGTAATAAGCCAGACCACCATGGTCCATACTTGTATAGCAATGATCTCAGGCCTAGGAATAAGCCAGGGACACCATGGTCCATACTTTTAAAGCAACGATGTCAGACCTAGTAATAAGCCAGACCACCATGGTCCATACTTTTATAGCAACGGAAGCTTAAAAAAACGTGCTTTTGGTCATCACCAGTTAAATAATAGACAGCTTTTTAATCTGGTGACTAAACATCTCAATATATTTAACAGCAATATACTAAAATTGCATAATTATATTAGTTTATCGAAACAATTGAATCATTCCTTATTTCATATTATGTTAAGTTTTGGTTAATTTATTGATTATAAATTGTTTTGGTTAAGGTTTTGGTTTAAATAAGTTAACAAAAAATAGTGAAGTCATTCTAACCTTACTAAACCTAACCTGACAGAATGTTACCTATCTTACCTAAAAAATCTATCAGAACAATACCCAACCTAACCTATAAAAGCATACATATATTTATATGTTTAGATAATACTCTTCCTGTGATAATACTCTTATTAATTCGAATAGCGATATTCCACACAATATGAGAAGGCCTACCTAGAATGCTATATTGAAAATTGTTCAATTTTCCCTCTTTGTAAAACTTCACTTTTCACAGAATAAAAATGTTTCCCCCGAAAACATTGTTTAAGTAGCCGATTATATGAGTGTTTTGAGGAAAAACTTGCATAATATGCTATATCAAATAATATAAAAGACATTTACAACAGGAAGGATATTGTTATGACAGTGAAAATAAAGACAACGAAACGAGGAAATGGTAATCAAATTCAAGACCTTCCCTAATTGCAATCTGCTTCCTTCTCTTTATGATCGTACAAATTAATTTTCAACACTAATATAAAATTATAATTATTAGTGTACATTCTAAATTAGGGATTACTTAAGACCAAGGTGAATCTGATAATAATATCATATATAAGGTCATGATGCCCGAGTTTCATATAAACACAATAACGAGCCTCCTTGTTGTATTATGTTTTTTTCATATAAAAATTAACCGACTTGTGTACTCTATCTGGGCGCTCGGAACGAGGGATAATTAATTGATACACCTTAAACAAGCCACGTACTATGGTAAATTACATTTCTAAAATGTCTGCATGGTTAAATGATATTTCTAATTTGGTAACCAGGTTCTTCTAAGATTATTGAGTAGACCTAATAATTTTACCCACATATTTGAAGGTGTTTCAGTTCAATTTATTTTGGAACAATAGTTTACTGCTTAAATGAAGCATATAAACTCATTCTGTATGTAAGAACACGTCCAGTGTTTGGGTCAACAAACACTTCACTCCCCGAGCCATTGGCTCTTCACCATGTCCTAACAAGCCCCGCGGTGTTAACAACCCGACTGTGTGGGAATCACGAATCAAGTCTAGTCCTAATTACAGTAATCCGCCAGCAATGAGTCTCACTAGTGTTTGTTTTGCTGAGCTAAGTGTCCATCCATGACTCGCAACAGAAGATGGATACCCCGTGCCTGGGGCCAAAGGGCGCTAACACACGAGCGGGAGAGAGTTGACCAGGAACACTGAAAAGTAGGTAAGTTCAGTTATGCAAATAAACTTTCCGTGGAAAAATCGGAGAATCATTAATTTTGTTTCAAGGCGAACAGGGTTATCAAAAACTTGATACCTTCCGTCAGTTTGATTAGTATACGGTCTACACAACTGTGTAAACACTGAGATCTTAAGTGGAATAACATTACCTTACAGGCCTTATGGACACATGTTGTTTATTGATAGATTTACAATAGTTCTGATTCTTTAGAAATTAACAATAACATTTCAATTAATCCCTAAAAATCGAATTGTTAAAAATAACTATTTGTTACTGGATCCCTACATGAGTAAAATGTACTACCCTACCTTTTGGAACTATAGTGTGATACATTTATTGCTTTCTTCTTGCTGTTTAAACTAACGATTGCTACACCCCCTCCCCCACATAAATAAATTCAAATTGATAGCCCTACATATACCCACATTCGATGATGGTGTTTCTCCCACCCACCTACACACATACACATTGATGGCCCTATATATACTCATATTCG
Source organism: Stictocephala bisonia (assembly GCA_035578905.1). Taxonomy (NCBI): domain Eukaryota; kingdom Metazoa; phylum Arthropoda; class Insecta; order Hemiptera; family Membracidae; genus Stictocephala; species Stictocephala bisonia. The sequence goes on from JAQJVL010000024.1 coordinate 1,348,894, forward strand.
ATGATGAGGGTTCTCCCACCCACCTACACTTATTCACAATGACGACCCTACTTCTACCCACATTCGATGATGGTGGTTCTCCCACCCACCTATACACACATACTCATTGATGGCCCTCCATATACGCACATTCGATGTTGGTGGTTCTCCCACCCACCTACACACATACACATTGATGGCCCTCATATACCCACATTCGATGATGGTGGTTCTCACAACCACCTACACACATACACATTGATGGCCCTATATATATTCATATTCGATGATGATGGTTCTCCCACCCACCTACACTTATTCACAATGACGACCCTACTTCTACCAACATTCGATGTTGGTGGTTCTCCCACCCACCTACACTTATTCACATTGACGACCCTACATCTTCCCACATTCGATGATGGTGGTTATCCCACCCACCTACTCACATACACATCGATGGCCCTACTTCTACCCACATTTGATGTTGGTGTTTCTCACCTACCTCCACACATACACATTAACGGCCCTTCATCAATCCACATACTTAAATATGTTGAAGCCAATCACTGAATTAACAATTAATTCCTACCTTAAACAGTTACAAACTCACAAACTGCAGGTGCATTCCTCTAAACTGCAGGTCTTGAGTTTATGGTGAAATGGATGATTACTGATTGGGTATGAATATGTTGTCTAGGTACTTACGTCGAATTTACTTAATGAAGTGTAATATGTTGTTAGGAGAGTGACCAGGATAACAGAGAGACTTACACTCAAAGAGGTCCTTATCCTCGTGATGACCTCTAATAATGTCTATATACTGAGAGCTGTTTATCATCGTTCGTACAAACACTTGGTTTCTGAGTATCTGGAGTCACTACTGTTGGCAAAGATTGAAGTTTGTTCCAAATACTACTCCACTAAAAAACAGGTTCCTTAATTTTATACTAAGGTTTTCTACTTAATGTGTACGTTAGGACTCTTGCTAGGTTAGTGGTTGGCATTTTCCTATTTCATATGCAGACTGCCGCGGGTTCAAATCCCGGGGGGTCCACTAAAAATGTGCGAAAGGGGTTTCAAACATTGTCCCCGAACAACGTTTGTAGACTAAGCAAAAATACCACAGACGAAAATACATAAACATTTTTTAATACCTTCACTTCAGGTTCTATACATCATTCAGTACTTAAAAATAACACACACCTTCATTTAAAGGCTTTAATTGGTCAATAAAATACTGTTTATGTAACGCGGTCAAAATAGTTCGGCAATGTGATGTGTCCTAGTTAGTCAGACAACGTTTTTTCTTGAGAAGTTGAAGAAAACTTGAGTCTTTTCTCCAACGGTTTTTCTGCAAAGTAAATGAAGCAATGCAAATATATGTAAATAAAATCTTTAGTTACTTCAACGCGTTTAAAAAAATGGTTGAAGTGAAACCATTAAATAACAATTAAAAGACTCGTGACAGTCAGTTGTCAAACCATATGATTGATAAGTTTCAAGTGGTTCAGAATCTCATTACAAGAGCGTTTTCTCAAGGACGTTTGATCCCCCTCAAAGCTAAGCATGTGAACATTTATTGATATCTCAAGATTTACAAATTAATTGCGTCTATCTGAACTCACATATTTTGTCAAGGTTTAGTCCTATATTGGCCTTATTGCCAGTTCTTAAGTTTGGTTGATCACTACGTTGTAGTTAAAAATGTAATATCCGTAACAGAAATCTATCGCTCAGTTACCTTATAATAAAACCTACCCTTAAATACATAATATCAATCGACACCATTTTCTGATATTTACAAGTAACGTGTCGAGTCCAGTTGGATTTTTATTCTAATGTGGTTAACTACTATACTAATTGATTTAAAAATTGCAGGGGTGTCCCCCAGTTTTTAATAATGTTATTATGTTCAAATCGTGCAATAGCATTTAAATATTCACTGCTTTGCATGATTGAGATGACGGGTAAGTAATATAATTGAAGAGCAATATAGACTAATTCCTCACAAAATTGGTAGACTGTGTGTTTATATTATAACTGTTAAACGTAATTCCTGTGGTAATTTAACCATAACAACCGTGAACAGAACGCCCATGACGATAAGGGAAATAAGTCATGATGCTTACCTTCATATATTCACATTAATATAAATAAATAATATTCACAGATAAACAAATGGCTCTGATTTCATTGATTTGGAACAAAATCCTAAATATTTATAGCTTTGCAGTGTAAAATATTAAAGTTATAAAATATGAGATAGTTTTTTATAACACCTACATTAAAATGAGTAGTATAATATGTATATTTACTATGCTTTCACCATCCTAAACTTACATATTGGCGGTGCATGCAGTTTTTAATTTCCTATCTAGATAGCCTCAGCACTTTAGTAAGCATTAAAACAATTAAAAATAGACTAATTGCTCTGCACAACGCATTTGTTAGTACATGCAAATTCTACCACACTTTACCAAATATTTGTTAAGAATACAATCAGTACTCTTATGCTATGCATATACTCATGATACTCGTTGATACAAGTATTGGTGTAATCAACTTATATTATACGTACAACCACAAACTAGAAAACCTTGCCTCTCAACGAACTCGGCTCACACCTGTCAACCCCCTGTCCCTTGTTAATGAGAATGTGGCCGCTCGGTGAACTAGACGCTCAACGAACTCGGCTGACACCTGTCAACCCCCCTAACCCTTGTTAATGAGAATGGGACCTCGGCGAACTAGACGCTCAACGAACTCGGCTAACACCTGTCAACCACCCACTGACCCTTTGTTAATGAGAATGTAGTCGCTCGAAGAACTAGCAACTCAACGAACTCGGCTGACACCTGTCAAACCCCCCTGACCCTTGTTAATGAGAATGTGGCCGCTCGGCGAACTAGAAACTCAACGAACTCGGCTCACACCTGTCAACCACCTGACCCTTGTTAATGAGAATGTGGCCGCTCGGCGAACTAGAAGCTCAACGAACTCGGCTCACACCTGTCAACCACCCACTGACCCTTGTTAATGAGAATGTGGCCGCTCAAAGAACTAGCAACTCAACGAACTCGGCTAACACCTGTCAACCCCCCTGACCCTTGTTAATGAGAATGTGGCCGCTCGGTGAACTAGCCGCTCAACGAACTGGCCGCTCAACGGAAGACACTCTTTACACAGCACACTCTCCTTAGATGTTTTTAGGAAGGATTTGAACTTAATATTTTACCTATTAAGATTATTATGGATAGTTTTTTAAGAATTCATCTACCATAATTTATAAAATGATATGAATTTATCAGCGCTTACTTTAACACAACGAGATAAAACCCTAAAACTTTAAAGATTGAACGTTTAAGTAAAAAAATATTGTACCACTTAGAACGTTTATACTGAAATGTGATTAAAAACGTGTTGAGAATAAGCTAGCTACCACCTGGAGCTATCAACCATATTTATTATTATGGTGATCACTTGCTAGTTCCACCATGTTTTGATCAAAGAAGCATGTGATCAGAATAATACACGTCCTATTAAGGTAGTCGTAAATATATCACCTCTCCAGTTACATGAGCCCAATAATAATTACTCACCCCTCCCCCCTTTGGGTTTGTATGTTTATATGCAACTGTTTCTACAAGGCGTGAGATAATTGCAATGGTAAAACTGCCATTAGTATGCATCTTTGAGAGTTAATGTTAATCTCGCATGAGGCACTTGGAGGAATGCTGACTGCACACACTGAATCAACGTACGTGTCTCAGGCCCCTGTGTGCCTATTGCCACATTATATTAACTTTATCCAGTAGTTAATGGGTTAGGTGCAGGAACCAGTTGGATAACAATTTTACCCTTAGTGCTTTTTATTTGTTCTGAAATAGTGGATCACAACTCTAGAGATTTTAGACTTCCTTTCCTCTACGAAAAGCATGTGTTCATGGCTAAACATGTTCATCTCGCATGGATGTGGGATTAGGTTTGACGCCATGGTTATAAGTTCTGAACACTCCAATTTAAGGATAATTTCAAAAAAGTCAGTTGCTATACTTTATTACGGTTCTCAGTTCGATACCAACCTGAGTCATACAAAACTACGAAAGGAATCAGCTGGTAACCACGAGATGTTCAAATGTTAATGGGTTATTAATTAATGACACTTTTTAAGGAATAGTCGGTCTTAGTTTACAACAATGACTAGATTCGCTCATCTACACTCATCCTAAACCCATACTCGCTGATAGGCGTCTTAAGAATGAATAAATAAACACCTTTATCAGACACTGGACTAAAAATGGTGCGCATATTGTGAAGAATTTTATTGAAGGCTTACAACATGTAACAGGGTAATAGTGTTGTAAAAATAAAGTTTTACTGGTAGGAATGTTATTCAGGTTTTATGTATACTATATTTCACTCCTTAAGGTATAAACACTATACGTTTAAGATACTTACACAGCAATATACTACAATATATAAACTTGGAGTTAAATATTATGAAGTTTATGCCATGAATACACATATATAATAATTGAAAAGAGATAGGGAAATATATAGACTTCCAGTAGCAGACGAAACAAGTTCAGAGCGACTGCCAATACGCAGCGTTTGTTGTCCTCCGTTTCCTTTCTCTCTCATTCTCATGGCAACATGTAATCTCCCCCCTCTCTCTAGGCTGCCGCGCAACAAGCTCGACCTAGCGGCGGCCGCGCCAAGATAGCAACATTAGAAAAATGTAGTATAACTTTTTAACATTGGTTTTTCGATTCTTATATTCATTGTATTCATTGGTTTTTAAGCATTTGGTTCCTTCCTCAGTGTGTGTAATACTGACGGTCGCTCAACGTTTGCTATCAGCGTAGAACCACCGGAGAAGTATGCAATGTTCCATCTTGGGAGGCGGCCAAGGTTAGAATGTTGTATGAAGGAAGATAACTGAGCATCAGGTTTATAGGTTAGGCATAAAATCATACCAATACAACGTTAGTATAATTCCACGAGAAGCTGTATATCCATTTACTTTCCCTGACTATTGAGATATTAATTCTCAATTTCCAAGGAGCAGTTGACCGTAGTTAAAACTAACTATACTCGTTTATGATCACTTATTACAGTCATGCCTGTATCTTTATAAGCGTTGACATAGTGATATTAATAAATCTATAAACATTGAAGTAAGTCAATCGAACGAAGAACTGTTTTTGTAATGGTTTAAATTAAGTATATTAGAATGGTGTGCGAATCATTAACGCGAAACCTTTAGAAAATGATATTGTTGAAACTCGACAAGCAACCTGTTGCGTTCCGTGAATTTCTTCTGTCAAAGTGCAATGTTCCGCCGTTGCGCAAGTGTCCACGACAAGGCTCGTTCGTGCACAATGCATCTTGCGTTTGTCTGTCCCCCTTCAAGACAAACGATAGGAAATGAATAACTTCTTTATAATAAATGATCAATAACTGAGGAACATGAATTTTAGTCATTTATTTATTTATTCAATAAAAGATAGTTTTTTAAGGTACAACAATACTAAAACTCGGACATATATATTTGTCATATATGTACTATTATACGTAAAACATACAATTTACGGGAAATAATAATAAAAATTTTAACAGAATTAATAATAACAGAAATAGTTAACATACATAACAATTATAACAATTAATAACTGAACAATCCAAATATTTAAAACCTTAAAATAATAATTCAAACGAGAGATTTTTTACCTGTATTGTTTTATATTTACATACACTCGGACTAACGATATTTCACGCAGATTGTTTTGTACATTAATTTCAACTGTTAACATTAGAGTATTAATAAGCAGTTTTAATAGTTCTACAATCAGTTCTACTCAATATAATTTTTAAGAAAAACGCACAACAGCACATCTATGGGTCGTAAAAAGTAACTCAGTAACATTTCAATTACTATTAATGGTTTATTATTAAATTACAAATTGTAACTTTAAAGTCTTGTTTTTAAATTTTTTATATGGTTAAATAATATGTTGCTTAAAATGTTTATGTACACCACATTTTTAGGGTGGCCCTTGACTTCAGTAATTGGTCCCACATCACGTTTCTGGCAAATTACAACCCAATTATAACTAGACAATTTATACCTGTAGATATACCGAACTAAACCTATCCGTAACAATGGAGCCATGCTTGAGCAATACCAAATTGCTTGTATGGGTGGGTGGGTGGGTTAATACCAAAGTGCGTGTATGGGTAGGCGGGTGGGTCAATACCAAATTGCATGTGTGGGTGGGTGGGTCAATACCAAAGTGCGTGTATGGGTGGGTGGGTGAGTCAATATCAAAGTGCGTGTATGGGAGGGCGGGTGGGTCACAGGTATTAGCACTAATAATAAAATTGTGAGACAACTCGCTTGCCCTGGACCTTGGTAAAAATGAGTAAGTGTCAATATGATTTCAAATAATTTATGTGATGTGAATGCTTTCATTTATGAAAATTGGAAAAGGTAAAATAAATTTGAAAACTAAAAGTAAGTCCGAGAATGGAGTTAATGTTTAGGAATTTACTAAAGATTTTATTTGTCAACGTGGGTTTCTGTTTTATATATATATATATATATATATATATATATATATATATATATATATATTACAAAAACCTTACTTAGTTTTATTAAATGTTTATTTTTCAATTAGCTATGGCTAGTTTCTACTCAACGTTTGTTAGCATTTTGTAGCAAGATTTTAAGTGGATGTTTTCTTTACAACCATTCTTAGTTATTCAAGTAATTATTAATTTATTGCAAATCATTCTTAATTGAATAACTGCAACATTATTAGTACTTGTTTGCAAATATGAATATTCATAATCCGTTCTAAGAGATTCTAGAACGTCCTCTAATCCCCCGTTCTAAGAGATTCTAGAACGTCCTCTAATTCCCCGTTCTAAGAGATTCTATACGTCCTCTAATCCCCCGTTCTAAGAGATTCTAGAACGTCCTCTAAATCCCTCTTCCTTAGAGATTCTAGAACGTCCTCTAATCCCCCTTTCATTTATAATTTTTCCTTCCATTCAGATATTGTGCAAGTAAGCTTTTAATTGATATCCTAATTAAATATTTTTCCAACAATGGATTATTTCTCAAAATACTAGTACTTTTTATTTCCCAAAATATTAGTAATTTTTGGAGCAGGGCAAATCTATTATTTAATAATGATTCAATGTTACAGAGCAAGCATTGAAGATATTAGTATTTTGTTCCAAGCCCAACACACGTTGTATTTTCAATTAAAAACTAAGTGTCAATAAATTATAATACTTGGAAAAATTCTTAGTTTTGTAAAATGTACACTCTTGTACAATATCAGGTCAAGGAATCTAAAATCAGGTAAATTTTGTTACAAGAAGCATTCTGACAGCCAAAAAGTGAGTTGTTAGAATATTCTGGTGGAACAAGCACAACTTCCATCTACATGTCAAAGTTTTAAATTATTACAAAGATTGATTTGCCTCAGACAATAAGTAAGTGCAAATAGCAACAGAAAACAGGTAAACACAAATTTCAAAATGTTGTTTCGTTTGCAAAAAAGTGATAAAGAGTAATATTTAAGAAGCCCAGAAAATACTCCTGTAAGGAATTGTTTACGTAGCATAAGCTCTTAACGTTTCCATCTTTATATTTTTAACTGTGTATTTTGTTATAAGAAGAACTTAAATCTATTTGGGGACAATCTACGAGCTTTGCGATACAATCTGAGAGAGAGGAACACTGTCTATGTACACTCTTTATAATAACAATAAAACTGTACGTGTATGTGTGGGCGGGTGGGTCAGTATCACTGTACGTGTACGGGTGGTTGGGTCAGCGCCACAGTGCGTGTATGGTTGGGCGGGTGGGTCAGTACCACTGTATGTATGCGTGGGCGGGCGGGTGGGTCAGCACCACAGTGCGTGCAACTAGGAAGCAATTTTTCTTCCTAGTTGCAAATTTCCACAGTTGGCATTCGTCACAATGGGATCTGATGACTTTTAGTTTCTGTCACTATGCTACTAACCACCCAGTAACATACGGATGTAGTAGCTCTCCCACCCACCTATACACGTACGTCACAAAACTGCCTTTTTAAAAAACCATTTATTATTCAGTGCTATAAGACTTCACAACTCGCTACCTGGTTCAATTAGCAATGAGAGTGGCTTAAAGACATTTAAGCGTAAAGTCAAAGAGTGCAATATCACCGCTGCTCTTATAGTGTTAGTAATATTTACAACAAATGAAGGCCTGAGTGGTATTGATAGAATGAATATTATACTTGTTCTACTTTTAATACAAACACCAATTTAGGTAATCTTTGTAAATTTTAAATAATTTATAACAGTAATTTATTAAATATATCTGACGCTATTATACAGTTGTAAATTTCTGTTAAAATAATGTTGATATAATTTATCAACCATGTCAATAATTTTTAAAATTATGGAAACAATAGATGTTATGAAATTAAAAATTCTTCTCTAATATTAAACATTTTTGCCATCAAAACAAAGTTTGCAGAACTATAAAATACTAGTGGTTTATAACGGTTAAACCTGTTATAGATTACTTCAGTTTGATGAAATATTAATTTCTTAAAATCACGACATTCTTTGAACATTTTATCAAAATGCAATTTGATGGTGTGAACATTTGAACTATTTTACTTTTAAACAGTGGAATAATTATATATTACTTTTGTCTAATTCTAGAAAGATTGTTCCAATTCACCAGGACTGAAACTAACCCTGGAAAGTAACCCCTGAAATAAAGTTGTTATCAACTAATAGTAACTCGATAAATAATTTCGTTTCGCAGTATTCATCAATATGAGCTTTATGCGTTTTCAAGTTAACTTTCTTATTAAGAACTAAAGGTAATTGCTACTGTTCCTAACAAGGAACGTATTATAGTTTAAATCCACGAAAGAAGAATAAAATAACACTCCATTTAGGTCCGTTATTCTGTTGCTATTTAGGTGAAGGATTTTCTTGAGTGCTATTACTGAAGAAGCCATCAGGAGCCCGTCTTTCACCGGATAGTTGGAAACAGAACTGCCGCACTCCGCCACTGTCACCTTGATGAACTTCTTGTTTCACTAGCCTTATACAGAGAGTGTCTCTTGGTTTTGTGAAGACCCTATTTTCTTGAGTGATATTATTGAAGAAGCCATCATTAGTCCAACTGTCTCCAGACAGTTGTAAACAGAATTTCTGCGTTCTACTGCAGTCACCTTGAAGAGCTACTCGTATAACACTAGTCGAGTGTTTCTTGGTTTTGTGGAGTCACCAATTCCTTGAGTGTTTTTACTGAAGAAGCCAACAGTAGTCCAACTATCTTCAGACAGTTGTAAACAGAATTGATGCGTTCTACTGCAGTCACCTTGAAGAACAACTTGTATAACACTAGTCGAGTGTTTCTTGGTTTTGTGGAGTCACCAATTCCTTGAGTGTTCTTATTGAAGAAGCCATCAGTAGGCCATCCGTCTCCAGACAATTACAAACAGAATTGCTGCGTTCTGCCGATGTAACCTTGATGTCTTGTATAACACTAGTCTTCTAAAGAGAGTGCCTCTTGGTTTTGTGGAGTCACCAATTCCTTGAGTGTTCTTATTGAAGAAGCCATCAGTAGGCCATCCGTCTCCAGACAATTACAAACAGAATTGCTGCGTTCTGCCGATGTAACCTTGAAGAACTTCTTGTATAACACTAGTCCTCTACAGAGAGTGACTCTTGGTTTTGTGGAGTCACCAATTCCTTGAGTGTTATTACTGAAGAAGCCATCAGTAGCCCATCCGTCTCCAGACAGTTACAAACAGAATTGCTACGTTCTGTCGCTGTCACTTGTATAACACTAGTCCTCTACAGAGACCAGTCCTTCCTGGTTTTATCGACTCACAATATTACAGATGTGCAACTTATTAAGATAAACTTAATACTTTGATATATTTATGCTTCGTTTAAACATTTCCTTAATATAGTAATGTCTACAGAAAGGCCATTAGGTGTTCAGTACCATGCATCTTATTTAATCAGAAGATATGTTAAACATGAATCATACATGATAATTATATATACGTATGAAGAACTTTTATTTTCCATAACTAAATTGAGAGTTCTGTTAATCTATTGCTTCGAATAGCGTAGTTTTTTGTTATTTACAGTTTTTGCACACTACAGCTGTAAGCTGAAGCACGCATTATTAAATGTCTTACTGCCAGTTGATATCGCTTCCTTTTCCATTTTCCAGGATAAAAAGTTGATTTTTGGGAATTTAGATACCTAAAATCCGCCTAAGCTTCAAATTTGTGGTTTCCTGTACGTACGTAGTCTTTTTAAAGACAAAAAATCAGACAAGCTTGGTTGGCTCTGATTAAGGTTGCCATACATTTATACAGTAAAATGCGGACACAAGATATACTTGGGGGTCTGGTGGGAAGGGGAGTATTTTGAAAACTGTTGATTTTGAATAACATGCTATTAAGGATTTTTATTGGGGAAAATAGTAAATGACTTAGTGATATATACTCGTGTTATTAATATTCTTATTGCTGTCCTTCGATCACTCATCCTCTCGCGCAGTTGTCCCAGTGATGAGTCGCCTATGGCCGTTAGCACTGCACTGGTTACCTTTTTTGTGCGGCTCGGAATTTGTAAAAATATTCCTGAAAAGTATAGAAAAAAATAAGAAAAATTATACCAAACAAGGTGGTATTAACTATAAAAACAACTTATGCAACCTCATATTTAGTTATCTACCTACCCTCTAATTTCTGCAAGGAAATTAATCGAAATGAGAGTTATTTGTAGCATTTTTTATTTATTTAATTCGTAAAATCACTAGAAACTGATGTAAGTTACTGAAAACAAAACTGAAAAAACTAAAAACAATAAGAAACACACTAAAAAACAAACTAAATAACTTATATAAGTTATTCTTAATTTAGTAAGCTATAAAAATACGAACAAGAAAGAATTCAAGTATTCAAAAATAAAATATACATTCCTCAATTACACTGTACATAATTCCAAACTTATTCCTACATTGTGAGTCTATTTACAAGTTGTTCATTGATTTAAGTGTACATTCTTTCAAGTTTATAGCATGTGAAGTAGTCTACATTGTTATATACACAGTAGTCACTTCTATTCGTTGACAAATTGAGTGCATTCGTGAAGCATGGTTCTGTAAAAAATAGAAAAAAAACAGTTTATAATACTCTTAACTATAACCATTCATGATTTATAATGTTGACCTAAGGCTCTTCTAAAAAATCTGGATATATTGTTCATGGTAGGATAGATGAATGTAGCTTTTTAATGTTCAAGATACTTTTCAATTTTTATGTTTTGTTGAAAATGTAACTTCTAAATTATTTACTTTGGAGTTAGAGACTAAAATAAATAATTTGAAGCCTAATGCATAAACAGAGTCACATTTTGAGAATTTAATTCTAATACCATCGATGTGATATGGTATTTGCAGCACGCATACAGCTTAGTAAGTATAACGCTGAAAGTAAAACACTTGTTCAAAGTTTTAAAGGAGTTTCTTTGCAAATAATATTTTATGTGGTTTTTAACTTACAAAATATCATTGTTTTTAGTCATTCTACGATTGAAATCAGTAATACATGCTATACAATATTCTTGTTTTGATCAATTTTATAATATAGAAATTAAAAGTTAAAGTCGTAGCTAATTACGATCTTGCATAAATCGTTTTTATAGTTAATACCATCGTGTTTGGTATCATTTTTGTCTATACTTTTCAGGAACATTTTAATAAGTTAAAAAATTCCGAGCCGCACAAAAAAGTTAACCAGTGCAGTGTTACAACAATAGGTGACTTATCACTGGAAAAGCTGCAATGAGTGATCGAAGGAAGGCCCGTGCCGGTGCAGGTCGCCAGGGGTCCACCGTCAAGTTAGTGTATACAGAGATTAGACCCGGTGTACAGACACTTGTCATCAGAATAAAACTCGTTCAACTGGTGCCGAAGGATTGAGTAGAGGAAGAGCAAAGTCCAACATTCTTTCAAAATTTTCACAAATATTTCAAGAGTTGAAAAACTTATTTTTTTAAGGTGAGGGAGGTGTATGGTATTATAATAATAAAGCATATTATGTGAAACATTACACAACCTCTCACGAGTGTCGATTGACGATTGTCCGAAGCAGGAAATGTTTGTATTTCATACAATAATACATATTTAAATTATATACCTTTAATCGTAACAGAAAAATACGGACATTCAACCGGGGTTTTTGTACGTTACGGACACGGACTATGGATGTAAAATACAAACTGTCCGTACAAAATATGGACGTATGGCAACCCTAGCTCTTGACGTAGTTTTTATTCAGTTTTGGCTCTTATTATACGATTAATTATACAAAACGTGTAACTGAATGTTTTTGACAATAATTGCTTTATTTATTGTGTTTTTATTAATTATATGTAAGGCTATATTCTTTCAAAGAAGAGTGTTTACTCCAAATCTGGACATGTTCACTTATTCATTTGTTTGTCTATCACACTGAAATCTCTTTTTTAGTATATTTCTATTTACTAAGGAAGTACTGGTGGTATTATGCTGCTTATTCTATAATGACTCAATATTAGTTCTAAATTCTCATTTTCTCAGTTGATTATGAACAAGAAAGAATTTAATCTTCGAATTATTTACCATTACTACACAACGGATAAAATAATTATTTAGAGCTCCATGAAATTGATAGAAATGTTAAATGCCAAAATCGACTGATAATTTTGCAATCCTACCGAAGTGCTTTTTGAATGTGTATGTGTTTTATTTTATTTATTTCATTATTAGCAAAGTTTTATTTTTTTTTTTTTTTTGCATATAGATCGTACCAAACGTGAATAGTTAGTTAACCAAAATATTATCTTCAAGAACAGTCAAAGAGCTATTTAAGTTAAATATAGTTAGGGTGGTGGTAACCTTAACGCTTACGATAATCACAATAGAATAAAAAAATAACTTGATATGCATGCACATGATCTGAGGAACCTTCCAATACAATATGTCTTTGGATTTCACTCAGCGTGACTTGAGATACCTAGGATCATGAGAATAGTATTTAAGAAAACCCCTATTTTTTTCCTTTAGCAAAAATCGTTTAATGGAAGTTTTTTTGGCGCGAAATAACAATTTAAGTAAACGTCATTAGACTGAAGCTATATGACTTGAAACATGGATAATAAAAAATACAATTTTACATTGTTGTAGCTACTCAACATACTCCTTGTAGGGACGTATTCTTACAGTAAAGCCTTACTCATTACGCCGTGACAGCTAGTTCTATTCCAAATCGAGCCACGAGGCAAACGCATGAGTTCTGGACGTAGCCACATATCAAGATTCTGCCAAGAGATTATAATGAGCCCGTAATTCAATCTTAGCTGTCAACTTTGACAGATTTTGTAACATATTCTAATCCCAACCTCCTGTATCCAATTCCTCTCCTCTATTAGACTCATTTATCCCAGTTGACCTTCTTTCACAGTTGAAGTACAACGATGGATAGGTCTTCGTATAAGTGATCATTCCTGAGATCTCTATTTTAAGTTTCAAAAAAATATTACCATACGATTTGCTATTCTGAACTTTCTGGTTATTTCATTTATTTATTTTTTGTTAGACCAATGGTTACCATTAATGAAATTAACAGTAAAACAGGCTGAAGGAACCCCTGAAATATTACAGGGTAGTATCAAACAGTCTCCTTACTGTGAATCTAAGGTCAAGCTAAGCCCTATCCTTGTTTATACTATTACTTACAAATAGATATCTCATGTAATAGGAATATTTGTGCCAGTAATTTAGCTATGTTGTGATGTCTGCTACTACAGCTGGTTTAAACTGCTTTACATTGACATGGGTCTACACTAGTGGTCCACAATGAACCACAATCAACAGCTGATAATGAATAGGGATGGACTGAGTATAGATGTGTAGGGATGGAGGGTGAAGGACGAAGGAGGGTGAGCTTTTATGTTTATATATTACATAGCTGAAGGTGGATAACTAATGTGTTTGGAGGGTGAATGGAAGAAAATACGTCTTTAGGGTACGTGGGAGGATCGTAAACATAAGGACCTAATGGGTATAGATCCTCATGATCATTAGATGGATAAGGGAGCATATCAAGAATTCGTACACTCTTGGGCCTTCTGTCCATAAATAATGAAAATATTAACTTAAAATGTCTTTAGTACGTAATGTGGGTAGGAGGAACCTCAAGAACCTTTTACTGTGAATGTGGTGGAAGGCTACTTGGAGGAAGTTGTTTTTAGCAAGTAAAATGTTAAATGACGTTCTCACAAAAAATAATAAAAAATAAATGTACTTACGTTATCTATACATTATTGCTCACTTACATTTTGTTCTTCCTTACATCAAGTGAGTCAATTTTCTTATTCTTAATACGCTCATCACAAATTGGAATAATATGGATTTCTAACAAGTATGGCGGCTGCAGATGAACGAATGTAGGCTTTATATCAATAACTAATGAACAGCCATTGGTTATGATCCGATCCCTATAAAAATATGGTTTTGGCCCTTTTGGGATCAAACTGAGAACCTTTGGCTTATGAATCGTAGAATAGGAATAAAAAGGAGGCCGTTTCCATCAGCCAAAAATAACAAAAACATGGGTTTCTATGTCTACGATTCGGTCAGTTCTAATAATCATATTGTAACGCCTGACATGTAAGTGTCATTTGAAAGGTGAAGACCTATTCTAGTGGACTATAAGTTGGTTTTTTGTAAAAAAGATTTAGTGTTTGTATACTTTATTCACAGTTAAATATGTAAAAGTAAAATAATTGTCATTCTTGATGATTGTAAATTGAAAATTCATAATATCAACTTATAATCCACTAGAATGTGCCTTTAGTAATGATACATTGTTCGTTAATAATTCATTAATAATGAGCAATACTTGTAAACACGAACCGTACAGTTAAAATAGAAAAGTATGTTTTGGCCCGCTGACGGTAAAATGGCGTTGCTACTACAGAGCTGTCGACTTCCCAGCGGTGGTTTGGCAGTTTGGGACACGGCACCTATCTAAGCTATCTATCAATCATACTATAACAAGAACGCCATATTTTGTGTCAAACCCTTGCCATTTGCTCATCAAAAAATTTCATAATCTATCATTGGTTACAATATAATTGGTGGCACTGAACAGATTTATATATATGTACTTTAAACGAGACCTTAAAATAAAAAGAGACATTTGATAAAAATTGTTTCTAAAAGAGGATTTCACATCTTATTGAGATCACCTCCTGCACGATTGTCGTGGGCAGAGGTCAGCTGAGGCACGATCCATGGCGACAATGGGACGGAGCTTTGCGCCCCAGGCGGCCACGCGCTGCCCGTATAGGTCCACAAACTCTCCAAACCGCCCGGGGCGTGAGCGGAACAGATGGGGCGCTTACCACACATCCGTGTCGGCTAATTCACGTGTGGTCTTCTCCAGGTAGCATTTATTGTTAACCAAAGGATTGTAATGCAGTAGGACACATTCACAAAAAAATTAAAAAAATTTAAAAATTCACCTATATTTTTGCAAATTATTCAAACATATCACTTTACATATTTTGATGGTCCGTTTCATGATCAAAATAAAAAAAAATCATATTAATTATACACATGAAGTTCTGTGGCATGGTGTATGTTTAGGTTAACAAAAAAGGAATCTAATAATTTTTTAAATAATCTAAGTGTTTTTTTCTCATGGTTTTGTATCTTTTATTTCAAACCCAGAACAACTCAACTTTACTCCCCTTATCCCAATTTATTTTATACGTTGCGGTTTCAGTAGTGAAATTTGTGTATTAACGTGGTTGTAGGCAACATACGACACAACAATAGGAATGAATTTATAGGCATATTACTGGTTTACATCTTTGAACATCAAATTAATGTAAATATATGTTCTATGTACAAATAAATCATGACTATATATGTAAGACTTTTGGTCAGTATGGACGTGGTGTCATAGAATGTGTATTTGTTAATAATTGTTAATAATAAAAATATCTGGCATACAGGGATTCTTTACAAAATTAAGACACATTTTTTAAAATCGTTTTTTGCTCTATTATAGACTCCTAAAGACAACATCCAAAATGTGTCGATTATTGTTGCTATGATTATTATTAACAAAAACGTTCTTTCACGAATTCTTTAGTTTAATTACATTAGTAAACTAATTTGTATTTTATTAGTTATCGGTGCTTGAATATGTACGTCATAATAGTTCCAAAACTGGTTAAGTTAATTAATAATAATCCTAACAATTATTTACTACTTTTTACATCTGTATGTCTAAACACATAAATACATAACCTCAATTGTGTTAGTACTTTTTATCGCAATTTAAAATAATAAACAATTTTACTATTCAATACATTTTAAGTCAATGGTTAAAAGTATTTATTATTCTGTCATTAAATGTTATTATTTTCGTATGCTGGCAATGAGGAGATAACGACATTCGATTTTACGACATTCCTTGGAATTAATATTGATAAAAATTTAAATTTTAGTGGACAAATAGACGATGTTAGCAAGAGGATAAGTAGAGAAATCTTTGTCTTGAAATGTTTGGATACATTTTCCATGTTAGGTGTTTTGATCTCTGCATACTATGGTGTCATATATATCCCTATTTAACTTATGCAGTTGAAATTTGAGGCTACGACTGCACCAGATTCAAGTTAGTATTTAAGCTTCAAAAGCGAGCTATTCGAGCTATATTTAAAACGTCACGCCTTTTTTCCTGTAAATATCTTTTCAAGCAACATAATATTTTAACATTCCCTTCAATATACATTCTTTACATTATCAATTACGTCCACAAGAACTTGTCATTATTTAATTCTTCCCTAAATCATAAGAGTGATCTTTTAGGATAAGAAGTAACAATGTCGTTCTTTAACACAGAACAAGCTTTTTTGAAAAGTTTCTATAATGCGCTGCCTGAGCGTCTGAAATGCAAACCTGATATTAGGATCTTCAGCAATAAGGTGAAAAAGCTTCTTTTCGAGCGGTTTTATTACTGCGTTTGGGAGTTTTAGTCATTTACAGGGAATACCTAAGTTTATAATGATTATTTCAATGTAAATAAAAAAGAATGTTTAAAAACATTTATATTATTAATTGAATGCAAAAATGAATGTACTCTAATTATTTATGGTAATTGGTCTAATATCATGTATAGTAATATATATTTGATTGTAAATTTGTTTAATTTATATGTTTAAAATGTGACGTAATTATACAGTGTACGATATTATCAATTAATAAATATTTCTGAGGTCAGGCTAGATTCCGATACAGTAATTAAATATGAAGAAAATTATCTCTGATAGTTACTTAGATATATAGAAGAGTTAAATAGACAACAACTTTACCATAACAATTAAGTTTCTAAACTGATACATGAAAATACCCAACTCAAGTTGTTAAGAGGAAAAAACGAATGTTCCCTCCTGAAGAAAATTGGCTGGAGGATGATAACGTATAGTACAATTGGCTGGAGGATGATAACGTATAGTACAATTGGCTGGAGGATGATAACGTATAGTACAATTGGCTGGAGGATGATAACGCATAGTACAATTGGCTGGAGGATGATAACGTATAGTACAATTTTTATAAGACTCGGCCGTGCACTACTAGCCTAAACCAATGAATGCAGTCTGATGAGTCATTCCTGCATCTAGTGATCTGATTTGAGCAAATATTTGTAAGATGCCCTTTACAACGACACTCCTCCTCCCCCAACTCATATCGTCGCTTCCGGAGCCCGAGTCTCCATTATAAAAATTCAATTTTACAAGCATACTTTAATAGTTTTTCGGATAGTATTTTTAAATCAAGAAAATATATACTTTTTGTAGGCTCATATGTTACACAAATTCAACTTCTACTCTTACATCACTATCTTTTGAACAAATCTTTCTTTTGTTCGACCAACTTTAATTAAATATGTATTTAATCCAGAAGTAGTTACAGGAGTTATTCAGTATACTGAAAAAACATTTTACCACAAGTACAGCATTGCATAAGTAAATAATGAACATGCAGAAGATAGTAAAAGGAAACACTCCTCTATATTATGAACGTTTTTAACTTACAAACTTAAATTATACTCTTTCACTTGTGACTTAATAGGATCAAAATAAATTTTAAGATATGCTGTATTTTTACCAATATAGAAAGTAAACTTATCAATTTCCATGTTCTAAACACGTCTATTTCATATAACTGTACTCAAGTAACTTCAATAAAACCATTACTTATTAATACAGAAATTATATAATATAAATTAAGGTTATCATTCTCACCAAGCAAGTATTGAAACTCCGGGCACTACAAAATGAGTCCTGGTCACCAATACACATAGAAACCATATCGTTAGATATAATATAATCGTTTTAGCAATATATTATCAAAATACTTAAAAAATTAATTCCGATACAGAAAGTGTTGCAGATCGGATGGGGCAGAAATGGCTTCAAGAGAGATGTGAACATGGTTAGGTGGGAAAGCAGGTAAGGAGCTCTTGTACTACGAGTATGAAAAATCCTTGATATTCACCTTTACGTTGGTAGTGCATAGACGAGTCCGTCCATGGATAACTTTCATACCGTACTCATAAATGTCAACCCGAAATCATTTAAGAAAGTTGAACCTTAAAATAAATTGATTTATGTTAACTTGCAATTTAAAGTAGTGACAAAAGTAGTTATAGCGCACATAAACAACTTATTAGTAATAATAACCTCTCAATTATTACAAAAACTAAAATAATGTGTAAATTGCATCGTAAATAATAGTTCTTAGTTGAGACCTACAAAGGTTGGGAACAGAGTAAATCAAAGCCACAATCACGATTCAGGTATGCTCTATGGCTATGAGAGGTAACTAATTCACGGGGTTGCGCCCATGTGTCCGCGTGCATATTGGCCAATCGAAGGCAATGAGAAAGGAAGATCACGATTTCCCTAGGAATCCACACTTGTACTTCTATTGTTCACTCGTTACCTTCCTTCACCGCAGTTCTCGAGGGTAATGTTAGATTCTTCGTCCATTTCTAGATATCAAGATTCATGTTGGCAACGCTACCGAGCATCTATTCGAACAGTTGTCTTAGGCAATATTCACTGAGAAAGTTCTCAAAGGTTACCCTAACGACCATGTCCGTACCCTCAGGTGTCATATTTGTAGTGAAAGCTACTGGCCCTTAGTAACTATATCCATTTCTAATTATTTATCAGTAATATATCATAGTCATAAGAACAATTTAACTCTTATAAGAAAATGATTCATCAAGAGTTTAACCGTTTGAAATCAATCGAGAATATCCTAGTATTCTCGATATGAGCAAAATAAAGAAAATGGGAACCATTTAAAAAGAGATGGGAAGCAATAAACAACTGTGGGGTAACTAAGGGGTAAAAGTGATCTGAGAAACTTTGTTGTGCATCAAACAAACTGGATGTCACAGACTAAAACTTTCTTATTCTGGAATATCTTTTTGTGGGTTTATTATCCTCAACTGACATTTGTAAAAATATTAAGATTACTAAGATAGTAAAAAGTTACCAAATTGAACTAAAGTCACATTTTTGGAACCAAATCACCATACAGTACTTACATTTAATAACTAGCTAAACTACTAGCTCATAATCCAAAATCTTAACGAACCCAAAATTAATTATATATACATGAATAATCTATTGATAAACTTATAAACACTACTTCAAATTGGTTGTAAACACCAATGAAAATCTCTGTGCTCTAAATTAGTGAACTATGATGTGTTGATTTGTCAATCTCTTCCATTACTGCTATTGTGACAATATGACGTTGCACTGTTGATTTCATAGATATACAGGGTGTCCCGTAAGTAACCAACCAAACTTCTGGAGGTCATTCCTTGGGTTAAAACAAACAAAAAATTTCATGTGTACAAATCGTCTATCTCACTCCATTATCCGGCTATCTGTCTGTATGTGTTTTTTACTAAAAACTTAATATCTCAAAGGTTATTTAAGATAAAACCATGAAAATTGGTATGAATGTTGATCTTTACAGTATCCATGTACTATTTAAATTTCATTATTTTACAACAATCTTTTTCAAAATGGCGGCCATTTTAAATTTTTTAAGCCAAATATCTTAATAACCTTAAATTTTACAAAAAACTTGTAAGTTACAAAAAAGTTTGAGAATTTATTTTTATAAATAATTATATAAAAAGTTTTAAGATTGAACAACTATTAACTGAGAAATTACAATTTTTATCAAAATTGTAAACTAAAGTTTTCAATTTTATTAATATCAAGCATGTTTTATTTGATAATAATTTAAATGGCCGCCATTTTGAAAAAGATTGTTGTAAAATAATGAAATTTAAATAGTACATGGATACTGTAAAGATCAACATTCATACCAATTTTCATGGTTTTATCTTAAATAACCTTTGAGATATTAAGTTTTTAGTAAAAAACACATACAGACAGATAGCCGGATAATGGAGTGAGATAGACGATTTGTACACATGAAATTTTTTGTTTGTTTTAACCCAAGGAATGACCTCCAGAAGTTTGGCTGGTTACTTACGGGACACCCTGTATATATTCCATGAGTTGTGAGTTTTTATTATAATGAATATAAACAATTTCAGGATCTTTTCCGTTAATTCCCTACCACTACCTTTTTTTGCTACAGTTAATTCACTACCACTTGATAAATATTCTATTGCTTTAAAAACTGTTCCCCAATCATTTTTACGTCCGCTGTGGTATTCCTTATTCGCTAGGAATCCGATATCACGGGCCTTATCTTATCGCTTTCCAAGAACTTACACACGGAGAGCGCATTCGAAGATAAGTCAATCACTGGATTTACCAGTTTGTGGTCAACTTTAGTAGCCACCTAACGTAACCGTAATTGTGATAAAAAAGTAGTAGTAGTGAAGTAACGGAGGAGGTCCAAATGTTATATAAACTACTCGCAACAGTCAGCAGAGGCCAACTGTTACCTCAGTGACCAGTGCCTATGTTCCAACTGTTACCTCAGTGACCAGTGCCTATGTTCCAACTGTTACCTCAGTGACCAATGCCTATGTTCCAACTGTTCCCTCAGTATCTAGTTCCTACCATGAACATTACTGCATGTGTTGTTCGTAAATATGAATAATGTACATAAAAACAGAACATCTTACGAAACGGCTTAAAATGTCTATAATTATACGGCTTAAACTGCTGTACATTCACACAAGATGTTCCATATGTAGGCAGCCAAACGTTAATAAGTTAATCTTGATGTCAAAACAAAGAAAAATGTCATGTCAATATATGGTCAATCTCAATCTTTTGTAATTTGTAGGACTGAATTCTTCAATAGTTTCATATCTTAAATGTTTTTACTAAAATTCTATATAGGTACATACTTAGCTTTAAACATTTATAATTGCGGCTTTTAAAAAGACTTGTGTACAAAAATGAAATATTTAAGGGAGAAATTAAATATAAAGAAAAATATTCATACCGAGTTTCATAATTTAGTCTTAAGTAACGACTGGCGACTGAGATATTAAGCTTTTTGGAAACAATTACATGCATACAGATAGACGGAAGATGGAGCGTAATATATCATATGTTGACAAGACATACCCTGTTTATCTACCGACTACTTACACTCACTAAGGAGAGTATGTAGAAGTCACACAAAAATGATTGATTTATATAGTAAATTAGTGATGGTGGAGCTTAAATCAAATTCCAACAGTGAATATGTAAAATTCAATCTTTAAAGTGCCAGTTTGGAAGCAGATGATGTTTGGATGTTTGGAAGCAGAATGTATGTGCTGCTGTGGATTTTGTGTGGATGTTGGAAGAGTTTCCCATTGAATATGTGATAATGGGAGGGGGGTGCAAGATCATCTACCCGGTCTCACACAAACAACTAACTGATATTTTTTCTTGGTAGATTTTTGAGTCTCATACCCAGCAATCACTTCCTTATTGCACGAGGAGCAGGAGCAAAATATAGGTCAAAAATAAGCCTAATAATGCTAAAAATCTATTGTACTTATGATATTTGTGAATCTTCAAATTTTTATTTTAGTTTGAAGTAGACTTCATAACTTTTTATGAAAGACATCAGGAATTCAGCAAGCAGTCTAGTAAGTGATCTAATTAAAGTTTCCTAGCAACTGTTTTGGTTTCAGTTCTAGCAGAGACTTTTTATCTAACACTTTTTTGAAATCTTATACCTTAAAACATATCCACGAATTTCGCAAATTAAAGAAAAAATATGTATAATAATAATCTAGTGATGGATGTTCTGGTGTGAGTGTATCCTCAATATTAGTTAGCTGTGATCCTGGTTGCTCCTTGTAGCTGTGATCCTGGTTGCTCCTTGTATCTGTAGTCCTGGTTGCTCCTTGTAGCTGTAATCCTGGTTGCTCCTTGTATCTGTGGTCCTGGTTGCTCCTTGTAGCTGTGATCCTGGTTGCTCCTTGTAGCTGTGATCCTGGTTGCTCCTTGAATCTGTGATTCTGGTTGCTCCTTGTATGTGTGATCCTGGTTGCTCCTTGTAGCTGTAATCCTAGTTGCTCCTTGTATCTGTGGTCCTGGTTGCTCCTTGTAGCTGTGATCCTGGTTGCTCCTTGTAGCTGTGATCCTGGTTGCTCCTTGAATCTGTGATTCTGGTTGCTCCTTGTATGTGTGATCCTGGTTGCTCCTTGTAGCTGTGATCCTGGTTGCTCCTTGTAGCTGCAATCCTGGTTGCTCCTTGTAGCTGTGGTCTTGGTTGCTCCTTGTAGCTGTGATCCTGGTTGCTCCTTGTAGCTGTGATCCTGGTTGCTCCTTGAATCTGTGATCCTGGTTGCTCCTTGTATCTGTGGTCCTGGTTGCTCCTTGTAGCTGTGATCCTGGTTGCTCCTTGTAGCTGTGATCCTGGTTGCTCCTTGTAGCTGTAATCCTGGTTGCTCCTTGTAGCTGTGATCCTAGTTGCTCCTTGTAGCTGCAATCCTGGTTGCTCCTTGTAGCTGCGATGTCGAACATCTCTTGTCTGACTCAGCACACCATGTCGTCCTCCTGTTTCCTCAGCATACGCAGTTATTGCGTACAAACGCCACATTTACATATAACAGAGGTACGCTCCGTGTCCTCAGCCTCCCACCGTGGTGCGACAATGTTCTCACAGCCAATGAATATTTACACCATCATTAGATGTCACGCAATCGACCCGACTGGTGAAAGTCGGTCAAATTTATCGACTACTTGTGCGGACTTCATATTGCTATGTTCAAGATTAATTATGTTCATGCAGGTATTAAATCGTTCTTATAGCTGTAAATGACGGTATCCCTGGTGTAGAGTCCCCTTGGGTGAGGTCTGGAAGAGCGTGCAATCGAGCCAGACATAATCGATGTGAAGTTGAGCAACATATTTCTAAAGCGATGACGTTGCATCATTTAACAGATCACGCCTAAGACAGTTAATTCATAATGCAAACAAAATATTAATCACAGTAAAGTAAATAAGTGGATAACGTATAGTTTTAAATTGTATCTAAATTTAAAATTTAGTAGGGATATTATGTAATATTAGGTATTTTTAAACACTTCATATAATCTACAATAACATGATTAATTTATACTCTAATTATGATTAATTTTAATCATTTTTTAATCACATACTTGTTCTTCAACTTTAAACAATAGAATAAATGATATAATTAATTATACATCAATTACACACATTTATGAATTAGTTATTTTATTCAAGTAATAAAGGTACAGAATCAATGATGTGATCTTATAATTTTGAGACAGTCGCCACTTTATTTAGGTAATGATTTATAATTACAAATAATTGAACTTTTATTCTATTTGTTTGATTATTTACGTTTAGTGTACTTCCAATACAAAAATCTTCAAGAATCACGGAAAATTCGATTGAAGTTTAATGAAAAAGGTTTTGAAAGTACTTATGGTTACAATTTTCAGATCTGTTTTTCGAGATAGACTATTTAGGAGATGCTCTTAAGCAAATTTCATCAAATTACACATACGTACATAATTAAAATTTAATAATTTCAAACGAATCTCTGTGGTTTAGAATATTGCTATCTAAAACTCACAACGATACTCTCAGTGGCACACTTGAGCACATTAACATATATTATTGTTCGAAGCTCTTATATTTGCTCAATTGCACATTTGATGCCATTCATTTGTGTTAAGATAGTTAACCTGCTTCTTGCTTTTATTTTATTCACTAAAACCGTTTGTAATAGACATTTTTTAGAGCCAACTGGCTTAATTCCCAGCCTATATACAGGAAATTTGCCCTGGAAGAGGTTAATATTGTCGGATCTTTCAACATCGCAACTCACAAGTTAATTCTCCAAAGAGTAAAGTCCACTTGTTAAAGTTAATAATTGAGAATCCATCTAGTGAAATGCGACTTATATTTCTGTTTAATTTGGAAGCCAGTGTTACCCAACTGACCAAGGCCATTAAACGGGTTCAGCCTGAGCCAGCGGCCACAGGATTATCTTATCAGGGTGTATTAAACACGCCTTCGGCAAAGCAGTCAAGGACAGTTGCTTCGCCCTCCTTGCTCCAGATGACAGTGTCCAGTCCACCCTTGGGGGAGTGGCGACAACAATGCATTGATCAGCAGATTGCTGATTCGTCTGTCATTGTGTCTGATTGGTGATTACTTACCGGTGGCCTTCGGCCACTCAACTCAGCCGTGACCGTCCAGTAACTGGAGCTGTTATCTCTGTATCGGACACCGCGCAGGCCTTCTCCATTACCGATAACGGGACTTAAGAGCAGCCCCTTCTCCAGCAGAGTGGTTTGTCATTGAATACTAATCGAATCCGATGCCCAAAGGCTAGTGGCAATCCTTCTATTGTTCCGTGTCTTGTTTTTCTTCCATCTCCGGCTTCAAAGATAAGACGAGACATGAAGTACCGATTGAAACAAGGACGAAATATTGTGATAAAATATACAACATATTGCAAAAATACGCTGGACTCGGAGTAAATGTTCAGACGATTTAAATTCATCTAGTAATGAAGAATTTAAAAATATATAAAAAAAATGCCGACGGGAAACTATAAAAATTCAAAAATAGGGTGTGGGCGGTGGAAAAGGAGGCTAACAAATGTAAAATTGGTAACCATAAGGTCCGAAAATAATTATATTTGTATTGTATGTTGTTTTATAACCCCACGTTTATAACTTCCCCACGTATTCCTAATTTGTTTTTTTAAATTATGAATTCGATATAAACTAACATAACATTTAGTACATCCCTTCCATTGCGAATCCAGGAGCAAGAACTACAAGAGAATATTAAGAAAAATTATGTTAGTAAATAAATTATTTAATACTGTTTTGTACAGAAATTTGCACAGATTTTTTATGAAATTAGTAAAGTAAAGAGAGAAGGTGGAGTAGAACACTTATAATGCTATCAAACTCCGAACTAAACACTAAGGCTAGGGTGCTTCAAGAGTTATGGTAATTTATTGTATTAATGTTCACCAGATCAAGAAGTGTTTTAGTTAAGACTTTGAAAGGCTACCAGATGCGTACTCTAGTTTTGGTTCTAGCAAATCCTTAACTAAGTTTGTGCTAATTTGTATCAACCTATAAACATTTTTATATTTTGACCCTGAATATATTTCAAACCTAACATTGGTTACATTAAACCCAGGTAGTAAATTTGTATCATTATTTACCCCTACAATGTTAAATAGTATCTAATACAACGTCAATAGTATCTATCCCATTAAACACTCTGGTAGAATTTTATCAATTTTCGTTGTCGCTATTTCCATCAAGGTTCGTCCTCTTTCCTGTAATCGAGAAGCAACAACAAGCGAGATTCCATTACATTCACATTTTAACATGATTTTAGCAAAAGATTTCCATTGTAATTACCAGATTAATATAGGCTGCCAACTGGAATTACCTTTACAAAATATGATTTGCTCGAGGAAAAAGGTAGAATTAAAAGAAAATGCCCAGAGGGTAAGGTAAAAGTAAAAGTATTTCCTGAGCATGGTTGCACAATAAGATGTTTTTGATTACATGCTAGATAGTAAGTAATTTGTATTAGTAGGCCTATATTTACTCTTTTTACTGTTTATTTTTTACGTATAGCAATGAATATAAAACCTTATATCTGTATGCATAATATGTTCGTTCGATTATGAATTCGATGTGTCCCACACATCTGCAATGAACTCACAATATTTAACTTTACGGTTGAGTCTATGCTATGATTGACTAGATGCATAACTCTAGCACTTCCTTTCCATTGTGAGAAAAAGTTGCATATCAAATAAAAGTTAATGTATATACTTCTACTATTATTCCGAGCAACAAATTACAATAACTTACTTATTACTCGTTTTATTTTATTCATTTTAAAAACGCCGATCGTAGAGATGTGTGGGAATATGAGGACAAAATGAGCGTGATGATTGTACATGAATGAGTGAAGTCAATGTTACTAACTGAGGTCGACTGTTCCTCAGAACGACCTGTTTATAAATAGCCCAATAGCCAACCAAGGAAACAAAAAATCATTTACTCATATCATGGCTTGTGCTCAATGGTAACAGAATTTTCTTCAGGTTTTATTAATTTTTATGAAGGTTTTGATTAGAAAATTGCAAGTAAATTATTAACTTCTGATTATGCATACGATCCACTATCTTGCAGCAAAATAAATTGTTTAAACATGTTAGGTAAGATTAAAAGGTATAAAATTATTAAATTATCTGTAATCTTCTACCTTTATCTGTTTTTTTAAATTAATAAATAAAATGGAAAACTCAATGAAAATGTTATACGTTTTATACATTGACTTCTAATACAAAAATTAAGATTTTATTAACTACAATAGGAAGATGAAACGCTTATGAGTGGAAGGTTTCAGAAAGTAATATTTTGTAGTAAGAAGTCTAGTTTCCTACCCGTTAGCATGGAATACCTGAGGGTTATATTTTAGGACCGATATTCATAATTTACATAAATGATCTACTTAGAAATATTTCATCGCCCCTGGTCCATAGTAACCTGTTTGTAGATGATCTGAGTATTTCTTTTCATTCAAGTTCTAGGGACTTGTTGGATTCAACCGTTAGTTCCACATCAGTGAGAGTAAATATTGGTGTTCTGCTAACCTATTGTATTTAAACGATCATACATTTCAAGTGTTGGAACTTTCTAGCAGTTAAAGTATAGAAATAAAGAATTCTTAAAATTTCTAAGAATTTTTATTTACCAACATTTAAACTGGGAAGTCATATGAGAATATATATTTACTACGTAGACTTTGTGTTAGTTTTAAAACTTTGCATTTTGCTCAATTACACATTCATCTAAGTTGTGTGACATCACTATGGGGCATCAATGTTCTTGCAGTTGGTTTTTGAGATGGCAAAAACCATGAATAAGATTAAATGTGCCATTTCCTTGCGTGCTCATTGTGGGTTACGTTTTGTAGAATCAGGTGTAAAGACAGTTCCGGGCATATTTATTTTCCAAGTTCTTCTTTATATAAGAGAACATTCGCTTTTTAGAGATCCTGATTTAAAATAATAACGATTCAACTATAAATAGGGATTGTATGTAATTATTTACATGCAGTTATAATAAAAGTGAAAGTAATTTTATTACGAGTCAATAAAGTTTTAAAATGTACTGCGTTAGTGTTAAATTAGTTTGGTATTATTGAATTTGAAGTATATGTAAAATATTTTCTTGTCTTAAGATGGTAAGTTCTCTTGGCTTTTTTAAAGGCCTACATCCAGTATTAGTATTAGTATACAAAAATTATATAACTAACAAAATATCTGGATATAGACGAGGATGTTATTAAATTTAAATGGTGTGTGAAATATTGTATTGTAAAGTTAAAAGTAAATGTTAGTGTCTTTCGTTTCTTGTTATTAGGAAGTTAAATATGCATTACAACATATGCATTAGACTATATAGTAGATATTGTAAAGTTCTGGGAACTAAGCATTTGAAACATATATCTGCATTAATTTAATTTAGTTAAGTAGCAATTAAGTATGCTGTATACTGCATACTGCATGCAGTTTGTATACTGTAAAAAATAAAGATTATTGACTTTGATTTTGTACACTGTTTAGTTTTTAAAATCATTTACGATTGTACTAGATATGAAGATCTCATGCGTTTCCACAGTAAAAATATATTTATTTGTAAACCGCAAAACCGTTTCCAATATAGTTTTCGTATTATTTTAAGATACCATACTGTGAAAAAAATTATTTACAAATTTGTTATGTACTTGATTTATTGCTAGACGTGGGTTAAAAGGA